>JAZDUA010000216.1:2097500-2150000 GCA_038098605.1 Gryllus longicercus | reverse complement strand
TATGGTTGGATTAAACAATATGTATAGACTTAATTATAATAAAAATACAGGAATTATATTTCATTCACCTTAAACACTACATTCTTCTTCTTCTTCTTCACTTTATGGATTAGGCTACTGCCTGTTCCGTCCTCACAGTTCCTCGTTTTCGTGGCCTTCCCACGTCTCTTCTTCCTCTCGGCGCGTATAACAAAGCTGCTTTAGGAAGTCTGCTATCACTCATCCTTTCCAGATGTTCTACTCATCTTTGTCTATATTCTTGCATTCTAGTATTAATTGATGTCACTTGTAACTCTTTTCTTATATCTTCATTTCTTATTCGGTCTTCTCTTGTGCATCCTTTTATTCTTCGCAGAAATTTCATTTCGCTACTTTGTATTCTTGTCAGTGTTTTTTGTGTTAATACCCAGCTTTCCCAGCCGTAGAGTAATGTAGGAACTGCCATGGTATTGTAAAATTTAATTCTTGTTTCCGGTCTTGTCTTATTTTTTAAAGTGTTGTGTATCGTTCCACATATTTTTTGATATTTCATTAATTTATTGTCAATATCTTTATCTTTTTCATAACTTATTTGACACCCTAAATAATTAAAGGAGAGAACTTGCTCTATAATTTTGTTTTCAATGACAATTTTTGACCTTACTGTGTCCTTCCCCCTGAATGCCATCACTTTTGTTTTTTCTTTTGATATATTAATGTCATAGCTTTTGCAAATTTTATTAAGGTGGTGTACTACTCTCTGTAGTTCGTCTTCTGTTTCCTGGATAATAACTGCGTCATCAGCATAGAATAAAATCGTTAATATCTCTTCTTTGGTCATTCTTATACCAGTGTCAACTTTCTGTTTTAAAGACTTACTTATGTCCTGTACATAGATATTAAATAATGTAGGTGATATAGGGCAACCTTCATTCAACACTACATTCAAAATATAAAAATATATTCATAAGAAGATTAACTCGAGTTTTTAGGCTACATGACATTTTTTAAAAGTCTTGATGTTTTTATTGCATGTTTTTGCACTTTTCGTGTTTTTACTGCACATTTTTTAAGTTTTACTGCATGAAAATCCCGTCTTTAGCTGTAAGTAACGAAGTACAACGCAGAAATACGTTTTCTGATAGGCGGAAATGCTAGGTCTAGCTCACAACATTCCGTTCGATATCGCTTAATCGCTGGGGCGATAAACGACTGACGGTTTCGCCGCAGGAATTTGTAAGACGATTCCGGGCGTAATGTCAAAGAAGTGTTCTACTTTTTAACCACATTTGATCATTACGAAACGTTTGTAGATTGGTATCAACTTCTGAACTCTAGTTAAGAAATCAGATATAAAGTTCTCTACGAATTACTTTAGCGAACTGCATAATAAAGAAGGGAATTTGAAAAACCACTATTCTATGCACTTCGGTCTCTCGAGAAGGTCATTTGCCGCAATAATGCTCGTTAACATAGTTGTGGTTTACACCGACAATAAATACCCATTACATGTTTCCTAGCTTACATACATTTAGCTTGATGCGTCTAACCAAAACCAGTTCCTTCCCTACACTGCATACATTTCTACTTAGTAATTAGACTCGCCTTTCCAGTCCTCTTCCATTCACGTTCACACACATTTTGATAATCATGAGCCCAGTTCGAGTTTCTGCCATTTTCAAACTTTAGAGACGCCATTCCATCCGGGAGTCTCAATAAATCCCCCTAATTTACCTACTCTAGTAAAATTTATCAATCCAGATTCTTCGAATATGATATTCAGTTTACTGGAGCCAATTTTGTCTATTGAAACCCGTCCTAATCTCTGCAGCTCGGACATCGCTATTTGTGTATTTTTCTATTCTCTCAAACTAATATTTTAAGGTATTTACAAATAAATAGGTCCAAAGAATTGGGATGCATGAGGTTAATTAGCATTGTTTGTGTGGACTCTGAAGAAGGAAGTTACATTTTAATAATTAACAATGTTTTAATGTTCCCCTGATATTGAGGTATTCCACGTGCAAAAACATCAGTAACAATTACTCAAGAAGAAAAGGATACGATTTCAAACAAATAAGTATAAAAACAACTCTCCTCTTAAATATTTATAATCATATCATTTGGATTTGCTGCTCTTTTATACAAATGGAAAAGCTGTCCCAGAGCATTCCCTCGAAATCCTTCTCGTTCCAGTTGCAGGTGGGAAGCGGCATGGAGTGTGGGTTGGTCCGGCTTGTGTGTCAATACGTCACGTGGCTTGGCGTGGCGTAGCATTGTGTGGTGTGGTGGTACGGAGTGTCTTGTGAAGTAGCATAGCATTGCAAGTGGTGAGGCGTAACGTAGCATAGTGAGTGATTTGGTTTGTGTGACGTGATGTGTTGTGTGGTGTGAGATGGTGTGGTGATGTGGTGTGGAATGGAAAGCCGAGGCATAGTCAGGTGTGGTGTGGTGTAGTGTGGTGTGGTGTGGTGTGGTTTGTGTAACATGATATGGTGTGTTGTAGTATAGAGTGGTGTAGTGTTGTGTGATGTATAGTGTAGAGTGGTGTAGTGTTGTGTGATGTATAGTGTAGAGTGGTGTAGTGTTGTGTGATGTATAGTGTAGAGTGGTGATATATGGTGTAGTGTGGTGTGATGTGGTATAGCGTAGTGATATATGGTGTAGTGTAGTATGGAATGAAATGGCGAGGCATGGTGAGGTGTCGTGTGGTGTAGCGTAACATGGCGTGTGGTGAGATGTACTGTAACGTGATGTGGCGTGGCGTGGCGTGGCGTGGCTGAGCGAAGACGCCACGGCCTTCCGCGCACCTGTTCCGCGGCGCGGCGCGGCGCGGGGCGGGGCGGGGCGGGCCGGGGCGGCGCAGTGCCCCCTGCGGTCTAACGCGTGACCCGCGAGTCGAGGAGCGGCAACCGCCGCGCCGCATTCTACCGCCTCTCCCCTCCCCTCCCCTCCCTTCCAATGCCCGTCCTCCTCGCACGGCGCTGCCGCCGCGCCGCTGTCCTCGTCGCCGCCCGAAGGCCAGTTTATTTGCCTGCTCAATGGCAGTGGAATGTGTACGGCGAACACTCCCCGCGTCGCCCCGCGTCGCCCCGCGCCTCCCGAATTCCAACCGCCTCGCCCACGGGCGATCGCCGCGCCAAGACACAACAGCTATGGCGACGACCCCTCGCCCCACACCCTCGACCGCGATTAGCGTACTTACAAAAATATATCCATACATAAATTGAATGGAATAATGAGGACGTCTGCTGGATGGCGATGCGTGGGCTTCTATCCCCGAACATGGAGCCGAAAGCAGGGAATCTCACGGAAAGTAAGGGTCTTTTCTCCGTACCTTACATGACTGCTTATCCCATCAGTACCAGAAAGTTTAGTACAGACGGCTGATTATTATTGGCCGTAATGGAAGATACAGACAGATAGGCCAAAAACGAGCTATGTAATGCACAGTGAACGAAGGCAAAGAAACCATCAAAGAAACCATCAAATAAACGAAAAGGGAATTGCACCGTTACTGACCTCAATCACCTCGCATTAATGCGGCAAATCAGTAAAACCGAACCGCATGCTTTTAGGTGGAAATGCAATCCCTAATGATTGAAAAAAAGTATTTTTCTCCATTTCATGAGCGGCGCGAAAACGAAAAATAAATCCTGCCATCCCATATATACCTCTCCGCGGTATCGTGTTTGCCTATTCTTCCATTTCAGATTAAATTCTTACCCTTCGCGATCTATCACAAACACGTCGTCCTGCCGCAAATATCCCGGGCGACCTCGTGCGTCGGCGGAGTCCCCGTGCACTCCACGCAAACAAACAACCGCCGAGTCGGAGCTGTCTGTGGTGTATGGCGGAGGGGGCAAGGGGAGCTTCGTTTGTAAAAGCGCGTGCCGTGGCGATAAGCGGCGTCCTGTTCGCATCACGTCGGCTCCCAGGGCGGACGATAGAGCAGGTCTAGGGATGTTCACGATACGATAGAGGAGTGGGATATATGATATTTGTTTATCACCAACACCATTCTTCTATCGGGTCCCCAGCCGTCACACGCTGGCACCGAAGACGGTCGTAAGGGAGAGACTTGGTTTTGGGGTCATTTAATACGTGTGTAGGATTGAGAGACTCTGGCAGATATACCTGACAACGAAAGATTTATTCATATGTGTGGAATACATTTCAAACACTCCTTCCTGATTTCTCTTCGTCTTCGCAAACCCTGTCCACAATTCACGCTGTCTTCCGTTTATAATAGTATATACATGTGTTTGTGTGTGTGTAAATGTGTATGTTCGCGCGCGAGCGTAAATCTTTGGCACGATACATTATGATAATTACGAATATGCAATAAACCACATCGAAATGGTAACTATCAAG
This sequence comes from Gryllus longicercus, assembly GCA_038098605.1. NCBI lineage: Eukaryota > Metazoa > Arthropoda > Insecta > Orthoptera > Gryllidae > Gryllus > Gryllus longicercus. The sequence goes on along the minus strand of JAZDUA010000216.1, from coordinate 2,145,647 downwards.
AGGCCCAAACACAATTATTACGTGTCAATATGTATCAAATTTAACCGAACCGTTTTGCGAGTTGTTGTTGTTGTTATTATTATTATTATTATTATTATTATTATTATTATTATTATTATTATTATTATTATATCCGTACATCCTATTGCAAGGCGTTTTCGACAATGGAATTCTTCAGCAAGAACTAAAGTATCAACATCTCTCCGTTCTGTTCATTTAATCACTCTTTACAGCCCCGTTATAGAAATGCAATTCCCTAACCTACTTATGTCTGGTGTAACGTGTCACCGCCGTTATCCTCCCCACATTGCTGACAAAGTTTCGGCACGGACAGATAAGAATGGCAAACTATCTCAAGGTTTTTAAAACAACACGCGGGGACAAGGCACCGTGCTCAAGGTCCTTATATTCAAACAAACCACTGTTTGGACTTGCTCTAGAAAGCATGCGAATTTGTCCACATTGGAACACTTCGGGGTAATGCAAACAATCACGACAAAAATCTATTCGTTCATCCCTCGTCTCTTCCGACTTTGAGGAATATTAATTTGTGGAAACTGTATGTGTAATATTCTTAACATTTTTAGGATCACAGGAGGGAGATGAAACGCATTAAAATCAACTATAATATATAGGTAATACGGGTAAGGAACAGTAATTTTAATCCAAGGCTCTCTAATAAAACTATATAATTACGAGCATACGTTAATAATGCCACATAAACTACTCCACACATACGTACATGAACACGATTATGATTGTGACTAACAAGTCGGGGAAGGATCTCCATACATCTTCACGTTCTCCTGATCATTATAATCGTTTTTTACGTCCAGACTACGATCTTTACCTTCGTTACATCACATCTCTCACATATTATAACTCGCCAATCATACTACTTCTCATCTGCCATCATCTCGCGAACCAACGCCTGCCTTCGATTGTAGGCACGAGCAACGCACTGCGTTTCCAGCCACTCGATCCTCTTCCCCGAGCAAGAGGTTCGCTCCCGCTCCGGGCGAGAGCGACGGGAAGCGGAAACCGAGGGGAAGGCCGCGCTCAGGGATGGGGGGGGGGGGCGATGCACGCGCACGGGGCGGCCACATAAAATCCCCGACGAACAGCCTGCGGTCACGGGTGATAAACGCGGGGCGATGAAAGCAGCTCGGGCGATAAAAAGACCGCAAAGCGGAAAACAAAACAAGAAGCTGTCGCCCACGCCCACGCGGAATCCTCCCGCCCGCCCCGCTCCATTCTGTCTCGTCCCGGACGTCTTGCTCCGCCTCGTCCTATTTCATCTCAGGCCTACCCCGTTCCGTCCTGTCCTATCCTGTAGCGGCGCAATCCGTTCCAATCTGACCTTTCCCATCGTCCCGTCCCACGCTTCCGAACAATCGGCCTCTCGGTCGACCTCGCCAATCAGAATCGCCCCACATCCGTGATGCGACCGGGCACCTCTTGCGCTGTGTTGATCGTCAAAGCGCCAGAGACTAAACGGCGAGTGCAAAGTCTCCGTCGTAAGTTAGTAGCGAAGGAGCGCGCGAGGTGCACGGCGAGGCGGAGTGGAAGCGACTCCTTCCTCAATGGCGGCCGCAAGTGGACCGCCTCGTGGGTCGGTGAGTGTACGGCTCGCGTTCCTGCCCCCTCCACGGCCGCTGCCGCGCCAGCCGCCCAGCCGCTTCCTGTCCTTGGCGGCGGCTCATCATTTTGACCTTTTATCGCGCGCTATACAAGCCGGGGCTCCATTACGGGCACAAACGGCGCTCGTTGCCCTCCGCGCCGCGCCACCCCGCGCTCGGAAGCAGCCGCCGCACAACGAGAGCAGGCGGGGGAGGCAGCGGGCGACGGGGCGGGTGAGGAGTGACGCGGGAGGGCTTGGGAGGGGCGGGGAGGGGAGGGGCGTGGTAGCGAGGACCGACAAGAGGCAGCAGCAGGGTTGCGGGCGGCGCGGCGGTTCGTGGAAGAGGCAGCAGTCCAAGCGGGCTTGCAGGCAGGATCGGAGTCGGTATTAAATGAGCGAGGACAGGAGCGGACGGGACGGATCGGATCGGGGCGAAGCGTCACACGAAGGAGGGGGGGGGGGGGGCAGCAGAGGAGAGGTAGGAACAAGGCGAAGCAACGACGCACAGAGACCACGCTTCCACACGGGAAGTTACAACGCAGCCCAGCTTGCAACGTGCTAACTAAGCGGTGGGTGGCCGCTCTGATGCGTTCTGGTCATCAGGCGATTTTTTAAAATTTTAAATAGGTTCTAAAACAGTTGACAATCGACGAACCGCACTGCTCTGTGGAAAGGTTTCTTCTGCTGCATGGGCCGCATTGGCTGCCGCGCCAGCTGTTAATGCTTCCGCGTGCATGCAGTAGGAGATCGTTCGGGATAAGGGGCAACAATGTAATACTAAGTAGGGACGTAAACTTTACTTCACAGATTTTTTTTTAACAATTTTGACAGGCAGATCGACTAACTCTTGCCTCAGATACATTTTTCCGATAAAGCAAAACGTTTTAGGAAATACAAAATAAAAAAGAATCTTAATCCACAGCACCAATACTTTTAATGTATTTCGTCTTCCTGCTATTGAACTATCACGCCGGTAAAATCAAAGTTTTCCAAAGGTTATTTTTCATAGTATGAAGCGTAATATAAGAAAATGATCTCCCCTCTAGTGAAAAACTAAGAACTTGGTTGTGAATGTGCGAGTGTCTGCCTATTGCTCGTAACAGTTGAAAGCCAAGAGGAAAAACGCTGATGACTCGTTGAGTGATGTTCAAATACCCAAGGCGGCTTCATTGGCGTTCAACTTGCTTAAGAAATTGCTCTGCAAATATGACTCACGTCATCAGTTTCTATTCAGAGCAACTTTTGTTAACGGCTCATGACTCTTCATTTCTCAAATAAGAAAAAAACGTTCAAAGCATACGAAGGTCGCAAGTCATCTGGAGTCACGCTAATCTACATGCATCACTAATTCAAATATCAAAACTAAATATCTCCACGACAGAAAACGTGAAATGCTATACTCTTCGGAGAGTTATCAAAAAAATTTGATGGTCAGCCTTAGCAATTGCGTGGAAGTGGACTAGTCATAAATGTCATTTAAGATCATTCATTCTTTTCAGTTATGACTACAAAACGTTGACTCTTGCATCTTAAGTGTACTCATACATGTGTAGATTATATTTAATACGCGTTCATGATAATTACTTTTATATAAATTTAATTGAAGTGCTGCGTACATTTTAGACAGTGAAAAATATCAACAAGACATCCTTTATTTAAATTTCCACGTACCGCCACGTTTTCTACTATTACAATGCGTATAACGGGTGGGGGGATTACGATTTATTTCATGAAACTAGATCCAGACACTTTTAGTAACAACTGTATGATGTTCACACTGTCTCACATATTGATGTCTTGAGACAAAGTAGAGGCACTCCTATGAAAAAACAACCAAAAACATAAAGCACTACGTCAACTGACAATTTCATTAATTGAAACGATTCACGAAAAGATGATTTAGTAAGAGAACACATCTTCAATAAAAGCACCTTTTGTTATTTTCAAAGAACTGAATTTAGCTTCCCTGCTCTCAGCGGTAATGTCTAGTGTTTATTTCTAGGACTCTTACCTAGCCGTACGAAGTCGAGGTTTCGCTACCCAGACTTTATAGCACACAGGGCCATTTTCGTGGCCGCTGGCAGCGAGGCGAAGCGTGGGCGTTCAGACGCTTCTAAGGTCGGCCTCGCTCTTCCATTAAACGCCGGAAAGCCGCTGTACTTAAATCTGTCCGACAAGCTGAATAAAATGTCCCTTCTCCACTAAAATGTTGTCTTCGCTGAAAGCCTCTCCATTGAATAGAATTTTCTTCAAAACAAGCACAACGGAGAGGTAGGCATCGTTACACCAGAACACGGTTATAGCAGTTCTATTGAAATATCACAATAGAAAATGAAACAAAGACTCGCGTGTAGTAAAAAGGAGTGTTGTAACAATCCAACGCAGTTATAACGAACAGCTGAATACTTCGGTGCGCATTTGACTCCGATTTTCCGGAAAAAACCCTTTGAAGGACGCCGTAGGAGGGAGATCTTGTGAGGTGGCGACAAGCCTCACCTGCAATTCCCCGATTTCTTTTCACGTTTGCTATATAGAAGAATGCCTCCAAGGATGAAGTAAAATGTTTGCAGAACATATTCGTAACCTTTTCCTATTCGGTTTTCTTCACTCGCTAATACGACAGCTACGGGCTGTGTCTGGCTTACTCAAACACCAGACTGAAGAACTAGCAAAACATTACAGACAATATTCCTTATTACCATATAAACCATCTATTAGCACGATGTAGAAAAAAGACATTCTCCATTGAAGAACATTTAACCATTTTTAGTGCAATACCGCCCTAATCAAACAGCACTTATTGTTGAAAACAACTGTACTTGTCCTGTTATAAAAAAATATAGTTATTACTCGCGCATTTTCACTTAACTCTTTAACGGTCAATGGGAAGTACGCTACTCACTAAAATTTTATCAATATACACAAAGAAAAATGTTAAAATTATTAAAAACAGTAAGAGTATCTACTGTTTTCATTAGTTTCAACAATATTAATTTTGTTCTTTACATGAGTAGAATAAAATATAATAATTTGCCCCATAACGCCATCGCGCGCTCTGTGAACACTTTCAACACCTCTTCCAAACACATCAGACGCGGACTAGCGTGACGCCCAAAAAATAAATCGAGAAAACATAGGGGATTAGTGTAAAAAAGGACGAAAAAAAAGATATGAAAAGATCTGGGGACGAGAAAAAGAAAAGAAAAAAAATGAAATAAAAGAAGAAAAAACTGAAACGAAAGAAAAAGGAGACGTTAAAAAGGATAAAAGAGGAGAGAACATCGCTGACCGAGAAACAAAGTTGAATTGCCACGAATTGTTTATTCCCGTGCTTCTCAGTTATGCTTTCCAACTCATCGCCGGAGATAATTTATTTACCTCATTATTTAAAATTACAGACAATAGTAGTAAGGTATCTGGCAATTTCCTGGACCGGATCAAGCAGAATAATTACAACGCACTACGTCAAATACAAGAGAGTGAGGGACGAAAAACGAACTGAACCACAGAAAAAGACGAAGCTATGCGGTGCAAAGGCGTGACCGCGGCGCGGAGCGGGGATGGGCGGTGGCGGGGCGGCGAGCGGTGGGAGGGAGGGGAGAGGCGAGTGGGGTCCAGAGGCCAAGGGGCAGCGTCCGCGGCGGTGGCGGCGTCGGCGTTGGGTATGTGGGTCGGCGCGGCGCGGCGCGGCGCGGCGTCCGGCTAACGGCCCCGGAGCGGGGCGGAGCGGGGCGGAGCGGGGCGGGGCGGGGCGGGGCGGGCCGGCGCACCGCTCGCTCACGCTGCGGAATCTCGGCACTTGCGCTCGCTCACCTGTCCGCCCGCCCCGACAGCCGCACCGGCCCATACACCGCCCAGCCCGTTCGCTAAACGGGCCGCTCGTTGAGAACCTGTCGCCGTCGTAGTGCTTCCTCAGCCGAACAAAGCGAATGATTCACAACCGGCGCAAGCCAGGCTCGCAAACCTTACGAACTCGTGTATGCCTACCTCGCTGCAGTCGCTGTGCGAAGTAGCGACTCAAAATATTACTTCTAGGCTGTCCGGGTGACGCCGTAATGAACTCGAGCCGCGGAAGCCTACGTGTACAAGACTCAAAATATTGTCTGAATGGTTCTGCGACGCCGGAATATATCAAACCAAATATTCTTAATCTTTAAAATTACACGGATTTAAAATTATTTATAAAAATATACTCGATAAAAATCCGCACTATTGACCCTATAACTGAGACTTGTCATAACGTTTTACGTTTTCAGTATGAAATAATTTATTACTCACTCGACTAGCGTGCACTCTCATGAACAGCATGCTGACGTACTCACCTGAAACAGAACAAAATAAATGAACCACCGCGTAGTTACACCTTTATAGAATGGTTTATTTGATTATATAATGGTCAATTTTCTTCCATCATAGTTATTTTGAATACATTATTCAATTTAACAATTACAGTTCTATCAATACATTTGATTCCTCAAATGTTACAAAGTATTCCAACCCTCAATATTTTGCTGCATGGTTTACGCAAATTGGACCAGATATGAAAAGGACTGTGTAAAATGTATTGTAACGAATATTGCATCACCTGCCGAAGTCGCTGCGCGTGGATTGCGTCATCTGCCGCCGCCCTTCCCTTCCCCCCGAACTAGACGGTTCCGGACTATTGGCGAGCCGCGGAGAAATGCCGAGAATGCGCCGGGCGCCTCGAGACAAGCGCCGGACAGGTATAAAATGCGCAGCTGGCGGCGGCCGCGAGTCAGTGAGAAGTCGAGTTAGCGAGTCAGTCAGTAGTGAGCAGTAAGACGTCAGTCCGTCAGTGTGTCCGAAGTGGAAGCTGGAAGTGTGCATTGCGGTGAAGAGTGGTGCAGTGGTTGAACAGCAGTCAGCAGTCTGAAGTCTGCAGTGGAAGCTGAGCTGTGAAGGGTGCATCGCGGTAAGCAGTGGTGCAGTAGGGAAACAGCAGTCAGCAGTTTGAAGTCTGCAGTGCAAGCTGAGCTGTGAAGTGGGCATCGCGGTAAACAGCAGTGCAGTGGACCCTGGTGTGCGCAGTGAAGTGTGGTCTGCGCAAGGAATTGTGGTCTGCGCAGGGGAATTGTGGTCTGTGCAGGGAATTAGGGTCAAGTGTAGTGGACCGTGGACAGTGCATGGACTGACTGATACTGTAGAAGAAGAGAACTGTTTAAATAAATGGGGTGTAAGAAGAGAACTGTTTAAATAAATAGGGTGTAAGAAGAGAACTGTTTAAATAAATAGGGTGTAAGAAGCGAACTGTGTAAATAAATCAAGAGAACGGAGTCGTGTGTAACAGTGTAAATAATTAAGTGTAATATATCTGTAAATAGACCAAGTAGTTTTAAGTGTAAGTAAATTTTAGTGTGTATAATTGTTCCCGAATAAAACGTAATTGTTGTAAATATTGTGTTGGTTTTAATTCACCACGGAGAAACGTTACAATTGGTGTCAGGTGTGGGGTTGGTGTGTGTTTAAATCGGAATAACGTGTGGTGAATTAAAACCTTAATGAAAATGGTTTTCACAAAATCCTTACGGGAACTGAAAGTAACCGAGTTGAAGATTGAGTTAGAAGACAGGGATCTGGAGACCACCGGAACGAAAGCAATATTACAAGAACGTCTTGCTAACGCGTTGAAGGCAGCAGGAGAGGATCCAGAGAGTTTTCGCTTCGAGATGTGTTACGGGAGTATCTGTGTCCGAGCATTCGTAACAGGATGGGGAAAAAAATGGAAGGAAGCTGACACAACGTCAGAAGAAAAACTGACAGAAAATTCCAGAATTTCGGAAGAAAAGGTGTCAGAAAACCTGGAACAACAGATAACGCCGAATAATAGATTGGTTAAAGAAGAAATCGAGGAGATAATTTTAAAGAACGAAGAGAAAGTTGACAAAATTGAAGAGAAATTTCTGAAGAGCGAGGAAAAATTACTAAATCCAGAAGAAGCGGCAGCGAAAGAAGAAGCGGCAGCGAAAGAAGAAGCGGCAGCGAAAGAAGAAGCGGCAGCGAAAGAAGAAGCGGAAGCGAAAGAAGAAGCGGCAGCGAAGGAAAAAGAAGAAGCGGCAGCGAAAGAAGAAGAAGCGGCAGCGAAAGAAGAAGAAGCGGCAGCGAAAGAAGAAGAAGCGGCAGCGAAAGAAGAAGAAGCGGCAGCGAAAGAAGAAGAAGCGGCAGCGAAAGAAGAAGAAGCGGCAGCAAAAGAAGAAGAAGCAGCAGCAGAAGAAGAAGAAGCAGCTGCAGAAGAAGAAGCAGCTGCAAAAGAAGAAGAAGAAGCAGCAGCAAAAGAAGAAGAAGAAGCAGCAGCAAAAGAAGAAGAAGAAGCAGCAGCAAAAGAAGAAGGAGAAGCAGCAGCGAAAGAAGAAGAAGCAGCGAAAGAAGAAGAAGCAGCGAAAGAAGAAGCAGCAGCGAAAGAAGAAGCAGCAGCGAAAGAAGAAGCGGCAGCGAAAGAAGAAGCGGCAGCGAAAGAAGAAGCGGCAGCGGAAGAAGAAGCGGCAGCAAAAGAAGAAGCGGCAGTGAAAGAAGAAACGGCAGCGAAAGAAGAAGCGGCAGCGAAGGAAGCAGCAGCAGCGAAAGAAGAAGCAGCAAAAGAAAAATCAGAAGTAGAAAAAGAAGTTTTTAAACGAGTTGTAGAAAATGAAGATGGCTCCCAGAAGAGGAGAAATGATTTTGTCTACCGAATTGAAAGGTCCCGGTATGAAAACACGCGGGTCATCCATTCCAGTCGGCTGGCCCCGTGCGCGGGAGGTAATGAAAATGACGGAGAAGACACAACAGGAGTTTGTGAGTTGGGCATGAAAATGTTCACTTTTGACGAGTTTATGTCTCATAATGGCGGGAATGATATGGCGCGTTGTGGTGTGGCAATGGAGGTGCAACAGGATCTGTTTACGGTACGCCGGAAATATTCATTAGCGCATTGTGTTGCCCAGGATCTGGATATGACCAGAGGTGTTGCTGCTGTATTCGGAAGAAAATACAAGAGAATGGAAGAATTGGAGAACCTGCGACCGGATATTGGGAATGATCTGCTTCTCCGCGACGTGAGTAAAGATGTGTATTTTGTAATCACAAAAAGAAAGTCACATCGCAAGGCCACCTTCAGAATCTTGGGAAAACTCTGCTTGAATTACGCCAACAATATCTGCATGATTTCACTAAACGCGATCCGGGACGGATCGCATCTAAGGAGGGGGCAATGTAACGAATATTGCATCACCTGCCGAAGTCGCTGCGCGTGGATTGCGTCATCTGCCGCCGCCCTTCCCTTCCCCCCGAACTAGACGGTTCCGGACTATTGGCGAGCCGCGGAGAAATGCCGAGAATGCGCCGGGCGCCTCGAGACAAGCGCCGGACAGGTATAAAATGCGCAGCTGGCGGCGGCCGCGAGTCAGTGAGAAGTCGAGTTAGCGAGTCAGTCAGTAGTGAGCAGTAAGACGTCAGTCCGTCAGTGTGTCCGAAGTGGAAGCTGGAAGTGTGCATTGCGGTGAAGAGTGGTGCAGTGGTTGAACAGCAGTCAGCAGTCTGAAGTCTGCAGTGGAAGCTGAGCTGTGAAGGGTGCATCGCGGTAAGCAGTGGTGCAGTAGGGAAACAGCAGTCAGCAGTTTGAAGTCTGCAGTGCAAGCTGAGCTGTGAAGTGGGCATCGCGGTAAACAGCAGTGCAGTGGACCCTGGTGTGCGCAGTGAAGTGTGGTCTGCGCAAGGAATTGTGGTCTGCGCAGGGGAATTGTGGTCTGTGCAGGGAATTAGGGTCAAGTGTAGTGGACCGTGGACAGTGCATGGACTGACTGATACTGTAGAAGAAGAGAACTGTTTAAATAAATGGGGTGTAAGAAGAGAACTGTTTAAATAAATAGGGTGTAAGAAGAGAACTGTTTAAATAAATAGGGTGTAAGAAGCGAACTGTGTAAATAAATCAAGAGAACGGAGTCGTGTGTAACAGTGTAAATAATTAAGTGTAATATATCTGTAAATAGACCAAGTAGTTTTAAGTGTAAGTAAATTTTAGTGTGTATAATTGTTCCCGAATAAAACGTAATTGTTGTAAATATTGTGTTGGTTTTAATTCACCACGGAGAAACGTTACAGTATTAAAATGGTGGAAATATTCAAGTGCAAGAAGATCCTTTAACACCAAGAGGTTTCTCCGAGGCTAGGGAGATTCATTCAACAACACCGTCCCTTCAAGACGCAACGTGGAGAATATTCGTTCAAGAAATTCAACGAGAACTTCAACTGGCAGCGACAGTATACAAAACAGCGAGCCAGAAGTCCAGAAAATCAAAGCATTGAAGAATCTTTGTTCTGAATACGTAATTGGCCAGTAGTCCGTAAATACGGCGCACACCGAAAAGTTGCCTGACGGGAACCGTCTGAATACGCACTTCAGGCGCGGGCCCCTTTCACCGGCATTCGTCAGAGTCGCGCGGTATAAAAGCTCCACAAAGCAGCCGCCATCAAAGGATTTCATCAGCAACGTCATGGACGAGTCGTCAGTAACATTTAGGTCCTAAATTTGAGGCAAATAGATCTAAAGCCCACCAATGCACTGCGCCACCAAAATATATATTACAATTTTAATTTCTAAGAATTTCAAAGGAAGATGTAGCCGCTGTCACTTTTCCGTCCATTTTACAAAAACCTCTATTAGAAATAGTATTTATTGCCCCAAGCTTTCAAACATACAAATATACAAAAGAAATCTAACAGGGAAAAAAATTAATACTTGAAAACAATGTAGAGAGGGCATAAAAAGAAAAGAATAATTTAAAATAGAAACAAAAAGTAAAAGTAATTTTGAATGAATTTTCGCAATTCAAAAGATGTAATGGCATTCTGTAACATGTATTATAATTGTGAAAGAACACTTATACGTATTTTATTTGAATATAATTCATCGTATTCATATAAAATGGAACGCTTACTATTAAGCGACGCAGGATATAGTAGTTTTATGATACATTCAGCTGGAATTCCTCCATTTACACTTGGACACTTAGAATTCCTCAAACACGGAAATACTCATAAGGCGATTCCGATGGAACGTGTAAGATCATTACGAAGTTTATATTTCTTGAGCGCTCGGTATTCATACGATGTGCTGATAAACCTTGGGTACAAGCTTCCAAACAGAGAGGCCCAGAAAGAGAGAGGCTTTCCTGACCAAGCGAGGAGCTGACACGTCCTGAGTATTTCGATGTCCAGGCGAGGAGCTGACAGATCTTGAACAATGCAACTGGGCGTTATGAAGGGAGGGGGCCACTTGTCTCCCACTTTGATGTATCGTAATTCAGACCCTGAGTTCTATAAAGACCCGTATGGGTTTCACCTGGGCAGACTCCAATGTACCGTTCACGTGGATTTCTGTAATTCATTACTTTAACTTTTTCATTTTAATTAAAGGCCTTTTGTGTAAATATTGAGTTAAAATATGTTTTTAATTTCCAGTATGCTGATCAATTATACTAAAGTCTTATAACGGGACTTCAGGTTCCAAGAATTCCAACTTTTTTAAACAATTGTAATATCACGCCAAACCATACTTGATTTGGCGGCGAGGTGTAATCGAGAGGACAAGACAAAAGTGTTTTCTGTGAAATAAGTCTTCGCAAGGATGTTTATTAAGAAAAGGATCATTCCCAGTAGCTGGACATGTATTGTTTTCTATAAACTTGGATAATTTCATTAATTTGTCTCTGATATTTTATAGAGGCGGCATTTGCAGGAAACAATCAAAATAATATGTATCACCGTTTTCCCACCGAACTGGGCCCTATGGGCAGTCCCTTCCGTGTGAACCGCAACACACCGAGCGTGCTGGCAGCCGGCGGTTCCGCCCGAGCAAGTGGCCCAAGCGCAGCATCGTCTGAACGCGCCACGCCGTGCGCCGCCGTCGAGGCTTCCAGGGCGAGCGGGGGGCCTCGGCGCGCGAGTGCCCGGCAGCGCCAGATCCGGCCGCAGGCACATCCGCCGGCGCGAAGCGGCGCGCCGTGCAAGTGGGTCGCAGGGGCGGGGGCGGGGGCGAAGAAGGCACGCAGCGGCGCTGGAAAGTGCGAGGGTCGGGAGGGGGCAGGTGGCGCGACGCGGGACGAGGCTGGACGGTTAGGGACAACGGGCTGAGACGGGCAGACGCCGATCGAGAGGGGACATGGCAGGGCGAGGGGAGGCAAGGTGGAGCAGGGCCGGCTGGCTGAATGGGTCCGAGAGAGGTCTGGGTGAAGCGTAGCGGTGCTAGGTAAAGAGGGACACGGTGCTATGGACATAGGACTACGAGATAGTGCTGCTTAAACCTTCTAAAATAGTTCACTACAATGAATGTTTAAAGGCAATGATAAACCCGCAAACAAATAATCAACTTCAAAGAAAGAAACAACTGCAAACGTGTTTGATCTTCTCTGTGTATGGAAATTATTAGACGCAATCAAGCATTTCTCAAGCGAAAAAAAATTCGATAGAAACGAAAATTTAAACAAATTTGGTACAATTGGAATGAAGTGTGAATATGTATGAAATGGAATCACACATTGTAAGCTAGGCATTGTTTTCACTTCCATTCCTTTTCGTTTATTTTCACCCTAAACGCTTATTCAACCATATTATAAAATCACTGATTGCTATATCGTTAAATGCACGAATGCAATGTTTGATTTCATATCTCAGCCGTTAGAGAATCTGTCTGGATAAAAGACTTCGGGTAGTGATCCCGCTGAGATCGAATATTTGCACTTGCATTTTCAGTTTGCAAAATGTTATAAGACTTTTAGAAATTCAGATTAAATGTATGTAACTTTAATACATTTTCCCACAATTCCGACAGGTAAGTTAATCTGTGTGGAAGAGACAAAGAAGCAGGTGCTGAAGCGAACGTGAAGTCGAGTGGCTTCGGCCCGTTGAAAGGCAAGGGGGGGGGGGGGGCGCGGGCTGTGCGTGAACGGGGCGCTCTCCGCCGCCATCGCCGCCCGCCTCCGTTCATTCACGAGCGGCGCTCGGCGCCTCCGCCTCACTCGCACTCCTCGTGGCGGGCGCCCGACTTTACGACTGCGCCCCCGCCCCCGCCGCCGCCTCCTCCTCGCCGGAAACCAAAGCGTTGCGACGCACGGAATCCAAAGCATCAAACGGGCGATTGTCAACGGGCCGACTGATGCTAATAGAATATCCCCTCTATTCACTCATTTCCTGGAACCAATTTCCATGACAATCCCCCTTTGTTTTTTTAGGTAATTTTACAATATTTTTTCCTGATAAAATCTCCAACTCAAAACTAAAAAAATAATATTAAAGGTGCCTGTTATTAATTAGGCAGCCCTCCGATTTCGCCGGGACATTTCGCAAATTAACAATCTTTTCTCAATAAGTAAGCATTGAGCACAAATAACGCTGTGTTTCTGTTTTTAAGAAATAGTAACTAGTTGTATAATCCTTAGAATTGTTCCCCTTGTGGGGGGGGGGGGGGGGGCGCGCGCGGAAAAGTGCCTGGCGTGAGAGTGAGCCGCCAGCCAGCACTCCCGTTCGAGACGCACCGCCCTCACTTCCGCCGCCTGCCCGCGCGCCCGCGCGCCGCGGAGAGAACCCTAACCAGTTCCCCCGCCCCCGAACGCAGCTACGCCAAGTTCAGGGCGAAACGAGGGCGCGAGATCCGCGTTGCGGGCCGGGGCAGGAGGGGGCGGGGCGGGGCGGGGCGGGGCGGGCCGGAGAGGAGGAAGGGCAAGGCCGAATGCGCAGTGAGCCTCATCACGAGGGAAAGAAACTGATGTGGAAAGTACGCAAAGGCAGCAGACGAAAGGGTAAGGAAGACACACATGAAACAGCCGCGAGACAAAACAGAGAAGAAAAAAGAAAGAGAAGATCGGAAAGTAAAGGGGAGAAAGAAGTGTTATTTTTCCTCCTTCAATCGTTTTATAAAACTGTTCATTTGAAAATGGTATTGGATCTATAGAAAAAGGATAATTTACGCGCTGTAGCAGCATATTTTCAATAAATAAACTGGAATACAGAAAGCTGTGGAAAAGAATAGAGGAAGAGAGAAATGAGATGAAAAGAGAAGAAAAAAGAGGGAATGAGAGGTATGAAAAGAAAGGGAAGCAAGGCGGAGAGAAGAGGGAAGGGGGTGGAGGACGGAAGAGAGGAAAGGAGGGGAGCGCGGCGTTCGCGCCCAGGCAGGCGCGGATGTGCCGTCGTGCGCGTGGGGCCGCTGCGAGACCGCACCCGCCGCCGGCGCCGACGCGTCGCGACGCCCAGGACGCCCCGACCGCACTGACGTCTGCGTTGCGTAACATCCCCCGACGGCTTCGGTAAATATCTGACGGGGAAGGGAGCTTTGCCCTGCCCTCAAACACTCCGTAGCTACACTTGTACTAAACTTAACCAATTGCGAAACGCAATCGTCTTTCACTCGTTTTGAGTTCATTGATAAGTTGGTTGTGATCTGAACATAAAGCAACTGAATGTGCTTCCTAGATTTCCGGTACTTTCTTTGTGCAACTTCGGTTTAGTAATGCTTCTTCCTTAATATACAGACTTGCCAGATTGTTGCGATTTTCAAAGAATCTTATACACCCTGAACAGTATTTCGGGTATACTATTACAACTAAAAAGCATGTCGCAAACTTGTAGTAGACGATCTGTAAATCTTTAGCTTTCTCACTTGCGCTATATTTTCACTTATTTTCTTGGGGGGGAAAAAAAGAAAAAAAAAAAAAAATAACAGTACAAATATGTCACGTATGGGGGAGACGTACAATCTTTGTTGGGAGCCACTGCAAGACCACGTGGTACACACGAGAGAACACACCGACCATTATTCGGTCTTCGCAATATCTTTGTAAATACAATTCACCTTCGTTTCCGCGAAACACATTTAGTCATCTGAAATAAAAGCAGGTGCTGATTGGCGAAAACAGTAAGAGTATGGCAAGGAACTCACAATATCCACGGTGAATTACCTTCCTTCGCTTAGTCGGGAAGGTAAAAAGTAACGTCGCTATGTCTATTTCCAGGCGGACAAACCTCTTCTTAAGTCTTATATTCGCTCTTCGCGATTGCTGTTAGCCGTTAACTACAACTGTCCATTCGACCTTTGGTAAGATACCAGAGGTAACAATCAAGGAGGGTTGCCCCAGTTCAAATGGAGGTGACCGAACGCGTTAACGTGTTTGTGTTGGCAACCTTGCTAATTGGCCCGTGGTTTTGGAGGCGGCGTTCTCTGCTAAGTTAATTTCGGAAATAAGTCTAGTGCCAAAAGTTTCTTGCAAAATTCAAAAGGGGAGTACGTATATTCGACACTTGTACATAATGTGCTTGTCGGATCCCAACATCGATAAATATTTTTGATTAAAGTAATCAAGTCAATATTCATGAATTTCTGTCGGGACATAATCCATATAAAGTTCCAGCCCTGGTAATGATCTAGCGTTCTAGCGACAATCTTGCCACATCAATGTTGTATTTTCGAAGTATTGAAGTATTTTCGAAGTTAATTCAGTTACCTCGATAAGGTTTCCGAATGAAATTTTAAGATAATCAGTTTTTGTTTTGTTTCTTTGAGACACTGAGAAACTTTATCAAGAACACGTATTTCAATCATAATTCAAATGATAAAAAAAATAATTCAGTAATGCTGTGTTTCTGCAAGTATTTATTACTGAGTAAATATTATATTATTTAAAGATTATAATGTTGGTAAACTGTATTATTTGTCCCATTTTCAATACATGTCATGAAATTTTGAGGAATATAATTTACTTCAACGGACGTTTTCATGTTTTTAATCGTCGGTGATTTGTTAGCTACAATCTACAACACAACGAAAACAATCATCCATAATTGTTGTATTGCAATTTCCACAAACACCAATTTGATATTCTTCGCAACGTCGTTTACTATTCCCAATTGTCCTTAATGTTTCACGATCACACCGGTATCCAAGAAAATCAACTGCGGACACTGGCTGGGCGTACGATTATATACTCAATCTTTGATCTGACAGCGGCTCTTTAATGAATGAATTCCCTTTGTTAACACAACGCCATATTCCTGGAACTAATTGACCCTAATCATAATTGCCCGTTTTAATGGCTCGTAAAACGGGAAATTGGATACAAAGGTGAGGAGAAACAGAGAGAAGTCAGGAAACGCAATGGCGAATTTCTCCAAACTACACTCCAGGAGTACAGCCACTTCACGCACATTTCTGTTTTCGAGCTGGAAACAACAAGGTAATAAGAATCGTGGTTGATGAAAAACAGCAATAGCAAGGGCAAGTACGTCTTTTATATGTCCGACTTCGCTATTTGCGAAAACTCGGAGAACTATTTTCCTGAAATTAAATTTTATATTGTACAATTTAATTTATCTTAGTTTCTTTTATTTTATATATCGTTTACTTATTTTATGTCCCCTTCTGAAAGCGCATCGATTTAAACCATAATAAGTTTAAAAGCAGATTTCACGTAACCACACATGAAATTAAGGGAGTCTAACATACCCAATACACTCCGATTATTCACATTAATTTAATTCGATTTATTATTAAATACAATAATTTAACCATCATTTAAAACGAATATCAGTTACAAAAGAAGGCGCTCAAGTGGATTTGTTCCATTATATTTTAATTGCAACATCCAGCTTTCTTACGTAAGACGTTTCTGCCAGATTACTGTCCCGGCCTCAATTCTGCCGAGCGAGCGGAAGTCGCGTCCCGGGGGAGAGCACGTTGCACGCCAGGCCCGGTGCACGGAGCGCTCTCCTCGCGCTCTACGGACGAGCTGGGGCGTCGGAGCCTGCGTTCCCCCCGTTGGCACTGCGCGTGCTGCGGCGCGAGTCGGGTCGCAAAGCTGGCTCGGATACGGATGGAACGATGGGCGATTCCGAGCGCGTCAGCTGCTAAGGTCATTAGCCCCGTTATTGTGGTGCATGTTTTTCTCTCGGGAGGCGGCGGTGATCTTCCACCGCTGGATGGTGAGATCCGGCGCCGACCTACCGTCAGCTACAGGGGTTTTCTCCAAATACGTATCTACCACCAGCGGGGAACCACCCCAGCCGGGACAAGCTCTAAGTTGCCGACCGGTCTTCTGTCGTGTGTGGTAGTGCATGTTAAGTGTAAGTGAGGCGTGAAGATAGGACAAGGAAGAGGGAAGAAATATCGCGCGCGGTCCGTGGCCCATTTCCTACGGTGCTGTCCCGACATTCGTTTGGTGTTGATTGGAGAAACCACGGAAAACTACTGATCAGAGCAACCGGCAGCTATAATTCTCCTCCAGACAGCGACTGAGCTCAACCTAGTATCTCCCTATCTTCCTACCTGAACTCGATCTATCTACATGCTTCCTGGCTAGTGTCGAAAATCCTGCCACCGTCGTAGGACCTCCTGGTCAGAGGCGCTGCAGTCACTTCAGTTGATGCCCTGATCTACCACTCCCAGTCGGATGTGGACTAGTTCCCTTAATGCAAATCCAAGGTCACTGATATTTTTCAAAACTTAAGATATTTTTCTGAAGACGTTTCCAAGTCATATCAATCACTAAAACATACCTGAGCAACAAAACGAAAATATGAAAAATCCGCGAAGAGTGATAAAAAGCGAGTCCTGCACTTACCAAGCTTCAATATACGGAATTGATCGTTAATGCAAACATGCATCGACAATACTCGCACTTCCGCGCACCTGCACGATGCCACATGCAATTACGCAACACACCGAATCGTAATCAATACTGCAGTCGAGCGGACAAACGCGAAACCGCTCCCATCAAAACTCCCATTACTTCACACCCTACGCCCTTTAATCAGCGAGAAGCGAACTACCAATTAATATGAATATTTTTAATGCGAAAAGAGAGGCATTAAGCAACTGCCAAGGTTACCAGAACAAAAGTCCAAATACATCAACATTAATTAAAGCAAAATTGAATCATTAATGAAAATACGTATTAATTAAATAGTCGGGAGTCCAAGCAATAAAATGCCATCGCCGAACCCCACTCAGGCCGCAGCGCCGCGGAAAGAGACGGCTGGATGAACGTTTATGTTAGAGTGCTCGAATACGAAGAGAGAAACCACGGTCTTAAATGGCGAAGGAAACGAAGAGGAAAGACAACAGCAGTCTTGCAAACAGATAGGTTAGAATCGGTCGCTTTTGGTGACATCAGAAGTTCATTGTTAATAAAAAATGTCGGGAGTGGTCCTTGAAATTTGCTTCTGCCAAGCTACATTGGGGGCGTGGATGATGAGGTACATACTGTATAACAGCGATTCGTATTAATTTCGGCTTCCTTTGCTAAGACTGTTATACTCCCTATTACTTTGTCCATCTAATAATGTTCGCAGGAAAACAATGTTACTACAATTCATAAAAAGGGCACTTAAAAACTTACATACATTTGACAAAAGAGTACCATAGGCGTGACTTTCTTTGAATAAATGCAATTTCGTTTTGTTGAAAACGTGATGAAAATAAATAACGAGATCCCTGAGAAATTCGCCAACTGCGAGCTGTCTTTCACCTTCGAGGAGCATGGCTTCTCTATTAGAGAAATCATTATAATATTCTCATACGGCTTTCGGCATGATTTTTATGCAGTGGCTGATCATGCCTTCCTTGAGGGGAAAGTCAGTGTCAATTGCATAAACTTCTTCACACAAAATTTCAACAAATTGGATTACATGCGTGGACCTGGGATGGGACACGAGAGAAAGATATAATGTTTCCGTTTGCCCAATCACACGGGCTTTCGCCAGCCCACGTCGTGAAATTACACAGAGCACCAGATGCTCTAGTTTCTCTCTTCCCTGTTTCGGAAGCGTCCTGGACTTGCTCGCGGGCGACATCGCCCACGTGTGTTTCTTTAGATGAAAGAGACGCCTGTAGATGACAATTGGAGAGAAGGTCTTTGGTCTTTTCTTGGGCTGCAAAGCTCCATTAAAAAACGTTTCCTCTTCCGGTCACTGAGACGTGAGATTTGAAGCATTAACACGCCGAAGATCAAAAGGCTGTCAGGCCCTACTGAGAGCTACTTATATCATTTTCGCATTTCTTAAGAGCTTATGTTGTTGAAAACTCAAAGTAAATTTCCTCATAACTATCAGCTAAAAAATGTACATATTCCTTCAAACACCAAAGCAATTATTACTTGGCAATTACATTCAGCAGAAGAAAGTATGTGAGAACTTTCCTCCCTTGCCTGAGAAAAGAAACTGATTGTATCAATTCTTATCATATTCTTTATGTGGCAAAATCGGAACGAACTAAATCTCTTCACTTTAACTGGCACTTCCCACACACGATCCAGCTGGCGGAACAATACTTGTCGGGGAGCGAAGCGGTTTTAGAACCCCTCAAAACAAACTGCCGCTGTTCTGAGAATCACGCGTAGCAACCATTGCCCGGTACCAGGACTGAGAACGCGTTCCCTAACGAACTCCTGTGCTTAGCGTAAAGCACCTTAAAGTACACCCATTCTCGTCCTTCGCGCATGCGTATGCACAGAAGCTCGAAAGTGAAGGCCCGCGTGAAGGTGCTCCTCGCAAAACGTCCAATAGGAATACAGGGTATATCGGAAGGGAATCCCCGGTAATCGTGCCTTACCTATCTATATTTTTTACTAGGCTGTCCGGGTGACGCCGCGTCCATGGCAAAGGTGCCGACGTTTCAGTCGCCATTCTGCCACCTTCCTCGGGGCGTAATGTTAATCCTCATGGAGGCGGCGTCACCCGGACAGCCAATTAAATAGTGACTCCGGCCGCGGACGCCTACGCTCTCCTAATCAGCATCCCTCCCCTCTCAATTTGGGGGTGGGAGGATGGGAGGTGGCTGGAGTCGGCGTCCGTCCGCCGCAGCTGCGCCGTGTGAAAACGTTCGCCAGCCCTCGCAGCGCTTCCCGGGCGCGACCCGCGGGGAGGGAGCGGGGAGGGGCGGGGCGGGGCGACAAACACACTTCGGCGCTGTTGCCGCCTCGCAGAGTTCAAAGGTCGTACGTTTGGCCTCCGAGGCGGCAGCAGCCTGGGAAGGCCTCTCGCAGATAACGCACTGCAGAGGCCGCCGACTACAACCGTAGGAACACAGGACGTTGCTGTAGTGGTGTATTTCATTGGATACCGCATTGAATGTCAGAACCAAAATCCGATAACAGTAAACCAAAAGTTTCGCCAACTTCCTATTTACAATCAGTTGATGTTTTACAATAAATAAATATAATAAATGAACTTTTTCACTTCACATATTACATTTTAATAAATACATACTTCTCACTTGTTATTTAACATTTTTTTAAAATTTTACTCCCAACGTCAGCAAGTGTCAGACATGTCAATCGAAGGGTAAAGCAGGAGAGAATAATGAAGGAAAATGCACAAGGATAATGACAAAAATATACATCAGAAGCTTTAAACAAATCGACTAAAATACCTCGAGAAGTACAATAAAGTAATACCTATTGTTAAAATACATAATCGTAATAATAATAATAATAATAATAATAATAATAATAACGCATTTTGCCAAACTACCGGGCTCTACTTTGATATTATCCAAACCAATACCGCATTAATGGCGAGAATTTATTTACTGTAGGTGTTTCCCTTCTCTTCAGCCTTCACTCCCAAGGAACCATGGAACCGCCAATTCGCATCCCAAAAAATGCGCAGGCGACAGGAACAGGAGACTCATTACTCTGGGTTTAAAGGTGATCGCAACCCTTGCATCACAACACAAATGAAAAATTAACACTAAATGGTGAGTGAGAAGAAACCGATGGTACCGTTTCTGATTCAGTTCATGTAAGTTTAGTGCCTCCAAATTCCAAAAATTTCTTGTCGTGCATTTCATACTGCTTTCATGAAATCCAAAAGGGCTTTCCTGAAATATTGATCTTGGAAATTATTTTTTGAATGTCACGAGGAATCCACAAAAACGAATGCTTGTGCCAAATGCTGGTTCAGGAAGAATTTTCACAAAAGAATAATTTGGTTCAACAGAACAATCACAAGCGTCTGCACAAAACTTCGTATCCTCTACCACTGTGGCAGGCGACAATCCGTCAGATGTTGACAGAAGCAATGGCACATGACAGCACTGAAAGCACACTATGAGTCATGCGAGGTCAGAGTACCAACTGATATCGACGTTCAATGTATAAACACTGAAGAAACATAACAGGACAGCAGGAATGTCTTTATACATTCTGCATTTGCACAACTCAACAGTTTCAGGATAGACAGTCCCTTGATTCATCAGAAAGGAATACGCTAATGGACAATGCATCATGGAATAAAGATGGTAAGAGTCATTTCGTGACAAAAGCAGCTGAGAAATCACGAAAAAAGCTCAGAGCACGAAGCTTTTATCCTCTCATGATTCGTACATAACTGTAATCAACATTTACCGGCTTTTCATTTTTATTTCTTTCATTTCCGGAATACCAAAATGAGCGCGGCTGCAGAGAGGACGCCTAACACTCCAGAGGAGAAGGGGAAATCAATTCCTGAAATAAAAGGAACCAAGGCAACTTACTTGGTGTCATTACTCCTTTCTGTACCCAAGAGGAAAAACAACATTTTCACAAATTGTCATTTTCCAAGTGGTGTGTAAGTTATGGCTAATTTCCATATCAAACAAATTCGCGAATTAGTCAGATAACGTTCACTTTGTTCTAAATGGGCGAATGAAGTCCCATGTAGAAAGTTGACATTAACCATCACAAAGTGGGTAGAGAAGGTAACGTTCATTACGGTGACGAGGAATAGCAGATACAATGTGATCAGTCAGCTGGCAGGAAATTTCTAAGGCTAGCAAGAGACATGGTTATTATCCAGGAGTAAATTTCAATTTACACGACACCAAACATAATCTCACTGTACCTCAGTTGACACTTCGCTATTTATTTCTGACTTGGTGACATTTCTGACTTCCGGATTTACATAACACAACCAGAGCAGCTCTGTCCAACGCCCGTGCATTTTTCGGTGACAATGTCAAGAAGAGCATTTAAATAAATTACGAGTAACGAGTAACAATTTAACTGCTTTACCTAATAGTAAGGTCTGGCCTATATCCCTTCAAATACATGCATTTGGCTGCTGTTGGTAGACTGTAACAAGTTCGTTAGAGCCGAACGAAAAAGTTTCCGCTAGTTAAAATAATTCAGCTAAATAATCTTGAAAAAAGTTAATAATCCACGAGTTTGCTCCCAGCAGCGTCGGAACCGAACGCCGAGGCGGAAAAGCAGCGTCCCACGATCCTCCTCCTAATTAATCCGGAGAGGCCCAGGGCGCCTGCGTGAAAAGCGCTGGCAGAGGCAGCGGCGCGGGCCATCTGATAAGGGCAGCAACTGCCATCCCGCAGGGCCCACGCGACGCAGCCACGCGCTTCTGGAGCGGGAGGGCCGAGCCAGGAACGAGGAAATCAAAGTGCCAATCCGATGCCTACAGATGTAAATTTTGAGGGATGTACTTGTAAATAAAAATTAAGGTATTAATGTATCTTCGATTAAGTTGTTGTTAGAAAGAAGTGTGTTGTTTCGTTTTAGTCTAATAACAGACACTAACACATTGAAGTGTGATAGAAAAAGGTTAAAAATATGCAACCTCCGCTCCAGTTTCATGTCCCTGAATGAGCTGAAATCTGTACATTTTAATACTAAATCGTAAATCGTATTTTTAATTATAAATTTTTACCAGAAGGGCACCACAGATTTTTGTCGGAGAGGGAGGTAAAGTATATTGTCCGTAAAATAAAGTAAAAACAGTATATTGTCCAACCGACATGTTAGTGTATTCTTACAGTACTTTCTTTTTAAGCTGAATATTATTTTTTTTGTTTTACTGAATTGTAGTTAATATTTATGATGTTAAGAATTGACATATTTAACGACTTTCGTTGGTATAGGAAATTAGTAAAAGATTTGTTTTTGAATATGTATCATTTCCCCAACCATATTAGTGCGCCATTATTATTATTATTATTATTATTATTATTATTATTATTATTATTATTATTATTATTATTATTATTATTATTATTATTATTATTATTATTATTATTATTATTATTATTATTATTATTATCATTAACTCTACAAGCGTCAATTAGGATTCAATAGCAAAAATTAACATTATACTAAATAACGAGTTTAAAGTGCCGCCTCCGGAGTGTATTTACCTATTAAAAATTTGTATTTGTACTTTGCACGTTCATAATAAAAATACAGAAACTTGGAAAATATTAGTGGATTGTCGACTTTCTGGCACGGAAAATTAAATGAAAACTGACTATTAAATACTCGTTTATTTTTTTAAACGAAATTATACTTAATTGTCGTAAATCGGACTAATTGTATCGTAACGATTCATGTAAACACCGGGAAGAAAGTGTAGTAAATGACAGAGTTTCACTAATGTTCAAAGTAGCAACAAAAAGTAATGTTATAAGAATATATTATACTTGTTTTTCTGACTATGCGGCAAGCTACATCCTTTTGGGGACGATGAATTAATACCTGCCACATTATCATTAAAACATCGTATTTATGTACACTAAAATCGCACAATTTTACTGACGTTCTTTTACACATATGAGTATATCATTTCCTTCATACATTAAACAACTTTCTCCTGCTTGTTTGTCTTCCCTGACAATATTTTACTCGATTCTTCGTCAACATGCGCTGCACATAATACTCTATACTAAATATCATCAAAACACCCGTTTCTCTACAATTCTACCAGAATATCTTAGTGAGAACCGGTTAATACTATTTTTTGTTTTATATTGGCTATTATCGTGTCAATCGTTGTGCTGTAAGACGCCCAAAAATGATTTTGCCTAAATATGTACAACCCACGTTTTTAGATAATTTTAATCACATCTTCCGGACAGATCCAGGAAAAAATAATTTTCGATCAGGAGACCAAGAGGTGTGGAATGACACTTCATTTGTCTCAACTGATTGTCAAGAAGGGGTCTAACCGTGGTTGACTGACGGACGGACAAGGTACAATACAAGAATTACTATGTAAAGGTTTAAACAATTTCTTTGTAAATGTTTTTTCTGGTACAATAATTTCCGACGGTGAATTAAAATAATTATTTATAGTCGGCTTAATGGTAAGCAGTCATTCTTATTATCGTCATAACTGCTACGTTTAACTGTCAGTTCTCTTTCCACTTCCTGAAGAAAAAAGAAGAAAAAACTCCGCGCAGCAGAAGTACGACACGATCAGAAGTTTTATGATCATTACTGTTTCTACAATTAATATTTCTTGTTTCTTCACCAAGATTTCCTCTACTTGTAAAAAATACATGCTTGCACTCGTTTAAAAAAAACAACTGTTTTGACACTTTTATAAATTTGAATTACATTATCTTGGTATCTGTTGAATTTATTAACATTAAACTAATCTTCAAAAAATTGAATTCAACCTATTTTACCAAAATACAGGAAAAAAATTTACGTCGAAATGCCCTACATCGTTGTTACGCCTCTCAACACCTGATTTCAAGTCTGAGTAGATGGATTTCGAATTTCACCAATACAACTTAAATATATAGCCTATCTCAGCCATTAAAGATTTACTATTAGCAATTCAATTTTAAATTAAATGTTTACAATCCCAATACGAAAATAGCTAATATGTGACTAGGGGTTGAAATAACCGTTTCACTCCCAGAAACCTATGACATGTCCAAAACGGGAATAGAGCATGTTTAAAAACTTTGTAGTGAAATCCTTAAAGAGAAGTACGTCACGCGAACATGAGCAGACCAATTCAATAATGAGAAAACTGAGATAGTCTAGATTTCAGCACGCAAAATGTTAATACAATATATGTAATAATAGTTTCTAACACATGCTAGTGTAGAGAAAATAATCTATCAACATTTCTTTGATAAATTCTCAACGGGGACGGCGAT
This sequence comes from Gryllus longicercus, assembly GCA_038098605.1. NCBI lineage: Eukaryota > Metazoa > Arthropoda > Insecta > Orthoptera > Gryllidae > Gryllus > Gryllus longicercus. The sequence continues at coordinate 2,121,114 of JAZDUA010000216.1, read as the reverse complement.
ATTTCAAGATTAATTATTGTAACGACTAATAATTACACTAGCATACATTTTACAAGTAAAGTATTAGGCCTAAAATGGGAGCGTTCGTGGGCGATTGTTGCGTGGAAGAATTGTGTAACTGCGTTCAACACGGACGAAAAAGGTAATGGGTGAAGCCATTCTTTGAAGTCCTTGGCGACACATATTCTCCCGTGTTAACACACGAAATAACAGTTTATGCTAGTGATCTTTGCAATAGAAAATTAACCTGTTGCTTGCGCTATGAATGTGGAGCCCTGTGTTAACACAATCCACGAACATGTAATAGACAAAGCCTCAACGCTAGATAACACGAAACGATGCGATTGCCTTTTGCGTCGATTGCCGAGAGCAAAATAGTTCATTTCAATTCAGAACGTCCGATACCAAAGAACTATTGTGCTGACTACACTATGCATCACAAGCTATGATTAGCTCTCGGGTTAATGAGCACGGTCATTCGTCAAAGGAAAGTAAGAAATTTTGAGATTTACATAACGTGATGTACAACTTGGGATCATATAATGAATGAACATGATTCTATTTCTCCGTTCCAATCAACTTTTTCTCACATAGATAGCAATGTTTCCTAAGCATTAAAGACCAAGGCAAGTAGGTTATATCTTATATTTAATTCATTTGAAACAAATAATTAAAAAATTACATAAGGTAAAACGAAACACATTTTCCGAAAGATATTGAAACGAACATCGCGACACAAAAAATACTATCACAAAATTTCGCAAAAATCTCTCCACAAATGAAGTACGGTTTCTTTCCGGCACTCGACATTAATACTAATACAACCAACGGCAAGGTCTTTAACGCCCGTCCACACGCTTTTCAACAAATCATTTCTTGTCCACAGGGCTCGGACCGGCTACATCCACGCAAATAGCCTTGCTAGACATGGTTACCACATGCCGTTCACGAGTCGTAATTTAGAAACAAGCAGAGGGAAAAAAAGACAGCACTAGGCCGTCGCGCCGGCGTTCCATCCCACTGCGTTGTAGCCATCGAGATCTTTTTGTAAACCCGTTTCCAGCTGCCTCCCTAATTCATTGGCGAGTCAACGAACCTTGCACAGGCGCTGGCAGCCGGTGTCGATCCTCAACCACCTCATTCATACGAACACACAAACACCTCCGCCAACCACGCGCGACCACCTTCCGTCGCTGACTATCTGTGTCTTGCCCAAGTAATTAAAAGAGATTTTAATGTCTCGCCCCGACTTGCTTGCTGACGTCCCCCGTAGAGCGAGACGATTCCTTGCAATTGGAAGCTAAATGGAATTAGATATCCTGACCAACCGTCACAACAACACAATCATTATTATACTAATGAAAATATTACATACGACGATTTTAGAAATCGAGTGAACCTTTCTCAAAAGAATCACACATTAATACTTTAATTACCATCCTCTGCATATTGATATTCAAATAAAATACATTTTAAATAAAAATAATAAGTGAAAAGTAGATAGAAATTATCTTTCGTCTATTATGAAGAAGACATTAATAATCTCAACAGTTTCAAATATTGAAAGATATTGGCTTTCGTCTTCTTTCTAGAGGCAACGCCATCCACCACATGATATTTAGAAATAAACATGGTCTGAACATCTCTACATATTTGGTTAACAAAACAGCTGTCTTTATAGAGATTCCAATCTATCAAGATTTATCAGAAATGTTCATACAAAATATCGACCTCTGTGAGCAAAGTATAATTTTCGGTTCACGAAATTTCCTTCGTACAACACGAATGAACCATGATTTTTTTACTAGCATTTTATCCACCTGACTTGGAAATAACTATCTTAACGGCTGTTGAAATATAGTCTTCACAATCTTAATTATTAGGATGTTCACATCGCAAACAATTTCTCCATGGGGGGACTACTTTCGTAACTTGGCGAGAATGGAAGATCATTCATAAAATGAACTTCTGGGCACCGGAAGGGCGCGTGGCTGCTGGAGATGAAAGAGTCCATCAAGTCACACGCAGTGGCGGAGGCATTTGTAATTTTTTCAGTTTCGGATCGTTTTATTTTGTATTGTCGCATAATCCAAAAAAATAGTAGAACGGACAAAAAAGGAATACGGCCACGACTGTGGAAGCAACTGTTCTGGAAGCAACGTCAGTGATCTCACTACCACGAAATCGAGGAGTTGACGAACTCGCGCACACCGTCACGATTCTGGACACCTCATACTTACTGATACAATTACAAGTTTTCCGAGAAGTTGGAAATCGAACCGCCGATCACGTACCGACCCAAATTAAATATTCCCGACGGCCCCAGATCGAATGCACAGTGCACATTTGAGGTACACTGATCACAGTGCATCATGGGAAGTGCACAAGACGAACAAGTGTATGCACATCCGGGAACCGGCAGAATTTCCAAGATCGTCTTGGTATCGAAGAGCTTACGAGCTCGGAGATTTCATGATCGAAGAAGTCTATGACGAATGCACGCACACATACACACCTACGTAAGCATGGACACGCACAGACCGCAAGAATTGCGATTTATCTACTAGTTCGAATACCTCATAAACGAAACACCCACCACCCACCGCAAGTATTCCCGGCATCTCGAGATCGAACGCACCTTAAGAATTCCAGAGGTCTCGTGATCGGAGACCTTGTGACGTCAGCGCGCGTATTCCCGCCATTCATGAACCCGTAGTGACGGCGGGGCGGGGCAGTGTGGGGTGGAGCGGGGCGGGGCCGAGCGGAGGGAGTGGGGCGGGAGGAGTGGGATGCGAGGAGCGGGACAGGGCAAGAAGGGGAGGAGTGGGGCGGTGCGGGAGGAGTAGAGCGGGGCGGGGCGGGAGGGGAGGAGCGGGACGAGGCGGGAGGGGAGGAGCGGGAGGGGAGGAGCGGGGCGGGAGGAGCGGAGCGGAGCGAGGCGGGCAGGGCGGGGCGGGGCAGGAGGGGCGGGGCGGGCAGGGCGGGGCGGGGCGGGGCAGGGCAGGCAGGGCGGGGCGGGACGGGACGGGGCGGGGCAGGCAGGGCGGGGCGGGACGGGACGGAGAGGAGGGGCGGGGAGGGGCGGGGAGGGGCGGGGCGGGGCTGGACGGAGCGGGAGGAGGCGGGGGCGCGGTGTTTGGACACCCCAGGCCGACCTCGGCGCGTGTCACGTCCGCTGCCCACGCGGCGAAGCGCGGCCCCGGCGCTCACTGTCTGCGCTCGTCCGCGCTGCGTCGCCCCGCCCCCTGCGGCGAGCGGAGTGCCCCGGCCGCCGCGCCCACAAAGGGACAATTCTCCCCTTTCAAGTCGATCTCCTCCGCGGCGGGCGGCCCGGCCCGGGCCTCCAAAGGGCCGTCATTCCCCGCCGATTCCAACAGCGGACTCTATGGCGACAGTTTACGCACATCTGGAGGGATCTTACTTCAAAGGGGGGGAAAATACTTAAGGACTGCAGGTTCAAGATATTTTTCCTCTTCGGAAGTACAAACGTATGAATCACCTTTATCTAACAAAATGTTTAGTTGAACGATTTAACAATGCGTTATCACCTGTAGTTATGCAATTTGCTATTTACTTTTTTTATTTCACCTTCAAGTTCACAATAAAATTCAATTATCTTATTTCAGTTCATTAACTTATTAAATTGTCTTTCAACATGTTGCGCTCGCCGGAGTAACTAAATTCCTCCAATTTATTTCTTATATTGCATCACGTATTTACAGAACAGCAAATATATAATAGCTCAAGGTTTTTCAATCGACCACTTTGATCCACTACGAACTATAATTAAACGTAATAATTAATCAGTATCATTTCCATTTCACGTTTTAGCTGTTAGAATGTGTTATTCCCACCGTCGTACTTAATAATTTTGTTCCAATTTCTTCTAAAGATCTAAAACTGAAAATTATGTGCTGGATAATTCACCACTTACGTTATACAGATTGTTGAACCAAAATCTAATGACATTTTCTTTTACCTTCAGATACGAGATATAAACATTCGCTTCAAGATTTTCGTGCACGTCGAAAAAAAGTCCAAGCATCCACTTCCAAACCTATAGAACATTTCTTAAGCTATTGAAATAATTGTGTTGCATTGTGTGCTTTGGAGAGTTTTGAATAAATGCATCACATAAAAGGAACACATCACGGAAAAAAAGAACAGTTGCAGTATACCAGATCCATGATACTGTAACAAGTGAACTTGTTACAGTATCATGGATCTGATATACTGATCTTTTTTTCGTGTTGGTTTGTGATATATACAGATTAGAAACGGAATAGGTATGGATTAAGTAGAACCGTAATTAAAAATAACACTACCATTATTTCACTATTTGGAGAGGAAAGGAATCAGTTTAGGAGAGAACGCTTCGTTAGAACAAGGCGTTACCAAAAGACAACACCGCCACCAGAAGCCCGTCTGCGTCCGACGGAATGCTCTCGCCTCGCATTTTGCGTCCAGGGCTGGGCAATCGTTTCCGAGAACAAATTACCCGCTCTCTCGTGCCGCGAGCCGCGAGCCGCGAGCCAGGATACGAGCCAAGAACACGCATCTCCCTTCCGGCGCGCCAAATCACAGCCGGCGCGGCGCGGCCGGAGGAAGCGGAGGAGCCCCAGAGGCGAAGCGACGCGACGCGACGCAAAGTCCTCGAGTCATTTCATCGAATTCCAACTGCCTCGGTCTATAGTTTCAAAGCCTTTTCCCCTCGCCAACTCCGCCAACGACAAAATCACTTAGCGAACTCATTATTATCAGCGAAAGCAATAAAATTGTGTTTTAATTTCCTTGTAGTTCAATACGAAATATTAAAACAGAACCGTAATATATTCACGGATAAACAGGAATAAAACTTAAGTGATTTTAACCTACAATCAAACGAATTCAAAATTTATCTACTATAAACTTACAAAAATTAATCCAATAAAACATTGCTGCCATTCCAACAAGCGGAAAACAAATCTTTGATGTCAATGAATTATTAGAGAAGCTTTAATTATTTATTTGTAAATTTAAAAAAAATTTACGTCGGTTTCTCTCTCACATATGACATTTAAAACTTCACCATCGTCATATTTTCGCGAATCCGCTTTAAAAAGCACGCGCATCGCCAGCGGGGAACCGTAGGTCTAGGCCGCACTCTTTGAAGCTTCCTCTTTTCTTTCGCAGGTTTGCGTTCTTCCTTCCCACTTACAGATTAAATAACAAGGTAGTTTTAAGGATTAGGAGTGGAGGTAGGATGATTTCTAAATTTTCTCTTATCATAATGTTCAATGGTTCTCAAATCTTTCGAAACATCTGAATCCTTCCTTCATATAATAATTGTTGATAATCGTCAACAAACTGTAAACCTGCTCTGATGAAACAATTCAGACGGAACAATCATCTTAAGGTGCATGACTAACTGCAATTAAATTAGGTGCGATACTGTATTAAAATAGTGGTTCATGCGAAACATGCACAGACCGTAACAGAGAGAATAAATATTTATTAACAGTAAAGGACTGAAAGAGTTCACAGGGCTAGATTTGTTTATTCCCAAAACGTATTACATAATTTAAGAAAACCCCATATTTCTCATCGCAAGGGAATTCAGTTTTCTGCAGCATACGAATAGTTCACTACTTGTTAGTAATCAAAGAGCATTTTTTGATTTCATGTTGGTAAGACTGTAAAAACTGACCCAACAGCGCCCTCTGTGGCGAGTGTTTTTGTGGTTCCGAGTGCAGATGGAGCAGTAGTGAAGTGCAGTTCAATGTAGAAACATGTAGTAATAAAGTGCAAATTATTTAAGCAAAAGACAGTGTTAAATTGCATTTCAAACCATCATCATTAACACTACTCATCAAATTAGTTTTCTTCCCAACGTACAACCGAACAAAGATTAATCGAAATTTCTAACTCTAAATTTAGCCGTCATCTAAATCGAGAGCATTTAAAAGTTACGATTACCGAGTTTTTTAGTTGGTCAACCACCTATTATAACTACCGCAAAATTAAGGATATCGCTGAACCATTGCAGAAAAACAACGCAATTCTTGGGAGCCAAATACGAAGTGGAAGTCCCCTTGGCGCGTACCTGCCCAGCTCCTTCCATGAATGAGCAGCGCCAGGTCAGATTCTACAACGCAGCGCTGGCAACGAGATGGCAACAGCTGCGCGGCCACGTTATTCTCGTTATCTTCTCAGAGATTCTCGGACTTTCGCACGGAGACCAGAATTCATGTTACTTTTTCTTATTAATAAATCCATTCCAATTTAATAGATAACCTTTCAACTGCCGAACGATCTATCCTGAGCATAGGAAATATTTGTACCACTAGCCCAACCATTACCGAGTTAGAAGAGTATTTCTTGTATAGAAAATATACCTGTATTATCAACAGTAAGTTGCCCTCAACAGCTCCTAGCGCTCTCTAACCACTTTCTGGAATAGGTTTAAAGAAATATAAGTTAATAAACGAAGGTGATATTTTAATAAAATTTAAGGCTGTGTATGAATGATAGAACAATGAAATATTAAATAAACTTGTAATATAAAATAATAAAAAAATGTATGTAACATGCTCATGTTTTTATATGAATAAAATTGGGTTACTATAAAACGGATTGAAAAGTAGACAAACTTGGTGGTTTATCAGTATTCCCAACAACTTACAGTGGAGAACTTCAGGGTATACTTGTGTGGTGACATTTTGTACTCACAAAATTAAAGAAATTAGTTCTGTAGTTTGACCCAGCTCGGAGAATATTTCTGCACTTCCTTGCTAATTGACCAGAACGAAATAGTAATTGTGGCGGATTCCGAGAACAGCTGAGGCGCCTTGTGGCGTGACGAGCGCGTGGACATCAGCGAGCGGCTCACAGCGGCACCCACTCCATTAGAACCCCCACGCACGACGTACAATTCGCATAATACAGTATACTAACCGATCTTATTTTCAAAAATTGTATAATACGTTTTATAAATGTAATTTTGCATATTATATACACACATATATACATATATATATATACACACATATATACATATATATATACACATATATACATATATATACATATATATACACATATATACATATATATATACACATATATACATATATACATATATATACACATATATACATATATATACACACACATATATACATATATATACACATATATACATATATATATACACATATACATATATATAATTATTAAAGGCGTTTTAGTATTATATATTTTATCCGTTTTACATGTTACATACAGTATTCTGACAGTTTTCATAACTTTATTATTATTATTATTATTATTATTATTATTATTATTATTATTATTATTATTATTATATTATTAAAATAATACGTTGACGTTTTATAGCACATGTTTTAACAGACGTGGCTCTTGAAATGAAGGCCTCCTAAACGGTTACATTCATTGCAAGCGATTCCCCCCCGCGCGGGTGGAGAGGGCCCGAGCCGCGGCGAGTGTGAATGGGCGGCGGCTGCCGGCGGAGGGGTCACGCAGGCCGCCAACGGGCCGGGGCCGCGCCACGCCGCGTCAGGCGGTGCGGGGAGGTGCGAAGGCTCGTGGACACAGCGCCGCTCGATTGGTCCGATCGGAGGAACGTGCTAAACAGTACCAGGCTCATTGCCGGGAAATACGGGTTCGTAAATTACCACGTCCACCTTTGAGAAATGGCAAGTTAATTCTTGCGATTTGGTAGGTTGGTAGCATCGTAGCTTACATTTCGCGCACGTGCTGAAACGTGGGCACACAAATAGAGTGAACCAACACTGCGCAGCAAGTAATGTCCAAGTACGAAAAAATGAATTTGCACATCACGTCAGTTCATTACGTAACGAAAGTGTTCTGCAGAAATAACATATCCTCAATGGCCCAGTGCCTACGAGTCTACTTATAATTTTAGACAATGAAGGAAGATTATTTATTAAATACAAAAAGGTGTATGAAGTCGAGACGGAGAAAACTTTGTATCGAATAAATTCATAGATAACATTGTAGGAATTCGCCATTGTAGGCGAACGTAGCTCCACTTGGTCTCAACAGATCGCAACGATCGGACACCATCGGTTCAATCACCGTCAATCGCTCCCACTATTTGCTTTATAGCGAGAGCGTCACGGCACGTCGCGAGCGGGGACGAGGGAGGGGGAGGGGGAAGCGTACGCGAGGCGAGGCGGGTCGGCCAGCGACGCACGCACGCACGCACGCACGCAGCCGTGACGGAGCGGCGAGACCCGCGGCCGCAGCACCGCGACGCGCGCGCACGCCACGGAGGCAGTTTGCCCCCCCCCCCCCCCCCCTCGCGAATGCGGGCACGATGAAGTGCAATACGAAGCACGGCGGGTAACAACGTTCATTGCACTACTGGCTAAATAAGGCTGTGAAGGAGTAATTTTGATTTACCAACCATAGAGCATCGAGAGGTAAACTTTCATCACCTTAACAATGTACTGCTGCACGAAGTTTCTCGTATTGATTTGAGAAATCAATAAATGTGTACAGATCTCATCCCACAAGAACTCCAATCCTCAATACAATCCCAATGTTCAAGTACAGTTCATTGCTCAGAATTCAAAATGTAAGTAAAGACAACGACTAATTGAATAAACCAATAAGCAATCAAAAGATGTTGGAAATTTAAAAAAGTAATACTGTGAAAACAGTTCTTATTAATCAATTTTCAATTCTTATATTTGGGACTAACTTTTCATGCATTTGCGTATTGTCTATTGTGAGATGATTTATCATGAACATGGACCGTTCCAAGCAAACAGTTCGTACGAAAACGTACTGTCCATTCTTGTCAGAAAACATTCTCAGAACGAATATCAGGACATACGAAAGAGAAGAAATCGCAACATGTATATTTTCGTTCGTCACGTACCTCTGGGCCCCCGAACCGCCGCCACATTACACGATCGCTGGCAAAACAACCCGCAGGCAAAAAACGACGAGAGGAACCCGCTTCGTCCAGCAGGTGGGTAGCCATCCACTGGAGCGGAGGGGGGAGGGGGAGGGGCAGCGGTGGCGGCTGCTAATGAACGGCTGGGGATCGGCGGAGGGGCGCAGCGCGGCGGACGAAGTCTCGCCCATGAAGCGATCTCACGCGCGCCATCTCGGGCCGTCGGCGCGAATCAAAATTCTCAGCCCGCGGAGCGCGAGGTGTGCTCGCTTGGGCACCCCTGCGGCCACTGGCGCGCCATTCATCCACACTGGACCTGGCGGCGATGGCGGATGTGATAAGGGCAGTGGCAGAGGCGGACGCGGTGGCGTAGTGGCGAGCGAGGCACATGCGGTGGAAGTGGTAGGAGAGGTAATGAAAATAGTGATGATGGTGGAGTAGTGTTGGAAGGATGGTAATGGTGGTAGCTGTGACAGTGTTGGTGGTAGCAGTGGTAATTGCGGTGATAGCAGTGGTGGTGGTGGTGGTGGTGGTGGTGGTGGTGGTGGTGGTGGTGAGTGGTGGCGAAAGAGGCAGAGTGATCGAAGTAGTGACAGCGACGGCAGTGCACATGGCGTGGTCGTTTGCGGTGGCGGTGGCGGTGGCGGTGGCGGTGGGGAGGCTGGAGTCGGGCAGTGGCAGCGCAAACGGAAAGGCAGACGGGTTGCCGTGACGGGCGTAACCAGATCAACGACCGACTTCCGAACCCGACGAGACGGATTTGAAAGTAACCTTACTTTTCTGAGACTAACCCGAGACGATGGTCACAGTGGAAAGTCACGATCATGGTCCTTGTCAACGACTTTGTTGAAAGTTACAATCGTTGGGCTGGAATATAAATAGTTACATGTCGCGTAGGGAATTTTCATGTCGTTCAGCAAAATCTTTGCATGTTATTGGTTTTGCTCCATATAAGATAACTTTAAATATGCATGCATGTATTCATGGACGAAACACTAAGACACGTTACAGAGGTACTTGTATAACGAACGCATTGCCTTTCAAACTCCCATTACAAAGTTACAAAAGTTAATAACTGAGTGGAATATCGTCGTGGAGTCGTCTTTGCGATATTTTCGTGGTCATATTCCATGAAATAATTTTAATGTCAACCACCAAAATAAAATAAGTAATTTACCAGAGAAGCAGCGCGTGTTGTGAATTAATAAATCATTTTGTTACCTAATGTTCAACACCTTTCGAATATCCCAAACAATGGGTCAAGTCACCAGCAGAACCATGTACTTCCGTGAACAACAATTATTAACTGGGATGATGAGCCTTCCTGCGTCCTCCCAAACGCAGTTGCCGACTACATCCCATGCCAGATTCTCATTCACCAAAATTACGAGTTTTCAATTGAAATGTTAATTTTACTTATGTATTCTGCCCTATCTTGACATCTTCATCGATGATGCTGTTGTGCCAATTGTTAAACATTAGAATGTTCGGTTTGAAATAGCTAGTATATAATTATACCTCACATTCCAATAGGGATCAACTCTTTTGAAAATTAATATAATCACACGAGAGAATTGATTTACCATATTCTGTTTAAATACTAACTGCAGATAAAAGCAGTGTAAGGAATATTTCAGTAACAATTTTTTTAAACTTACTTTTTTGATCCTCAAACATTTTGTTCCAAAATCGTAGAATATCATTCGTCCACGATAAAAAAATTAAGAACGAAAAAAATGTCTTCGCCAAGACGCAAGAACTTACAAACTAATAATTGCAACCAAACGAGAAAAAACTCCACTGAATTTCCCACCATCACCGCACAAGGAAAAAAACCTCCTGATGAATCGCACGCGAGAGGGGGAAAAATCATCCTGCGAATATCTGCTCTCGCTTATCGCATTCCGCGACTGTGGCGCCGTCGCCGGTCGAGCGGCGAGCAGACGCAGCCAAGTCGCTGCGCTCGCGAAGTCGACAACGCCCTCTCGCAGCCGGCCACGCTCGGCCGACGCCACGCGACCCAAGCGGTACTCTCCTACGGCGGAGTACACACACGACCACGCGCACTGGGCAAAGCGTTGTATTCTCCCCGCCACTCGCTTCACCACTGCTGCATCATTCAACTCACTGTAACAGTCTTACAACCCGATTTAAGTGTGCTCCGTTACTAATTATATTTTAGGTGTTTAAGCTCCCGACGGGATGATAGTGCCCCTAACCCCACCAATGTTCTTGGCGGGACACTACTTTTAAATCTCATCGTGTATACTCCGATTTAAACATCGTGCCTCCTCAAGGTCACGAGCTGTAAGGAGATTGGGAACACCGTCAGCCAGTCAGAAAGCTTCGACACGACTTAATTTTTTTGGAATTGAGGCTCTCGATTACACGACACCGTACCCCTATCCTAGCTCGTGACCTTGCAATGACTGTTTAAATTGGGGTATCGATATAAATTTACTGGTCCTGGTCAGTTATATTTATAGCACAGAGCTTGTCACTCAATCGGGAGCTTCATTTTTCTTTAAGTTGAAGTCCCCGATTGTATATCGGCGTCATCTATCCTAACTCGCCAGGTAATTAAAATCCATTAGAAGGCTCCATCAACGACTATGAATTAATAATACGATGCGCGACAGTCTCACGTTGTTTCGAATACAATCAGATGACTTCGGTCAGCTTTGATACGAGTTCAGTTGAATTCGCGATCGAAAGTACACCGCAGAGTATCACCGGTTAAGAAGTTTTAGAATGACGTATGGTAAAACGATACGTCGTCATAGGCAACCACGTGACTTGTAGCGTTTGACGTGTTAAAAGTGTTTTGTACGTTTCAGTTCTAAGAATACGATAATAGGAAGTCCTCCCCACTGTGACGACAGTGTGTCGCTACCGCAAAATTCTCATAACACCACTTCCTCTTGATACTCATTCTTTTTATTGCAGCTTGTTTCTTTAGTTTAGAATCGTGAACACTTATACTTTATATCGGATGTTTGTCACAACAGGAACATCACGAGAAAAGTATGTCAGGAAATTACAAGGATAAAATGAACTAAAACGTTAGTGAGAGTTTCCACCAAACATGAAATTGGCTTAAATTCACATTCCAATCACGAATGTCTGGTACAACCGAATTTAGTGTGACCAGTTTAGTTCAGAAGAATCAGAAGGCCATTCGCTTCCCATGTTTCCTTTGATCGAACACAGATCTCACTCTGACCGTACTCTTTCAATTATCTAACAGATGTCCCCAGAAGGTTAATTTATTCATGCAATTAAAAAAATAATTATTATTTGCTGGGAGCTGCTGGATTGCATCAAGGAAAATAGTTTCTTTCTCTTTCCTCTCATTAAGGTGAATTAACATTCATGAATGGACACAATTAGTTCCTATTTATACAGAAATTCAGAAAGTTGCGCGCATTTTTCATTTTGGTTAGATAAGTTCAACGAAATAACAAATATATCTTGCAATCGATCCGGTAAGGGTTTCGCGTTAACTGGATATATAATTCAATATTCCAAAGCATACATTATTTATTTAACACAACAAACCTATGTTTAACCAGTCCTCTAGTTTTCTAGGTTCGTCTGGAATATCCGTTGGGGGACTTACTCAAACTGCATTCGGAGAAGACCAATCCGCAAGTTTGTACGTTCTGAACTGCAGTCACGAACTTCCTTAGGCACAGCCGTATTACCAGTTTAACTATGGCCTTCATTAGATGTTCGTATAATGCAAAGCCATATTGATTTAGCATGGGTAATGGTTCCGTTACGAGATTATTCACGTTTCGTCGAATTAGGCTAATAGTAGTCAAATGATAATAGTCCTAACGTTAGCACGATATGCAAATGGTAGATAATTAACTTCGCTCATCTCAATCTGAGCGAAGGAGTTTCCGAATCTGACAGTAGCAGCATGCATTTGATCTGCTATCAGTTGAAACCAATTAGTTATATTAGACCGCCGAACAAAGAAATGACTTAAAATGCAATTCACCAGAGCAAATTTACTCGACAAGTTAAAAACAAGCTTTAAAGCGAAATGACAAAAATATGTAGATGCATTTACTGCTTAATACAACAAACTCTGAAAATGTGAACAAATTTGGATTATTTTGAAAAAGGAAAAAAAAATGCATGACTATGAAAACGCAGTTTCGAGAAAACTCAGCTGGAGTAATTTCAGTGATTCCATTCTTGCCGCTGCATCGACCCTGACCAGAAGGTTCTAGGATTCGAGCCTCAACCGTGGCGGGTTTTCGGCGCTAGTTAAATAGCGAGGATGTATTCAACCAGTATCAGAATTCCAGAGTATAGTATTAACTGTTAGATGAAACCATGGAAACTGATTCATACAGTACGAATATCAGCAACATTGACTTAAATTCAATTTTATAGCTGTTTACGTATTCAAATATTTTCTTTTTATCTACGTTCCTGTCATACTACTTTATTAAGAGATCAAAAACCATCAACCAGTCATGTAAAACACAATGATCCATTTTCCGGAAAAAAGTTTTTGGCAAAAAATAAAGGACGGCAGACAGCCCCGCTTCAACCGCTGCTAATAGGAAATTTGAAGCAGAGTCACTATGGTGACGTTCAAGGTCCCGATTGGATGAAACTCTCAACAGCTGATACCTGCCAGGGGCAGAGTTGCGAAAATCGCAGTATAGTTACTTCTTTCACAGATATGCCTTATTACTCTTATACTGCAAACGTGCAGGAAAGTTGTGTATCGCGACTTTTCTATCGGTGATCCCTTAAGCGTCATATACAAGCTGTCCGACGATTCTAGCCAGTCACCATCCTCTTGACTGTCCTCAAGAGGACGCGAGGAGGGACACGACGGCCTGGGCGAAAGAAAATCGCGCAGCACGAGAAAGTACACATGCGATGTCGTACGATCTATCGTCCACGCTGTCCGCAGAGGTTTGCCAAGCGCCAGTTGCTGTGTAGTGGTTGACGGCCTCCTAGATGTCCGCCTGGAAGAGACGTTTTAACCACATGACTTTGTTACCATATTCTCAGTTCTCTGGGCACTTCAAGAATTCAGGAGGTATAGCGATAATTAGGAAAACCATTCCCGTACAGATGTGAAATTTTCCTCCAGTGACAATGAATTAAGGACAGGAATAGACAACGACGAAAATATATTTAAAATAAAAGAATTTACTTTCAACATTTAACATTCAACCGTTTTTGCAATCTGCAAATACATGTAAAGCAGATGCATTTTTTGACATGCCTAATATCATGAACCCCATTTGGGGATAATTAAATTTTTTGTGCAAAATTCTGTTACATGTTTTTTTAAATGTGCACGATGCGTTTCTAAAAAAAAGTTGACAATGAAACAACTTTTATTTATTTCTTGAAGTATTTACTGCGTTGAGCCAAATGAAGACGAGCTCGTAAAAGAAACTTGTATTTCAGTGGCAATTTTCGATGCCCGTTCCATTCCCACTCCACCCAAAGAATAGAGATGAGTGGGCGCCGCGAGTGGCGAGGTCGGGAGCTGCACAATGCCGGCGCGGCGTGGCGCGGCGTGGCGCGGCGCGGCGCGGCGCGGCGCGGCGGTCGGGGTCGCCAGAAATGTTTACCTTGGCAGCCACCCGCGCGCAGCTTGCAGCTTGCAGCTCGTCGCTGTGCGTACTCACCTGGAAGAGAGAAAAAAAAGCCACCATTACAGAAATGTTGCGATGGGGCCCGCTCGGCGGGAGTGGGTGGTGGTGGTGGTGGGGGGGGGGTCGTAGTGTTAACGAGCAGCGGGTGGGGAAGGAACGGCTCGCTAAGAGAGCAAGTGGTCAGAAAGGAAGGTAGCACTAAACGAAGAACTAGTGAGGAAGGAATTGAGAAACAGTGCATTATTGTATCACGTCTCGCTCCTTTAAGGAGTTTCCATCATTTAACACACATCTTACGATTACACACACACACACACACACACACACACACACAAATGTTATTGTAATATAAGTATATAAGTAATCAACATATTTGCTTTCTACGTAAACGTGTACAATATGAGAGGGACCGTGATTGGTTTTTAACATTGTCTATAAGAAGGAAATGCTTGCAAAATGTGTCCGTATTCGCGAGGAAGTGAATTAATAACATCAACAATGATTGTACAAAGAAAGGGAATAATTTTAATCACCAATATTTGAAGTCTCCCACTAACACTGGCTTTAAAAAACACTCTACAATAGTGACGTTAAATGCTAAGAATACACCGACATTTTCGGCAATAATCTTTACGGCTTCAGAGACCGCAAAATGCACATGTATTGCAGTTGAGTTTGTTTCCAAACATGTTCTCGACGGGTTGCTGTACTCCGTCTCCGATAAATTACACAGGAACCAGGCACCCCCAAACCTCACTAGCTCACAGTGTGTACAAGGTCGATAAGCGTCTATACACAACTACCACCAATGAACCAGACAGAGCACACACCCACACACGGATACATGCAAAGGCTCATCTTGCCAAGCAGAGCGGATAATACATACTCCATCATTCGGAATGTCTGTTACGTTCTGAGACCTACTGTCATTACATGAGCACACTCTAATAGTAGTCGAACAAGGTAAGCCTTAGACAATCAGATTACTATCCATACAATGAGAAGTACGTCATTTCATATCGACCATTATAATCTTAGATTATGTCTTCGTCATTTTACAACTAGTTAAATGAAGGACGAAAACACTATATGCATATAATCAGGTTGCTATGAACGTATTTATATAACTTTCCTGATAAGTTGAAAGTAAAATATCAATGACTAATTATTTCCTCGTGCCCATATCTATAGTACGTACCTCTAATGTAAGTCAATTAAATATTCAACAGGCATTTCATCGCCCTATCATTACACGAACATGAAAATAACACACAAAATGGTACACTCAGTATATGCAGTAAAAAAGAACTTCGCAAAGACTTTCTCACATACCATTAATTTCCTGACACACACACACAAGTGATTACCCAAAAGATGAAGAAACAAATCTGTAGGGTCTACATATGAACTCTTGATAGGGACCCGCACCAATGTAGGTTGCACGAAAACGTTCACTGCGAACATACAAGCGGTTGCGTCCGCGGCGTCGCAGCCCGTCTGCGTAGGAGAGAGCAGCAAGATAAGAAGCCACAGGAGTAAAGAATACGAATGGCTTCTGGCAACAGACAACAAAGAAGGAATGAGCCACGAAGCAATAAGCGGAGGAGCCGGTGGATACAGAGGGCCGACGAAAGAAAGCACCAAAGGCGCGTTGACAAGGCGACAAGTAGTGTCGCGCGACAGCTGCGCTGGAAAATCAACACAGCTGTTGCGTCGCCTTACAGCAGGTGTTTACATTACTATCGCTACCGCCACTGAGGGAAATAACGGTCTTGAAAATGGTTCTAAGCCTCATTTAAAGAATTTGAAGTTGTCAGTGCCAGAGATGCAGCGTCGTAGGCAGTGCGGTCGTCACGCTGCGATATTCTTTAGGGCGCATTTGATCGTTTATTTTCGCCGAAACTATGACTCGCACGCGGCGCCACCCTAGACGTTTTTCAATTGGCACTCGCGTCTCAATTTTGAGTAAATTGGTAATTTTCGTTTCAAAATCGCAAGAAAACATTGAAATTCCAGCACCCCACAAGCACATATCCAGAATTAGGTATTTCGGAGATGTAAACTCAGAAGAAAAGAAAACAGGAAAGTATTTCACAGGAGGGTGCCATCTCAGTTCGCCTTCTTGAATATTATTGATGTAATAATTAAAAATAATTGCTAGCTTTAAATTTTAATAAAAATAAACTCATAATAGGAATACTATTTAGAATTGTTATGCAATAATACGGTTGTTTTGAAGAAACTGAGTACAATTACAAACAAAAAGTTACATTAGCATCCGGCCATACGTATTATTTTCATCCCCAGCTTGAGTGAAGTCGCCACGACGCGAGGCAATGTGATTACTCGACGCAAGTTCAACGACAGTAGACAGTAGACAGTACTACGTCAGCGATCGTCGCGCTCTCTGCTGGGAGAGGAAGGTTCGCCAACTTCGCGAATTTCCAGGAGATCGCGACGCGAAGAGGCAACGACCAACTCCCCGGGCCAGAGACAGAGACGGGCCGCGACCAGAAACTCTCACAGAGCAGGAAGCAGACGGAGAAGGCAGCCGCTGGAAGGGTGCCCTTTGACGGGGCGAGGGCGGGCGAGGGGGGCGAGGGCGGGCGAGGGCGGGCGAGGGGGGCGAGGGCGGGCGAGGGCGGGCGAGGGGGCGAGGGCGGGCGAGGGCGGGCGAGGGCGGGCGAGGGGGGCGAGGGCGGGCGAGGGCGGGCGAGGGCGGGCGAGGGCGGGCGAGGGGGGGGGCGAGGGGGGGGGGCGAGGGGGGGGGGGCGAGGGCGGGGCGAGGGCGGGGCGAGGGCGGGCGAGGGCGGGCGACCGGGCTCTTATCGCCCCAGGGGGCCACGCAGGGCGAATGGAGGTCCCCGTTGGGCTTAGCGGGAGCAGCAACGACGTCTCGTCTCGTCTCGTCAGGTCAGACTTCGACGCATCGATATTTGCCTTAAGCCCGCTATACACGGTCATGTTTGCATCATTTTTTCATCATTTTTCTGTACAGAAAGTGGATGGAAAAAGGATGTGCGTTTGTTTCGGTACCGAAACTGGACGAACGTGATTCCGATGTTTTACACGATCATTTCTGCTCTGTATGTAATCGTGATGAAAATACTTCCTCCACACGCCGCAAAAAGCGCTGGAAGTTAAACAGTTGAACATCGCACGTACGTAAACAATTGCAATACGCGGGAAGAATGATCAGATGGTTACGTATTCGCAGTGAAGGTGGTAGATAGTCGTGTGAAGTATTGTGGTTTTTGATTTTGAAATGGAAAGGAAAGCAATGATCGCTACGGCGGCAGCTCACATTATTGTGGCTTCAGCTATAGTAAAAGCAGAACGTAAAAGAAAGAAACGCTGTACTTGGGTGAAATCTTGGGTGCAGAAAAGAGAGACTGAAACTTCGTCGAAATTAAGAGGAAGTAAAAATCCGCTGGAACTCACAAATGGCGTCGCTGAACACTCAACCTCACGAAATCACAACCAAAACAGCACAAAACGCTCTAATGTTCGAGCAACTCTCCAGGGCACGGAATCGAAGAAAGTTCCATAGAGTAACACCAGGAGCGCCATAGTCAAACTGGATGCAATTTGTACGGAAAAATGAAGCATGCTTCATTTTCCGTACAAATTGCATCCAGTCTGGTCCGTAACTTGTCTGTACCGACGAGAAATGATGCAAAAATGACCGTGTATAGCGGGCTTTACAAAGACTTACACTTCCATTGATTAAGTGTCTTTTGACAGATCGTCAGATGGTACGCTGTCATCCAATCGGGAGCTTAAACATCACTACGGTAAGTGACATCCCAGCTCCCCATTGGATGACACCGTAACAGTTGTTTTATGTCAACAGACCTGACCAACCTCTTTACCACCCCTAAAATTGGATACAACTTCAGAAGTATTGTTACATCACCAGAATTCAGATAAATATTTGTTAGGCATTCTATTAGACAAAGATGAAAGATGATGACCCCATATACTCGTAAACTCTTAATCAACGGGTACTATACTAAAAGCCAAAATCTCAAACTCGAAGATATGAAATTTAAAAAAAACTGTGTTATTGAGATGTAATATCGACATTTATAGTCTCGCCACTCCAGATTCCTCATCACTCCTACCGATACCTCCCACTATACTAGGATTTATTTAACCATTGAACGTATACACCGTTAGTGACGACACAAGCTGCATTCAAGCTTGCGATTGGATGGAACCGCAACAGCTGATTTACGTCAAGCGCACGACTAAGTAAATCGTACTGTAGCGTTGGTGGCCGCAAAACAAGTCGCGCAACCCCCGTCGGCGCGCGTGCCAGCACCCGCCCGCGCGCCAGGAGGAGGAGGAGGAGGAGGGGGGGCGGGGCCCGTTACGCCACGTCACCCGCGGAATGCGCGCGCGCCAGCGCCTAATCCCCGCGAGCCAGCGCGCGTCCTTCGCCGCCGACAGCGCGTCGCCAGGAAGAGAACGGGGCCGCCGAGTTCCGGCTGACCCGCCTGCGCCGCCGGACGGCGCTCTCGCCGCGCCGCGCGGGCGAAAGGGGGGCGTGGCCGCGGCAACGGCGCTTGCAGGAACCTCGGAGGAGACAGGGGCACTTAAAACAAGAAGTCCTCATTTTCTTTTTCGTGATGATTTTTTTCCTATGGCGTTCTCCAGTCGATAGTCGGTGAGTCTCAAAGTCCCGATGGGACGCATGTCCGACCATACACTAGAAACCAGCACACTTCGAAGTTGCTCTGATCTCTGGTCAGAAGAACGCGAGGCCCTGCACGACAACACATACATGAGAGACAAACAACCATTCCCAAGGCGGGACTCGAACCCGTAACTCATCGGGCGAAGGGCTGAGGCGGTACATGCTCTTAGCCAACTCGGCCGTCCAGGTGGGCGGAAAACAAATTTAACGACTCTTTAATAAGCCTCTTACATTACTTTCAATTGCTGTGCGACTTCAATTCAACTTAAACACCATTTGAAAACAAGCAACTAAAATAAATTTTCATTTTTTTTACACTGCTATTACTTATTTTTGTAGCAACAATATGAATATAGTATACGTTACATCAACGTTTAAATATTACATCTTGTAAACACTTTATATGTTAATGGTGCTCAAACTAATTCAGAGTGTAATTTTGATTCTTTACTTCTGAAATGTTCGGGGGGCGGGGCGCAATAGCTCCATGCCTGCGTATTCTGCTTCGAGACGCCATTTTGTCATGTACACGTGAAAAGTAAAGATGCCATATTTAAAAACTGGAATGTTCCAGAAACTTTTCATTCAAATACTACATCACACTCTTGTACTTTTCTTTATCATGTATGTTAATACAGATGCTCAGCTAACAACCTTACTAACATTCCTGAACGTATTTTTAAATTTAAATCTAAATAATATTATCTGGCTTAATAGTGCTAAAAGCTCTCCAAGGATTTGATAATTATTTGGTCTTCTGCAATATTTATGCGTTCCCCTCACGAAGAAATGCCGAGCATTCTTACAGAGAAAGAAGCAAAAATTTACTCTAGAAATTGTTGAGGCTCTTTCACGCAACAATTCGCAACATAATTTCAAAATGCCAAATATGTTGCTTAGTTTTTACTAAACACGTGTGCATGACCGCGTACTCATTGGGAGCAGTGCAGGAGGTACTACATGGCCAAATACCTGTACAGTGGCCTTGGCAATCACCTTCTCCGGGTTAATGGTCTCTCTGTCACGATCGAGGCAACGTACACAAACAGGGGTGACCAACTACTTAAAACAAGTACAACGATTTCCCCAAACTCTTCCAAAACGAAATCGAGGCTACTTTCAAGTCAAAAAAGAGACACCAGTTACTTTGCGACGGTGAGCCTATTTATCAATAGTAATGCCAAAAATGAGCACTTTTCCACTAGCCGACTAGGAGAAGAAAGATATATAACGTAAGTTAAAAAGAATGTTTTCTTCCTCCTCCCACAGAAGAATTAACACTGGAATGTGCTAACGAAAACAGCAGGACTAGGTTTATATACATACCAAACAAGAGTATCTGGTGGTAATAGTTGTTGAATGTTTGATATCTAATAAAAAATTGGCACTATTACTTTACTGGGAGAGCCCGCAAATGTAAACCCCCAAACTGAACTTGAAACGTGCGAAGGTTCTCTTTTCTTGAATTTCGTGAAAATAGCACTTTTAATTACATCCAAATATCACGCTTTATCAATACTCTACAAAGAAACCATTAACCATTAACGTACTGGTACCAGTAACCGCCCGTGACCAAGGCACTCCGCCACGTTAACAACAAACTACGAAAGAAGAAATCCCGAAACAGCCAGCCTCGTATCACAGCAGCTCAAAATTAGACCCTGTCGAGGGAGGCGACGAGTGGAACAGTGCTAGACCACCCGCGAGGCAACGACCATTCAGTAATGTCACTCGTCCCTCACGCTTTACGCAATGGGCGTTTGATATATCTGCTTGCGACTTACGTCAGCGCGTCGCGACGGGGATGACTTGCAACTGGCGCGCGGAGCGTCCACAGAACTCGCGCAAAAAGGATATGAAGCAACATCTCACCGGTGGCGATGGGCCATTTTGCTTCGGAACTTCGTTAAAAAATTTATAAAACGTTGACGCGCGTATTCTCATGCATACTTCAGCGGAAGCGCTCCTCCATACAACACTCACGGCGACATAATAGAATTATGTCCCACTTCTGCACATAAAAAAATACAATACAAAAAGAATACGGGCCCTCCGCGAAGCTATTGTTGCAATCAAGTATGTTGAAAATATAAGTGAATATTAGGGGTCGGATCGACACCTCTCGAGTAAAAATTGAAAAAGATGTGAATATAATATGTATTATACAACACACAATTACTTTAGTTTCGGCCGGACATGTTATTTGTTATAAGCGCCTTTGTATCGGCGCCTTTTTATCCCTTACGGAAAGAAAAGGACTCCGGTTCCCGTTTCTTACGTCATTCACTGGACTCGCCTCGGGTTCAATTCTCGAATTAAAGGCCTCGGAGCCCAAACCCCAATACTGAGTCATGCGTGGAGACAATGGCAGAAATTGGGAGCGGGGAGGGGCGGGGCGGGGAGGGGAAAGGAGTGGAGAGTATTGTCCGTGCAGATAAAGAGCGCGCCCGTATGCTGCGCCGACGCAGACGCCGTCGCCGTCGCCCGCATCGCGTCCCCTCGCCACGCCGCACTCGTCTCGCTTAAGGGCACTAACTGCCCGCGCGCACGACGCAGGTGCCTGCCATTCGGCGACCCTCTGACCCTCTCTCTTCTTCCTCTATCCTTGCCTCTTCTCCATCTGTCCTGTCATCATTTCTAACTGCCCTGTTGGTCACCATCCCTAACTGCTTTGTCTTTTACTATCCCAATGTTCTGTCTGCCTATTTCTGTCACACCAATATAAACCTACGTTCCATCCCCACCTACTCGCCATGCCTGTGGCATCTACATGTTCTGCCTGTCCCCATTTACGTGTACTGTCCGTTCCATCTGCAAGCCCAACCTGTCCTCGCCTGGCTTCCCCACCAGTCCTCCCATCTCTTCCTCCAACCATCTCCCTGTCCTGTCTGCCCCACTCCATTTGTCACGTCGGCCTCTCTCCCCCTCTCCACACACTCACACGCTCACGCATGCACGCGAGCACGTGCGTCGCGCGGCGCGGCGTCCGCTTTGAGAATCGATACGCCCCTCCCCCACCTCGAGGTTTATGGCAGGCCGTAAAGGCGCCCGCCCCCATCAGATGGCCACGACCCGGCGCCTCGCGCATGCGCCAATACCCACTTCACGAGAGGGCGACTTCAGAACTCAACATAAAGGGAAAAGTCCAGTATCTGGCACTCCAATTATCGGGGATCTGTCTTAATGAAAATGATTCAATGCACTTTGTCAGTCATTTAGGCTATAACCTGCCACTTCGGGATGATATAATTAATTTTAGTCTATTAATTTGAAGAATACACTTTTAATTGATAACGGGAAATTACAGAAATACAACTGAAATACTAAATAAAACCACAAATAAATTATTGATTAAGTGAATAAAAGTGTACAATGATTCTCAATTTAGGTGGATTATTTAACATGTAAATTACTATAAATATAGTATACATTTAATAATCAACCCATAATAAACAACTGCCCAAAAATACTTCTATTACCCCGATTTCCTATTTTCCGCGGCCCGCTTACCTTTCATTACCCTGAATAACGAATATTCTACTGTGCGGCGAAACTCGAGGTATCGGAATCTTCGTTAAGAAAGAGTTTTCGCTTTATAAATAGAGTATATCAATGCTTGGGATGTAAGGCCTGCCAACCAAATTCAAAATATGTCCACGTTGTAGGGAGATTTTCATTACAAAAGAATTCGTTGAACAGATTTTATTTTTATTGCAAGGCTAAATATATTATTGAGAATTCTCGCGTGCATTTTGTCAGTAAAATTGATGGAATTTAGTAGAATTCCAAGAAAAATAAAATTCTGAACATCCAATTCCAAAATAATGGCGGTTCAGATTTCCCATTAAAGCACGAAGAAAGAGGGAACGTTTATTACAATTTGAATTTTTAAATTCTAAGAAAACTAATGTCCACCAGGGTTATACACGAGTAAAAGCCATCTGAGATACAAAAGGACACTTAAGGGTCAGCAATGATGCGTCAGAGCAGCTCTGATTCTCGGAAGCCCAATTCTCTTAAGTGGTAAATGGTCCTGACTTAGCTACGCAGTTATAACTAGTATCTTTCAATCTAGTGATCAAATCCTCAACCCGACGTTCTGTTGTGTGCAGTAAAGAAACGTCAATGTCGACAACTGCGTATAAACTGGTTACGATTTTGTGTTCGTTCTTTGCATCGAAGAGTGTGACCAATATCCTAAAAAAGCATACAGTTAAAAAGGCGAGGACAAAAAAGTCATGTGATGTGAACATGGATATGGTTCAAAGCTACCAATAAATTTAAAAACTGAAATGAAGAGTCTCTTCCTCGTCTTTCGTCGCACTTTCAATGGCATTGCCTCTCCTTAACAGTACC
>JAZDUA010000216.1:1800000-2095000 GCA_038098605.1 Gryllus longicercus | reverse complement strand
GCCATTGAAGTACTCAGGACGGTCAAAAGTAATTCTTGGTAAAACGAAATGGGTATTTCACAACAAACTACTATGATATATGGAAGAGGAACTACCAGGAGTTTATAAATCCTGAGATAAGCTTTGAAGGTCGATGAATCATTTTAATGGCCCCACTCTTTACGACGGGAAAATACATTCATACTGCGATCAGAGTGACTTACTTTTCGAGCTCATGGTCTGCAATGATTGCAGACAAACGAGCCAAATATAACCAAAGGGCGTGCAACTACCAAACTTAAAAGTATCGAGCTCTTGAACGAACGAAGATTTTTTTCAGGTTGGAACTTCAGAGATACCACTGATTGAAAATGTGCCTCAGCAAGAAAAGAAAACATCAGCCATCATTGCGGGACGGTAGCGGCTCCACAAGAGGACTGAGCTATAATTAATTTTATTATCGATGTCAACGAAAAGAAACGAGTGATTTAGTTAGAAACACGTGCATCACCCTCTACCGTAATGAGCTACAAAATTTATAGCAAGTTACTGCGTTAGAAGCTCTTCCTTTTCCATTCATCATTTCAAAATTTCAAGTTCCAAGAAGAATACATGCAACCGAGGTAGTAAATCCTGAGGTTTAAGATCGAATCATCGTTTCCGGAAGAATTATTACCACCCTACCCACCCACGTCTGGTCCATGAACGTCAACTCGGCACGAATAATTTGGAACCATTGTAGTGACAGTTCCTGTACCGCTCCATTTTCGGCCCGTTGTGAGCGCCCCATCGCCGCCAATCAGGGTTTGAACGGCGTTGAAAGAAGAATCGGAGCATGTCTGAGGAGGATTCGAGAAGACCCAGCAGTCGTCGACCGGCGCTGGTGGGGGGGGGGTGAAAGGGGGGGGTGGGTGGAGGCGTGAGAACCCCGAACGCGTCGTGGCTGCGCGCGCGCACTCCGATGATTCATGGCAGTGGCTGCCGGCGGATGCGGTTTGCTGCGCTCCCAGAGCACGCCAGCTCTGCGGACGTGTGTAACACGTTGCATCACCTCGCACCGCATCGCGTCGCATCACACCTTAGAGCAACACAGCTCAGCTCATCGCATCGCATCGCATCGCATCATATCACTTCGCGTCGCGTCGCACCTTATAGCAACGCATCACACCTTATAGCAACGCATCACACCTTATAGCAACGCATCACACCTTATAGCAACGCATCACATCTTATAGCAACGCATCGCATCGCACCACACCTTAGTGCAACACATGGCATCGCATCACACCTTATAGCAACACATCACATCGCATCACACCTTATAGCAACACATCACATCGCATCACACCTTATAGCAACACATCACATCGCATCACATCGCATCGCATCGCATCATGCCTTATAGCAACGCAACGCATCGCATCGCATCGCGTCCTGTCGTGACATCACATCACATTACGGTTGGCCAGGATCATTACCGGGGAAAGGGCTTGCTTATTTTTATTTAATTGATGTTTCGATGATTCTGATTCAATAATTGCTAAAAACTAAGAATGTACATGTTTATTCATTTAACAAAGAAAATACATATTTTTTGATATGAAAAATGTCGATTTTCTCCATCAATATTTGTATTTATTTGTTCATCATACAACACTTTCGGAGCAGCCAAGGAATTTGTATCTTCCACATCGGGATGAGCGTCAACGCAAGGGGGGCATCCTCAGCGTTCACTGGTCCATCAAAACTCGTCTTTTTGTGAACCATTCCCGATTAATTTTAGTTAACCCCGCAACTTTTAAAAGTCACGAGCAACACTGCATCGATCGCATTGTATCGTTTCATGTTTTGGCGCTGAAACAATCGTCCAATTAAATAACACAGCAAGCTGCTGTCTACATCCATAAATAGTAAAAGAACATTTAGGAGCGCTATGTACATCGCGTTGGGTTTTAAGTGACGTGTCATACGTGCAGTGTCACTCGTCGGATCGATCCAACAACACCCACCCCACTGTTATCTGTCAAACAGATAAGGCTATTGAACGGAATGAAGATTTGTGTGATAAAAGTGGAGTGAAGTGAAATAGATATGTGAACCACCAAAACACTATTCTTCTTTGCGCTTCGTACAGCAGGGGAACTGATCCCCGGACTAACCGCTCCACCACGAGCGCGACCATCCTCGGGGGTTGCGGCTGTTCTGTTTTGTTCTGAGCATAATGGCGTTCAGAGCCAAACAACGTGGATTGACTCCAGCACACGATACATTTCTAGAAACTAACAGTGACACTCTAGAGGAATGTAAGAATGGAACAATGAAAGGATGGGAACGAGAAACGGCTGAGAAAGGAAATAAGACATAAGAATGAAATGAAAGGGAGGGAATAGTTATGGGATGGGAATGGAACGGACTAAAAGAAATTGCAGGATATCATTAGATGGGGAATATTAATGTCAATGTTAGAAATTGTAGGGAGGGAATGCTTTCGTGCAGAAATTGGATGAAAAGGATCAAGTAGCTAAATATAATGTGTAATCCCAATGAAAAGCTAAAATGATAGTGGGGAAAGGAATGAATGGTGTTCAATGGGATAAACATGACAGTCGTTTACATCCTAGGTACAATACGCAACTTGAAATGAATTTTATAAGTTTTGCTTCTAGAAAACGAATATTACTGAAGCTTTTTTATAACACAATTTTTTGCTGTTGAAAAGCCTATTGAACCTTTTATGCACACTCTTGTATTCATTGGAAATCGAAATCCAGATGGAACTGTGAAAGCAGAACCGTTGTCTTGAGCGCCAAGAGAACGTTGAAGCACAGGGAAAACCGTTTCCAAGTTCTTCATATCCTGCCCACCGCGACTGTTTACAAGGAAAAGCAACGCGGTGTCGAATTCCCCCGCATCCGCTGCAGCACAACCTCCCTCACACGCGCGGCCGCCGCCCGCCCCGGCACGCTGCCGAGCACGAAGGAAAAACATCTGGAAATCCTTCTGTTGGGAGGTTTTTGGAGAAATAAAATCACAGTAATTATTTAAGCTTCAACGTTAAATTAATAAAATAACCGCCCGAGTTAGAAATTAGAAGTAATCGGTATAGAAAGCTGCACTAGGAAGTTAATTTCGTCTTCCAATGAAACGATTCCAAACAGTGTGTCAAACACATGACTTCTTTTAATAGGAACGTAAAACCTGAAATTCAATATTCCCTTCTCGGTAACTCGAAAGTCAATATGACGAAATAATGGAGTTACCAGAAGCTTTATGCCATGGAGGTGAGAATGAAAAAGAATTTTAAAACGGTTGAACATGTATTCCATTACATATTCAATTCCGAAATCGCGAAGTTGAGAGAAAATTTCTCGAGTGTTTACTGCGAGTCGTAAAACCAGATAAATAAATTCAATCGCTAACCGCACTGTTATTCACCGTATTTGTTACGTTCATGTGAAACAGCCAGTTGAATCATGCAGCTGATTCACATGTGTGGTTCAGCGCAGGAAAACGGTGCCTCGGCCCGGCGGCGGAGTGTGTTTCACGATTCCTGTGGCCCCCTTCCGACCCCACAGGTCGAGGTTCGTGCGCGTGGGCGCGAGCGCAACAGCCGCCGCCGGTGCAAGTGACAGGCGAGGGCAGAAAACGCAGCCGACGTGCTGCGGGCGAGCGGCGTGGAGAGGGAGAGGGGGGGGATGTATGGGGCCGCCAGGCGAGCGGCCGGGCCTGGCGAGCGGGGCGGGAGACGGGGCCGCCGGGGAAGGGACGTGGCAAAGCGGGGCAGACGCTCCGCTCCTCTACAAGGCGGCTGAGGCGGCGGCGGCGGCGGCGGGTAAACGCTTGCGTCACTGACGTCACGCGAATTACGGGCGGCGACGCGCGCGAGCTGGCGATGGAGGCGGCGGCGGCTGCTGCTGCTGGCGGGAGTGCGCGAAACGCACACGCGAAGGCGCGGGAGGGGGAGGAGAAGCAGGGGAGGTCGTTGGCAGCGCCGCTCCGCGGGCGGTCGCCCCGCCGCTCCGTCCAAAGCGCCTGCGACGCGACGCGACGCGATGCGCGCGCCCCCGCCCACGGGCCGCGCCGAGGCAAGCGGCACCGCCCACATCTGTCTCTGTATCACAGGGTTTGGAGGGCGGAGCACCGAGCGATCAATTTCAGAGGTGCGCAAAGGAAATTTTTATACCAATTATCAAATTAAGCACGGTAATACAATTCATTAGCATCAAATATCGATTAAAAATATACTATGTTTATTCCCACTCGTGGGCTACTCTGAGGCGAATCGCACGAACCACAAATTTCTGTCCAATCCACGATACATTACTTGTAGCGCGCCACATTTCACGACAGAAGCCGGTTTAATACATGGATACTGAAGAAGGAGAGAACCAGACATGGAAGAGGTCCATTGACGATGTAGGCTCATTGCTTCTTCCTCGGTCAGAAACGTGTACAGTAGCCAAATTCAAGCTATGAACTGAAAATATATATTAAATCCTACATACGTTTCAAGTATTAATTGAAAGAAATGACTCGATACAAATCTAATATTCATAATATTACAATATCAACTGTGGGCTACGCAGAGGAAAATTGGTCCCCAGACTACTCCCCAGACTAGGATTTATTGCAATGTTTCTTGGTAAGGCCACAGAGCGACTAATACCAATTGTCCTCGAAAAACATTCTTCAATTTATTCACAGGTAAAAAATTTAAGAGAAAAGGGCGTGATGAAATTAAGTGATAAATTAAGATTGGCACAACGCAACATCAAGTTCCATCCCTGATCCTACACTACGCTGTGGAAAGATTTCGTAACATCGACAACAAAATATCTGTTCACTCCTCCTTACTTTCTAATATTGAGGTCTGAATTTAACAACGTTTCGGGGGGGGGGGGCAGAGCATTGAGAGAGATATTTTGAAGTGCGCTAAAGTCCTTCCTGGATTATTACATGGCCGTGACCAATTACATCACATTTCACAAGGGGACTGAGGCGGGGCGAGTGGCGTCGAGAGAATTGTTCAACTTTGAACACTCGAGGCTCGCTTAGCGCAACATGGTACGAGCCAACTGCTTGCGCGGCCAAACCTTCCGTATACGAAGGTTTTTTTCCACGCCACCCGTGTTTTGGATCTGCTTCGCTCACACACAAAATACCCGATATCCGTATCTGTCCTTTGCTCTTCTCAGCAACGATAGAGAGAAGAAAGAGATAAAGAGAGACAGATTTGAATCTATGCAATGGAGCAGAACAACTTATAAATAGAACAGATATAAGAGCTTTCTTTGTAGAATAGTATTAAGAAATGTGAAATATCAGAAACATTTTCACCTAACCCATTCGTATTAGCGGCACGCTCAAGAAGTCGGCAGGAATGAATTTCCATGCAATTTGAAGTGGAGCATTATACAAGTTTATCATGCTGAGCACAAACCATGCCGTGGAAATTCCCAGGAACTACTGCACCGACGTTTCCCTATGCATGAACTTAAAGGACAACTAAAAAAATGTACGCTCGCTCATTAGGAATATTGCTGCATTTTCTTGAAACAAGTAGTGCAACTAGCAATATCTTGTCAGTACGTGATTTCATTTCTAAGTAGAACGTCTTTCCCACTACTCAGAAAATTACTAGACAAGAATTATAGCGTATTCTACGAAAGGACTTGGAACGCCAGCGGTGATATTCGTGGTTGCTTTTTTAATCGCGAAAACTGGGAAGAAACGAATTATCAAGCGACTGAAATCTCGCTTAATTCTCGCGTGACTCTTCTCCGTTTCGGCGGATAGGAGATACCGGAGAGATGAGTGAAAGCCGCTGATTCCCGAACTAACAAACTCATTTATCTCTTGACGTCCGTTTATTAAGGAAAGTAACGCGTCCTCTTTTCTATAACACAGATGTCAAATACAAGATAAAAATCTCGTTACGTTTCGAAGCCGTTATTTTTTATACTAAAAACAGCAGAGAAATGAAAAGGCACGAGAACATCTATGATCTCTCTCTATAAGACTCGCGCACCCTCGATTGTTACAACATGCTTTACTGCCGTATGCCCCTACCCACTACACGAGCGACATAATCAATACATGCACGAACGGACAAGCGCGTACAAACAGGTTTCAGAAAGGAGAATTGTTCCACACGTTACGGAATATACTTTTATCTGAACGAATGCTCACAAACAAGAGCAATTCAAACATGTCCATAACATTCAAAGAGTGCCCACAAATATTTCTTATTACAGTTTGTTCTGATCAAGTGCTAAAAAGCTGTTTTCTCTCTTAATAAATACACAGTAGATATACAACTTGCAATTATTAAGAAATAAATATTTCTCAAAAACATGGAAATGTTTGAACCTAAAGTAGTTTTACATGTGCTGTGATATTCTGTTAAAATCGGCAGAGGTTGTAGTCATTATTTTAGTTACCTTGTTCGGCTAACCCGTTCAGCTTGACTCCTTCGAATATCATTCTGATTGGTGAAAATGGGCAGATGCGGGATCGAGAATTTTCTTTCCCACAAATCAACATCTCGGTAATACATCTGACCTTTGGGGCGATGATGGCACACACCGATGAGAATGTGCAAATTCATATTTGTAAATCAATTCTCTAAACTTTTAAATATGTGAACCAGCAACGTTGGCGAATGATACAGAAAAGCTTCGCCATTCTCTAAAGTCAAGGACAATTGAGGGATTCACAAAGTCTTAGGTACAATTTTCTAGATTTTCATCTCCAAAGGTTTCCTTATTCCCTTTAGATGACCAAATGACACCTGATGATTTTTTTGGCCCTCTATTCATTTACGTTCGTCAAATATTGCATGACCTGAATCTCAAAACTGATTTAAAACTGTATTCGTCTTATGAGTACCTCTCGGTTTAGATCTCAACTCAGTTTTGAAGCCGGTAGAGAGGCCAAGCCTCTAATTTGAATGCCATTCTGCCTCCGAGGCGCATCCCATCGTGCAGCACCTGACCGTCGGCGCGACGTTTAAGCGAGAACGCGCCTCGGCGGGAGGCCACCTACCCTTTCATCTGCGGTCGCCTGGCAACCCCACGAAGTCTGATCCCCGTTTGCTCCGCCAACTTCCACCCGCCCCACCCCGCATCGCCTCCCCCTTGCCGCGCACGCCGCCAACGAGAGAGTGAGTGGGACACAAGAGTATAAAGAGACGGAAAGAGGAAGAGAAACAGTACGACTGAGTTTGGCAGAGGCAGGGGGGGGGGAGGTAGAGAAAGACAATAAACGAGATAAAATAAACAAGAGAAAAATACATTTAAGATAGAACGAGGAGGAGAAAGAATTAAACGAGTGTGAGTTGGTGAGTGAAACATACACATACACATACACATACACACACACACACACACACGCACAATCCCTTTAAAAACGCACCCATTTTAATTGTGGCGTAACTCAATATCGCATCAATGAGGCGGGAAATGACGTTACCCGGCAGTCTGCAGGCCGTCAAATAATGGAGTATAAATGGTCGCGGAATTAAAATGGACGGCGCCGCTTTTAACCGCGACTACCTGTCGGCTCACTGTGCACCCCCCCCCCCCCCCCGGCGGCACCGCGCACAGCCTTCGCACGCGGGACTCGGCGCAGGCGGCGGGAGCCGGGCAACTGGCGCAGCCGGGGCCTTTCCCTGGGGAGGTCTGGGTTCTTTCTATGGAAACTATCTGTTGTGCTGGAATTCCAGAAAAGTGAACTCAAAAATTTCTCTTTTAACACATTTTGTACACGAATTATGTTTTGCATATAAAGTTTATTGCGAGTTTAATTTAACGCGTGAAAGTAATGACCAGCGCTGGCTTTTTCTTATTCCATAAATGTGGACTGCTGTATACCTTTGACGTGCATAGAGTATTTCACTTTTGATTTCCCTTTGAGAGAATTAATTTTACTACTCTCACATTTTCTACACGATTGGTATCAATCCATACATCATTTTAAACGACGCTATCGAAATAAACTAAATCTCTCATGATACCTGTCCCCCTCTCGACCTGCGCGGACTGTGCTTGCGATGCGCAACCAGCTGACGCTTCAGGCGCCACCTGGCTGGGGAAGACTATCTCCGCTAGCGAGGCGGCCTTCGCCGACGCTCCCCTGGCCTAGAACCTGTCAAAAAAAGCGTCCGCTGGCAGGAACCGCAAATACACGCGTCCAACGCCATCTACCGGGTTGAAGTAATAACACCAGTACACGATTGCACCTATTGTGTTTAGTCCATTGTTAAATTTCATGCTGCTAATCAGGATTTATGTAATGTACCGAATTAGGTAGGGGACAGAATCATTAATTTTTCAATAGCCTTAATCGTCAGCGTAGCCACAATAAAGTTTTTTACAAATATTGGTGTTTATCGTATTAAACATATCGAAATTCCAGTTCGATGTTTTGCAGGAGTATTTCGTAAGAATAAGCGGTTAATATATTTGTATATTTAATGACACACATCTTAAATACGGAACACAATTAAATGTTTAAATAGTAATTAACGTCAGAGAACTTCGTCCCTCATTCGATTACACCGGTTTTATATATGGTCACTGTAGAGCCAGGCTCTTGTCTCTCTAAAGACACGCCTTTTAAAGTCAGAAGACTAGGGTTTTACCGCTCATTTAATTTATTGTGTTCACACAGAGGAGTTTTTCGACAAAAAACTGGTGAAATTATCAGTGGATGTTTAGAACACACCCGACTTAAACAATTTTGCCCCTTTTAAAAGCAATACTTGCACCATATTGCACTACCGATATGTAATTTTTTTAAAGAAAGTTTGCTATCACTTTTCACTACGATGCTCTCTTTCCATCATCTGCCTGGAGAGTGAGACGGTCGAAGAAGGAATGTTATCGAAGCCAGATAGCCAAGAATGTTGAAAGGAAGCGTGTGACCAGATAACAATTCCGAGATGTTTTTTCCGAGAGCGGCTGCGCGATCTTGATGCCTTCGATTCAGAGGTCATTCGATGCTTTTGGCTTTGCCATTAGTCGCCATTAATTAAAAGGTGTGTGAAACAAGATACGTACATAAGAAGGAACAATAAATCTAAACAAATAAACATACACTAGTAAAATTCAGTTATTCATGATATTTTCAATTTGCAGGGCGATAACGAAGACAATAACAGCAGCAGCGTCTCTAATTTACTTTTTTTTCCCGCAAACCATTTAAAGGGTTCTATGCACGTGGTTCGACACCACTCTCCTTAATACTACGAGTGCTACGTGAGACTCGACTCTAATGAATGACTTCTGATAATTAAGGGTGCTGACAGGGATTATGACCAACATAGTGAAGAAAATATGAAGTCTGAATAAATCTTCAATTCCTGCTTGGAAACATTTCAGTTGCAATTTATACTCATGGCATGAGTGTACAGTAGTATTATTTTAGCGTGGCCGCTGAGGACTGGGGGCTCAGAGCTGCCGGAAGAGTCCATTCCTCAAACTTATCGGTTTAGGGGGGAGCGCGTCCCCTCCTAACACGGGTTGATTTCCCTACTCCAGTTGTGTAAACATTGACCCTGACTTTTCGTATCCGCCAGGTGCAAGCTTGCAGTTGCGTTTCCTACTAGAATGAAGCATTTGTACGAGACTCGTAAAATTTCAGGTAAGTGATTATTGTTCTGTTTGGGGTTATTGCAATGCGTCCGGTTCAGAGCGAGTTGCATAAGGAAGTTCGTCGCAGTAAGACGCGTGAAGTCGTGAAATTATATCAGTTATGAAGAGAGAAGAAAAAGAAAGTGTTAAAAATGTCAAAGCAGTTCTGGGCTGTCTCTGCGGGGTCTCCGAAAAGATCCATTTTCAGACTTAATAATAAGAAATGAATTCTATTGAATCGGAAGAATCGTAGAACGTAGAATCTGCTCTCGGCGGTTTCAGTGAGAGAGTGCTTTGCCACACACTGACTCAATGCACCACATAAACAAATCGTTATTTTACTGGAAAAGGCGCAAACGATAGTAATGACAATGTCAGTGAAGTAAGTTTGATAGTGAGGAAATGGCTCTGTGTCAGCGGAAAAGATGTAGATGATGAGAGCAGAGCCGGGCCATCAGGTGATTCGGTATATCTCCACAACCGAACAAAGACACTGAAGCAAATGAATTTCCTGGTGAGTTCGCTTGCACGTGTGGTGCGGTGGGCTAATGTTTTTGGTGTGCGCAGACGCGAGTTAGCGCCGCCTCGTGGGCCCTCCCCACCACTTCCAGCTTCCCCCCCCCCCCTCTACTTGCGAATCCCAGCGGCCACCCTAGAAACATTTAGCTGTATACACTTACCTAAATTCATTTAAAGCCTCTTATCAATAACAACAATAATAATAATAATAATAATAATAATAATAATAATTAATGACTAGATAGTTCAAAAACTGGCTGCATGCCACCCGAAGAATTTTCGGAATGTAAGCTTGTATTCCTGAAACGAGCGATAACACTTTGCTGGATGATCGGGAATGTGTATCGTACCACTGAATCGCATCAAGAACAGACTACAACTTTACTACGAAAGTGGCATTACGGCTTTTTCGCAAGAGTACACCGTCTTACGCCTGGAATACCAATGACAATGCCGTTGCGCGGTAGCACAGACAATAATGCACAAGGCCCCACAATGGTCTAGAATGCCACTCGCTCAGTACCTCATAATTTGTAACGGACGTAATCACATGTTTACGAATGAAATGCCTCGACGCAGTTTCGCGTGACGCATAGAAGGCACTTGCTTGAAATTGAGGAAGTCCTTTCAAATGTCCGAGAGCCCGTCCACAGCCGCTACTTACTCTGCACGTGTTTGGACTGAACAGCTCAGTTTTTTTCCCCATTGCAAGTCACGTAAAATACGATGTGTCACGTGAAGGTCTAGATACAGCTGGACTTTGAGTACATTCCATTTATTCCAAAATGTAAATATTATAACACGAATTTGCATTATCTATCCTCTAGCAAACACCTGCCAAACGAGGTAAATTTAGGCCGAAATATGACCCTGAACCACGGACTTGGCATAGCGAGAGTTGAGCTGGAGTACGAAGAGTGGCCTCCGTTGTAACCCTTGTGTCCGCGTTTGCCCCGAGGTGGCTGAAATTGGGCAAGCCAGTCCAGAGTAAGCCCTGGACATGGAGGCGCTACGATCGATATTACGAATTTGGAGCCAATTACAAATACAATCACTCGAGCTGTGACCGCCATGAGTTTAGTCCGCACAACCGCATGCAGTAATACATGCATTATTACCGGAATCTTTTCTGGATGGGACTAATGAAAATGTATGTCACCCATTTCAACGAGTGAGAGTTATTCTCTAACGTAGCCTGTTGTTTCAGTGCATATTTTAAATAGTGTTAAACATATGTAAAGCAACATATTAATAAAAGTAAGGCTCGTGGAACACTAGGTTATTAATAATTCTGATTTCTCTCCGATTTCCACATCAAAGAGGCAATATTAACAATATTTGTATAACAAATATTAAATCAAAAAATAAGAATATACTCCCCGTACATGAAAATAATTATACACTAGATATTTTTATTATTGTCACGAAAATGTCTGACTTTCGAAGATCCCACGACCAATTCCCAAAGTGTCCATCCTAGCACATGTTCACGGGGGAGGACGGGCGGCCGTGGCTAGGAGCATTGGTGCAGGGGCTGCCCGCAGAGAGCGCGCCGCTGCAGCGCAGCGCCAGGGCGCCGGGCGCGCCGCGCGCCGCTGCGTTCGCGACGAATCTCCACTTCCGGGGGGCACCGGAAGTAGCTATCTACGGCGCGGCGCGGCGCGGCCGGAGGCCAAATATGTGCGCAGGCGCGGAGCGGAGCGGGGCGGGACGGGGCGGAGCGGAGCGGGGCGGGGCGGGGCGGGGCGGGGCGGGGCGGGGCGGGGCGGGGCACGCCGCCTTCCGTGAGGCAGGCGGCGGCGGCGGCGGCGACGACGACGAGACAACTGCGCGATTCGCCCGGCGTCCCTGGTTAGAGTACGAGGCCGACGGTTGGTTCACCCTGCTGGCAGCGTACGTACACACCCGCTTACGTGGCTGAACGCGCAATTCGAACAGGAAAACGTTAACATGTCGCCTGGACGGAATCAGCACTCCATTCAGAAATTGCGCAGTGACCAGCCTCGTAGGCACATAATTATGGCGCAGTACAGACTGGCAGCAGCGAACGGACGCAAAAACATTTTTGAATCTTATGTCCCATTTACGATTTATAAGAAAGATACGTATTTCTGAGTTAAATTTTCGGGGATCACCTAGATCGCAATTAATAGACAGTTGGTTGACAATTAACTTCCAGCATCGTAGGTTAGCCAATACGACAGCCCGCAATTTATAAACATCAACGTTAGGCAATGCTAGGGTAGGTAAGGAAAGCCACAAAAAAGAGCATTAATGCATTTAAATACCATTCTCGCAATAAACCTGATTGACGTTTACAGGATAAATGCAAATGGACTTCAATTCTGCCGGTCCAATCAGCACAGCAATACATTTAACAAGCGGCTGCCGACCACGAAACATTTCAGCACAAGCTACTAGCAGTGGCTACTAGCTAGTAGCAGTGGCCCAGTCGGCAATGCGAGGCGGGGCTGGGCGGGGCGTGGCGGGGCAGGAAAGGCAGGGCGGTCCGCTGGCAGCGGCGTGGGACGGCGATGCACTTCCATTCACAGCGCGGCCGGGTCTTAATTAATCCCTGCAAACGTGCGACCGGCGCGGGTACGCGGCTGCCTCTGTCGCGGCGCCGCCTGCCCGCTGCGGGAGTCGTCCCGCGCCGCGCCGCGCCGTTCTCAGCACTCAACTCGGTTTAGTTAAGACGCTCAACACCTGTCGGTGGGGCGGGCCGTTTGCGCGAGATGTTTGTTGCCTCTTCGGATGACACGTGTTTCCTTGGCAACGCTCAAACACGAGATTGCGAAACCATTGGTTACTGTCATTTACAGCAAAAAATGTTATTTCACTAGGGCTTCTACACAATAATAATGAACTAGTCGAAGAGGAGGTACAACATTTGTCTATTTGAAAAATGGCAGTGGCTGCCTACGAGAAAGAGTATACTATGTCACAATCACTTAATTTTACAGAGTAGGTAAAAGATGTTTTCGACCTCATGTTTTCATAGCTTCTAATTTAGAAATGTCTATTGAACATAGTTATCAATAACTACAGGACGATAAATGAAATAGAAACAAGAGCAATTAGAACAAACATCCCTTTTTAGCAACAACAAAAAATATTATACAATGCCTTTTACCTCCAAAGCACAGAATAATCTGACGAAAGCCCCGTTTTGACTACCAAATCTCATGTCTAGAACATCGCATGTGGTTCAAGTCATTCGTATAAGATATTTTACGCACATAATCGTATGATATTTCCCAGAAACTAATATAATTGTAATACACCACAGGAAAGGCTTGATGTAGAACGTTACGAGAAAGGCCTATAGATATCGCAGAGTTACATGTGCGTGATTACAGCGACTACTCTGCGAATTTAGCCCGACCCCAGCTGAACCACAGAGGTTGTGGAGAAACGACAGAGAGAGGCTGATAACATGTGAACGGCGGGCATGGCTCAACATCACTGCAAGTGCCCCAGGGCAATCTGAGTAGCGAGGGCAAGGCGGGCAGGAAGTGGCCATGCCAAGGGAGGGGGAGAGAAGGGTGAAAGAGGGCAAGGCGTGTGGGTGGATCGGACCACATTGTGCTGGGGGGCGTAGTACTCGCCCAGAGCGACACTGGGCTGGCTGGCGAGGAGGAGCGGCTCCAGGCGGGGCAGAGTGGTCCGGGGCGGTACGGGGCGGGCCGAGGCAGGAAGGAGCGGGGAGGGGAGGGGAGGGAAGGGGAGGGGAGGGGCGAAGGCGCCAGGCCGATGCTCCGATAAGGCCGCCCGCCGAGCCTTGTGCGACGCGCGGGCGGGGCGGGTGCGAGGCGGGGGCGAGGCGGGGGGCGGGGCGAGGCGAGGCGGGGGCGGGGGCCCCGGCCGGGAGACCGCGCGCTCCTCCACTCCCTCCTCCGCTTCCGGCACTCCAGTAGCACGATTCGATACTTCATCCATTGCAGCGCTCGCACTCAGCACTTAACGCGCTAAAATATTCGTAATCTCAGTGGTGCAAGTCACTAACGCACTTTAAAAGTACCTCTATTACACTGCTTACAACAAAAAATGCACTTCTAGTATCGCTGGCAGCTATAAGTAATTGTTGGGGTTACGTAAACTTTTTCACCCCCTCCCCCTAAAAAAACACCTTGTAACTGGAATATGAGTGGGTGAAAACCAGAACAGTAAAAGTGCCATTTTATAAATTCTGAGAAAAACTTACAATATTTTTGACTATATTTCAGTGGCAATGAATTTTCATGGTTTTAATGAACAATTGTACTGCCGAGGTTTTAATGACGCACGACGACTATATAGTGATATTGACTTAATTATACCGATTTCTCAGAATTTATTATAAGTCACTTACACAGTCCTGGTTTTTACGGATTCATATATTTATTCTAGTGTTAAATGTTAAATACCCATCCACACATGTAGTTTTAAAATTATTCAATTGAAACAAAATACTTTCTTATTCTAGACAACGCCACTAATTCTCGACTCTCTACTTTTATCTTTTACAGCACCTTAATCCTACTAATTCATGACTCATCTGTCAACTTTCCCTCACTGACACAGAGGGAAACTCCAAGCTCATAAGCGGCGGGGCGTGTTTCACGCCAGTCGTAGACTAGAACAATCCACAGAAACATGTCACGCGCGAAATTTCGAATTAGGCGGATAAATAGTCATTTCTCTGAGAATTCTTAAAATGAGCTAAACTATTAAGAGGTACAATGACAGTACAAATTATAAAAACAAATCACATACAATACTCATCATAACACTGGTTCTATAAAGTATGTGTTTACTGATGCTTGACATTCGTGGTAAAAGCATCAATATAATCTCTTTCACCAACAGCCACAATATTCGCCGTTAATTTGGCCACCTGAAGCATTAAACTTGTGTGTTTACCCTTACAAAAAAACTGGCTTGAAAAAACATATTCTCGTATTTGAAACTATTCTACACACAGGTTAACTGAAATTTTAGTTATTTGACATTAAAACAACACTGCTTTCCTGTACTAGTTTCTCCATTCAATAATATATCTCGTGTAACTGTACCATTTAACACATGTAACCTTCAAACATTTTGCTGTTATAGTTTCCTTCCGTTTTCAACATTTGTTTGATTTCTACGTTTCCTTTTGTTTTTCTACATTTACATGTAAAATTCGAAAGGTGGGTTTTCGAGAAGCTAACATTCATTTCGAGTTCCAACGAAATAAATTCCATCCCCATTCACCCGTCTGATGTTCACTTGCTTGGAAGCGCGTGGAGCGCTGCCTAGACACCTGGCGGCCGCCTCCGCTGCAGGCGCGGGGGGCGCCGTGGGCCTTGACCGAGTGGTGCAAGCGCGCGACCCCGGAAGTGACGCAGTGCAGCCTTCGCCTCGCTCTTGGCCGCGGAGATAATTCAATATTTAACCGCTCTGCCTGGGCGCCACTTGCGCCGGCCCACGAGGCAAGGGAGCGGCGGGGGCGGATGGCAGGAGGTGACAGCGGGGAGGAGAAAAGAAGAGGAGGGGAGGCCCGTAGAGGGCACAGCGAGGCGGGGATGTGTGAGGGAGGGGTGCGGGGGCCGGGGTGGTGAAGGCGATCGTGGAGGGAGGGGAGTGGGGGCAGGGGAGGTTGCAGCGATGCGGGGTGGCGGGCGAAGGGGGGGGGCGGAGTGTGTTCAACTACACAGCTCATCCTCACGCGCCCACCACATGCGTCGCTGTTGGAAAAGGTGTTCTCCAATCGCAATGCTGCTCCACACTAATGGATTCACCACTGCAGAGCGGTTGGCAGCAGCACAGCATCACAACATTTTCAAGAAAATTTGCAAAATAAAAAATATTGAAAATGAATATATGTCTAATAAAAGAAAGTTTTAAATTATATTTTCACAACTTTATTTTAATAGATTTCTAACACATTATGTTTAATATTCTGTCTAATAATTTATTTTACAATTATGTCCAATGCAATGGATTTGGAATACAATTAGTACCTTCCTTTGCACATTCTCT
The DNA here is from genome assembly GCA_038098605.1 of Gryllus longicercus. Lineage (NCBI taxonomy): Eukaryota > Metazoa > Arthropoda > Insecta > Orthoptera > Gryllidae > Gryllus > Gryllus longicercus. Next base: position 2,078,867 of record JAZDUA010000216.1, on the reverse strand, counting down.
CTGGAGAATTCACTATTTTTGAAGGAACTTGCTAATACTTCTGAGATAGTGGAGTAAGAGAGTTTGACTCTATGCCAATGCTTGATCGTATGATTTCTGATTGAAGTCTGCCTAGTTTAAGATTATATATGACAGTGGTCGGCAAATATTAGTTATTCTTATCATAAATCGTACACGTATCGTATACTCGAAATACTGAAAGACTGTTATATAATTTTAATACGTGTTCGAACTGTGATGTTTCTTTAACTTTGAATGAATCTCGGTGGCAACATCTGATGTCAGTCTACAAAGAACTCCAAGATTACAACAGCGGAGTGTGTTTCAACATCTACAAGCCTGAACTCTCAGCCAGTGTTCTTGAGAGACAGATTTCCATGAACATGGGGCAATTACTGCGCTCTCAATCTCCACGTGACATCTGCAATGTCCATTGCAATCTCAGTTCTTAAACTCCACTAGTTATGAAGTAGAAGAACATCCTACAGAATAAAAAGTTTCTGGACGAAGAGTTTGGCAACTTAGCCGAACACACTTCCGGCAGCCAGTCCAGGTGGCGAGGGGTATCCTCGCCTGGCTCCCACCTAGCCATATGTTCACATCGCCCAAGTACTGTGTGAGCCCTGCAGCCGCCATCACTTTCGAGTGTCCGGCTCTCGAACGACCTCTCGACTCGACCGACAATAAACATCGAATATAAAAACTCTAATTCTGGAAAGTTCCGGTGCAAATCAAAGTTAAAGGCAATGTCGTTTGTAAAGCTCATTAACATATTGCGTCAATCGCTTGATCTGTGGAGTGAAGTTCGGTTTATCACATGCGAATCTCGTACGTGTCTTGGAACTTAAATTCTCGGTAGTAAACTTTATTACTTTACAGCTTGACTCTTCTCAAATCCTGGGGCTTTTCTTTTGAATGTATGCTCTCGAATCCTGAAAATTGGATCCACTAAAGACTGAATTGAGTTGCTTTAGATTACTGCTTAATCACGTTTGTGCTTCTCACTCACCTCTAAAGGTACCCTGAAGTCTCGAAACCGTTTAGACGTAATGAATGGAAGTTCCAAGTTATAAACGAAATAATTTTTGTATTGTTAAAAATTGCCATTCGAAGTAATAAAAAAAGACAACTAAGTAGAGAGTTTGAAAATTTCTACGAAAAACGCAATCATAATAAATACGAAATGAAAGCAACTTTCCATGAGATCACTGTCACGAGGTCAATGAAGTACAACGAGAATATCTGGATTCAGAGAACACTTCGTGCATTCACGACGCCAGGTGCCTTACGTGACTGTATGTGAACAGTACTGCGCGTGACCACGTAGGTTTTTGCCCCTGTTTACTTCCGGGTCTACGAACGCAAAAGCGAGCACGTATGCACGACCTCTTGTTGTTTGGAGACTTTCTTCAGCACAAATAACTAACGAATGCATACCGACCAATTTACACAAGAGTAATATATTAGTGAAAAGTACCACAAAAATATTTCTCACGCTGTATATTTAAGTATACATTCTAGATTGTGTTTAACTAAAAGGCCTACGTATTACATGGGTTTCTTAATTAATAACTCGTAAATCACATTTAGGATAGTAGAACGCCATTAACACTCAACATGATAATATAGAAAAACATACTTAAAATTTGAAAGGTCCTTTTCCAGCCGTTTTTGGCCACGAAATATACGGTACCAAACAGCAAATACTTTATCCACAAGAAATACATGTCAAGAACTATTCCTTAATCCGCATAAATTGAAACACATTTCTCGAGTTTGACTCTATGCCAACACCAACCATAACACAAAAACATGCATTTCAATGCTTTTCCATCAACTCGAATTTACAAACCTTAATGATACAGTGCAGTCTAGGGGTTATTTATATGGGCCGTCTTGCTCATTGAACCATGAAATCAGAAGTACCTAGATCTTGTTTAGCGCTTGATGCAAAGGTTGAAAAGTAGTCTAATAAGAAGGCGAATGTTCGCATGGCCCAACTACCTCATCTGTATCAAGAGTAAACATTTTATACTTGATGTGAACGACAGAGATGCGATGAATAACTTCGTGTAAACCCGTTTCCGTTAAGAGTTTGGTTAAACCTCTTCAGGGCAGGTGGCGATGAGACTTGGCCTGTGTGCGCGCGAGTAGGATGTGCCGACAGCCGGTGGTCGCAAACCCGTACGGGTAAAACGGGCAATGTACGTCCGTGGATTGCCTTACGATTGAAAAGAAACCGCGGGACCCTGCACGGCCCAAACGGGCCTCTTCCTCTGGCGTCGTTGCATCATGGGCCATCCCTGTGCGGAGAGGTCGCGGCGCGTCAGGTACAAAGACTCGAGCGGCGGCGGCGTGGCCTCGCTGTGGGACGCACAGCTGCGCCGAGCGAGCCAGCGAGCGACCGAGGCCGCCGCCGCCGCCGAGATTGAGGTGTTGGCGCGCCAAGGCCACAGCTGGCGGCGCGACGCCCGGCCCTGGCCCGGCGGCGCGGGGCAATGGAGCCAATGGTGGTGGTAGTTAATAGTGCTTCTGGTTGTTTAGTGCTTGTACTGGTGATGGCGATGGTGCCACTAGTGATGGGAGTAGCAGTAGTAGTAATGCTAGTAGTGATAGTGAAGATGGTCGTAGTGAGTGATGGTGGTAATGTAGAAGAAGAGGTGGTGACGGAGGCGGTGGAGATGGCGCCGGTGAAGAAGGTTGAGGCTGTAGAATGACGATAGGGCGGTGGTAGAGAGGGCGATTGCAACCGACGGCGGTGTTGGCAGTGGCGGAGGTGAAAGTGACTGGCGGTGATGAACAGAGACTTCGGCGTTGGCAGTAGCCATTGGATAGCGACGGTATATGTGCGCTGTAGTACCCCACCAATACAATCTTACTCAACGATCTGCCTTCGAAAAGAGAGGAACGCCTTACAACGGTAAAGACGCTTATGAAAACTCAAGTTCGTGAATTTGTTTCTAAATTTTACGTAATAGAAATAATTAACTTCTCTACAGTCGAAATTTGCAATGCTATTTGCTCTAAAACATTATTTTAATTTACTTTACTGTCAACGCAATAAGGGTTTTAGGAAATGATTGTACTGTACGAATTTCGTAATAAAAGCCGCAGTATTCGAAGAGAAATTCTTAAATTCAAAGGATTTCAATGCATTTACAAAGATGGAAACGTTGAATCCATAAATGTGTTGCTTTTGTTCTAATCAAGGAAAAACACTAAACAGCATTTTTCATCTCATAAATGCTGACTATCTGATATCGTTAGGAGCGGTATGCCCTACTTTATCAGACTGTGAATGACGTTTTCAGTTTTTTCCGCATGCTCTTTATGCGATAAGCTGCATCCTTCCTAGGGGAATGCGTCGCTCGTCTTGTAGGCATGCACATGGGTCCTACTATGACGAAATTGTCACAGAGGATATTGGTTTAACTCAAGCGCGATACAGACAAACTTCATGGTACAGAGAGTATTCCTTTTGGTCAACGGATCACTCATCACTCACTGTGAAGTAAAACATGATTTATATTACTATTTGCATTCCTACACCTTGTCAATGACCCTGGTATTGCTTGTTGCGTACGCTGCAGCTCTCGCTCAAGTCAATTCAGGCCATTTCACTCAGCAATGTAGACCAGACTTTACTGCAGTATTTTTTGTATTATATATTTCCCATCAACGATTAATATACTATAGATTAATTAAAATTGAGTCATTCCACGTAGTCAAATCGCACCCTAAAAAATCACTATTTTTTAACCACGTGAAACTTTTCTGTGATATCTACAAAAGAAAATAGGTGGAACATGTTTTCCTTCTTTTTTGTCTAATCAGATTTCTTTCAGACATTATTAATAATACGTTTTTCGGACATATTCTTCGCGCGCTAATGTTTAAACATTTCTCACACACCTATCTTTTCCAACAGAAAAATATAACTACAATTTAATTAAACCTAGAAAGATGTATTTTCATAATATTGAAATATTTTATTGTAAACATTTTTAACTATTTAAAATAGATTTTATTTTTAAAATACAAATTTTCACACTTAAATTAATTTTTTGAAAGTACTTAAGTATTTCTACACCAATGAAGTATCCATCTGCCACATTTAAATATGGAACACAAAAACATTTATAAAACTAATTTGTTGACCGGAGCACGTAGGTCGCACGTTTGCCTAATTGGCCCTTAAATAAGCCCTCACGTCGTTAAGCAAAAACTGAAGAAAAAATCGAAAACGTCTTCCGGAGGTCGTAAAGGGTTCTGGTGGTCGAAAACAGTTGTTTTTTAAGTGTCCGGGTACATTTCTCTACGGTGAAAGGAACAGTTTTTCGGGTCTAATTCCGGGTAAGCTCTTTCTAACAGGGCTTCAATTTGGACTTAACATGAGAAACGTTGCCGGGGCGGGGCGGGGCGGGCGGGGCGGGGCGGGACGGGACGGGACGGGACAGACGGGTCGGAACGGGTCGAGACGAGTTGGGATGAGTCGGACCGGGACGCGACGGTCGGGACGGATGCGATCCGGGTCGGGTGAGGTCGGGACGAGGCGGGGGAGGGCGGGTGGGTCGGGGATGGGCCAGGTCGGGTCGGGCCGGGCCTGGCCGGGGGTAGGCGGGAGGCCCGCGCGTTCTTCCGGCTCAATCGTGTGGGCGCGGCGCGGCGGTGTGAGGGGCCGTGCGCTGCTCCTCGCGATAAGGCCAGGCCGATAACCGCCAATGACGTCCGTATCTCTCCAGGAATCCGGCAGCCCACTTGGCGTGGCGTGCGGGCGCCTGGGGCGAGTGGGCGCTCGGGTGGGGCAATCGCACGACTCCCATGAGAGGGTCACAAGCACCAGTCACTCCCAGACGCCGCTTCTGGACGGGGCTCCGCAACACATTTCTCGAATTTGAATAAAGTAGAGTGGAGCCCGGAGTGGTTACATTGCATTTGTGTGCGACGACCGAAATTTGAAGATTTTTCGGAAGATGCAAGAAAAAACAGTCTAGTACGAAAAAATACAATTTTACAGCCTCTAAAGTTTATAAAGTGCAATTCTAGAAGAGTCAATAAAAATATGTATCTATGCCGTAAAGAAAATGTTTTACACCCAAGCGGAGACGATTAGCTACTGCCTTCCAGCTACCTTTGATTTTTTTAAAAATTTTGTTACATTTTAGTGAACAATAATGCAAGGTCTTAGGCGGCGGTCACAGTCGAGCCCATTTGGGCCGAAATTTCGGACGGACAAAACCAAACGAAACTTGTTTTCGGTCGCTGTCGGAAGAGGTCATACGGTTGCAATGTGACCGATTCCGTTCATTAACGATTTTGGAACGAATTCGGCACGTCGGACGAAAACGTCCTCTGTCGGTCGCCCGAAACGTCTGCCAAAATCGGCTCCACGAAGACCTCCGCCTAACGTCAGTGCTATCTGAAAACTGAATTTAATAATGGAACGAAATTTGCATTTAGTTTCTACATTTCAAAATAAATTTAACTGAAATAAATTGAAGCTCATACGAAGATGAGAAACTGAATTGAAAATCAAATTATGTTTTTTTGCTCAAGGGACATCTTCCCGTTCAAAATACAACCCTCGAATGATGGCATATTGAACTAATCAGCGATCCGAGTCTCGCCTTGGGGCGCGTGGTCTGACGCTGCTCTGGGTCGTTGCGCCAAGGTCACGTGGCGAGCAAGGTCGTGCCTTGCCTCCACGCTAGTGGAAATAATAATGGGCCCAGGCAACACAAACATGTTGCCTGGCACTCAACTAGATTGCAATCCGAACTGTTTACAGAACCCACGACGACATACAACTGCGAAAGTATGATACTGCCTTACTTTAAGCTTTATTCATTGGTAAGCAATTAATTGCAGGTACCAGCGCTATTCCCAATGCCCTACGCTGTTCCCACGGGTGTTCGTATTTTCTGCGTTCAATGACCTTTACAATGTTCTCAAGTATCTAAAAGACAGGAGAAAAATATAAAGATGCCAAAATTCTTAGAGCTCGAATTACCTCACAAACAATGTACATCCCTCAGCAAATTACATAACCTTGCAGACAAATCGTAATTTTTTAATCATACGATACCTTCGCTTTCTCAAGCCTCCAAAATCACTATACAATGTATTTCCACTAGCAGAGAGAAGTTTACTCTGCAGCAATTGTCAAATCATCTATTCTCTTCAATAATTCCGACACCTCTCAACATTCTTGGTAATAAGTGATATCATCCTGAACTACACATCTCGAATTATAAAATGGATTATAAAATTTTCTGCTCTTTCCCTACTTTCATCAGAACACAAACTTTAGGCCTCATATGTATCACGTACATGGTGGCGGTATTAACGTATATAGGAAAAGAGAAACAGAATCGCTGGAGGAAAGAAAATCGGTAAATATCCGAGCTGCGCTCATGACGGCATCGCGTGGATCGCGTCGAGCGCAAAAAGTGCGCGTCGGCTTCAAGGTTTCGCTTTTTACCCGCATTCGTCAAACATCTTCCGCAACGAAGGTTCGACAACACATTTTCGAGGCATAGACGGCTAGAATTTTACGGCCGAAAGGAATTGCACAAGCAGCTGCGTGTACACTGTTAATCAGGATAGGAAACATATTCCGCAAAAGTCTCCTCGATGAACTGATAAATCTGACGTTTAACTCGTTTAAATGCAGAATATATTTTAACAGAATTGCTTAACTGCTCACCAATACACCCACACATAACAATAAAATCGTGGTAAACGACTGTAAATAGTAGCGAAGAGCTCTAGTATTTTGAACGCATAAAGGAGGTTGTTCGATTATGATCTAATCGTGTACATTATACTACCCCTGAAATCGACAAAACATACCACTGAAGGTCGGAAAAAATAGAAGAAATATTAATTTATGCTGAATATGCCTTTATCACAGTTACTTATGTTATGCCGCAAGATTTCCTTCTTAATTTTTTTATTACTACATGATTATAGTTAGTAGTTCCAAGAATAATAATACGAGTAAACATCTTTTCAAGCGATAAGATATATGTGCAAGAAAACTTTTTACATTCGCGTACTAAAGAATCGCCAGATATTTCTGAAACGTTATCTCCCCCCTATCGTCCACTGTTTATCTCGAAAGGTACTTTGCACGGTCATCGGCTGATATACAAAGCAGACGTGTTGAGCAGTTTTTGTTTAAAGTTCGACGGTTCATGCCGTATGTATTGAACAAGTGTTACCCTGGCGCATCTGGTCACTGATTCAAAGTAACTGATAAATGTTTTAAAACGTTCACTTGCCGCTGTTTGGAAAATAACTGGAGTCACACCGCCATCAGAATCAGTTCTTTCGTACGAAATTACCAATTCGACTGTAACGACACAAAAGGAATGACCATCGTAACTTAACTACTACATACGTTTTTTGTTGCTGTTTTTTTGTAGTGAATAACATTATTTAAAAACATTCTTTCACAATCTTAGAGCAAGCTTTTTTTCGGCACTACGTTACAGCAAGAAAGGAGAAAACAGTTCAGCAAGTCCGAAAGAAAACCAACTATTATTATTTCACGGGGACGCCACGTGCTGAAAAGTGACCTAATTCCACGTACAGCGTGGCGTTGTAACTTTAGAGTGCGAGAGAAACTCGACGTTCCCTTTTCGTAATGCAGTTACTCCGTTCTTTTAACCAGTTCCACTCCATCGCGCGGCAGCGGCGGCGGCGGTACAAAGCGTCTCTTTGAGCGCGGGCGAGTCACAGGAAGCGGCGGCGGCGCCACTCCCCGTCCGCCCCAAGTCGCCCCCGCCCCGCCCCGCCCCGCCCCGCCCCGCCCCGCGCAGCCGGTGGCGCCGCTTCCCGGCAGGCGGCGCGGAGCGCAGGCAGAGACAGTGGCACGGGGGTTGGGGTTGGTGGGAGCACGCGACGGGGGCGGGAGGAGGGCGTAGGTGGAAGCAGCGACGCGCGAATGCCGGGAGCGGAGGCGTTGGCGCCCCGGGGCGAGGGCGGTGGCGAGGGTGGGAACGGTCGAGGGGGCGCGCGTGGGGGGAGGGGAAGAGTCGAGAGGGGAGCGGGGCGGGGATCGCCTGTCCTGGCGAGGTGGGAGGTTGGGTCTGGGGCTCGACGAAGGGCGGTGGGCAGTGGCGCCCGTGCGGAGAAGGCGGTGCGGGGCAGCGACGGCGAAGCGGAGGGTGGGGGCCTCGGGCCCGCCAGTTCCGGGAAGTGGCCGCCACCGCGGAGCCATTCAGTCCGCGGCCCAAGAGCGAACCGCAGCCGGGAATCGCATCGCGATGACGCCACTCTGGATTTGCGCACACTGCGGATCGCTCTCGTGTTCAGTGTCGGTTCACGTGTCATTTCACTCTTTACGAAATCAATAAAATAACACTGCTGTACACACGGCCGTAGTTTGGCAAAAGCAACTTGAAATGTATGATTGATAACCAACATCAAAACGAATGTATTCGCCACGAAAATAAAGTCTCCACAGTAAAACCACAGTAAATGCCCCGTGAGGAAACGTTAGATGCAACAAATGCATGCCATTTGTATCCAATTCACAACATCAACGAAGAATATCCACTCGCGTTACAAACATGCTGCAGCCGCCCACGTTCCCAGAACTGGTAATATTCGCGCAACTTTTCTTGACCGATGGATTGACGATTTTGGGAGGAGTGGGGATATTAGTTACGAAGTCGGCCACTAGAGTATTTTAAGTAATGCCAACGTCTGTGAAATGAAAGTCAAACCTGCATCTTGTGCGGCGAGGTCATCGCCCTGGGAAAGCAACAGCAGGGACACTAGATGAATGAAAATGTATTTAAGCAGTCAGATAGTGTACATCTTCGCTAATTTTGACAAGTATTTTTGTCGAAATTACCCAGAACTCACCACGTGGAGGTGTCTACACATCGAGTTCCCCACTTGCCCTCCCAACCACCCTACCTTTTGAGAGCAAGTTAGTCATAATCGAGGTTTTTAATGTCAAGTCCGGGTTTGGTGTCGTAATCGGGTAATGGTCAAATTAATCAGAATCAGAGTTTTCTGATGAATGCAAATCTTCACTCTCATCACTGGACCGTGAGGAGGTGTTAATAATAATGTCATCAATCGACATTTCTAAAATGCCATCATTGGTCCAATATTCCACCTCAAGGTTTTGCACATGTCTACAATAACCTTCCCAGTCTGATGGTGATACTTGTGCAAAAGCTGATTTAGTTAGCTTAAGCAAATTTTCTGCCGACATATCTCCTGAAATGTTCTGCTCTCTGACATATCTTTTGATTTTAGCCCATGCAAGTTCTATGGGGTTCAAATCACAATGATATGGGGGCAGACGAATTACTGTGTGGCCTTTTTTTGCTGCAATTTCATCTACAACATATGTCTTATGAGCAGGCTTATTTTCCTTAATTTTTTTAAATAGTGCTTCTTTTCTCATGGACATATCACATGAAATGCCCTTATTTTCTAACCATTGAACCATGGTTATTTTGGTGTCATATCTGCATGGGGTTTTGTCTACCTGTCTGCTGTGATACGATGCATTGTCCAGCACTATTACTGATTCAGGAGGCAGATTGTCAAGTATTTTTGTACAAAACCATCTTTCAAAATTTTCTGAGTTCATCTGACCATGATAATCCCCTGTTGTTGATTTGGCTTTAAATATTAATTGAGCCTCCTCAATGAATCCATTTTTGGAACCTATACTGGCAACAATAAATCTTTTAGATGTACTTCCCCAATCAGTGACACCAATAACGTCTTTCCTTTGCCAGCATTTTCTCACAGTAAGATTGCTGTCGATCCATGATTCATCTAGGTAAAAAATTTCTCTCCCATTCTCTCGGAAATGTTTCATTTGTACAATGAAACGAGTTCGCCAATCCACAATATCAGCTCTCTCCAGAAGCAAAGTTCTCTTATTTTGAACTCTTCTCCAAAAAAAACCCATGCTGTGCAATGTTTTTCTAAGAGAGCTTTTCCCCCATTTCCAATTAATCTTTTCTCGCAGAACAGGTAGAAGTTTGTCTATTGATGGAACAACTTTTTCTACTGAATAAAAATGCTGGATTGTATCTCGAATAACTCTCTTGTCAAAATCATCAACAGCAACCTTACCTCTTGTTCTTGTTCTAATATAAAAAAGAAAAGAATAAGCCCTTAAATAATATGTAAATATTATGGAATATTTCAAATTAGCAAAAAATGATGACGCAATTACATCAAAATTCCATTTTATATATTTTAAGATAGGATGCCTTAGTTTAATAATTACAGAGGTGTCCAATTTATTATAATTGAAGTATATCTATATTTTCCTTTTACATCTTTTCACAATTGTTTCCAAATTTTTAGAATGAATGGTTGATTTATAATATCATAAGTAATTAGATTTTTAAAAACAATATTAGTGTTGACAGAATTAAGAAGAAGGAATTCATTTTTATGTCATAATGCAACCAAGTTTAATGCCCAGCAAAATGCAGATGTTTGTATTTTGCTGATCAGAAAAAAACTAAAATCATTTTGAAGTCAATAAGGCAAAGTGGATTAAAAATAAAGAAATGTTAAAACATTAGATTATATCATAATTAAATGTTATTTAATTAAACCATCATTGTTTTTAATGAGTGGATACCAAATAGCAATACTGATTATGGAGGAAGGAAATTCAATTCAATTTAAAGAGATTCAATTCAAATTAAAAATTAATAAACATTAATATTTTTGTTTTTTAATATTATATTATGCCATAATTATAAAAATAATACTCAATAACAATTATTCATTGACTGATTGTAGTAAAGTAATATTCAGTTCCAGAAAATAATAGATTATTAAGATTTGTACTTTAAGCATTCGCAACTTTTTCATTTTAGCTTAATTGATTTTTGCTCTCAGTACATCTTTAATAGAAATGTTCTGTGTCAGATTTGTATTTAAAATTGCTCCTCACATTTTTTAATACATGACTGGTTAATTTCTTGACTTTTGTTTGCCTCTAGTGAGAAATACTTTTATTGTAATACATTCATTGTAATACTTTCTTCTTATAAATTGTGACTGTCTAAAGAGGAAGTAACAAGGCGAACATTTTTAATGTCTTAAAGTACTATAAATCAGCCTTTCATTTGAAGATCTGTGTAAAGTATATGGAAATAGTATGTAAGAAATATAATTACAGAGAGTATGATAAATTGATTTCCTTGAATGTTACCTTTTTTTACCGGGCGTTTCGGGGGATTGTGAAGGGTCATTGGCTCTTTTTGACTTTATTCTACGTATAGTGGAAATACTGGCTCCAGTATACGCAGAAGCCCGATCTAGAGCATGACTTAGAGGATGCAACAAAACATTGTTCCCCTTTTCCATTTCACATGCATGAACCACTTTTTCAATCATTTTGCGTTCGCCGCTACGATATGTCCTCTTAACTTTTTCAGGAGTTTTAGGTGACTCCCTTGAAGGACCTGGACCTGACTCAGCCATTTCTTTTGATTTAGACAAAAAGCCTGAACAGAGGTTCTGCACTGTAATAGCAACTGGCTTTGACTAGCTTCTGTTTCGCGCCAACGAAGTTTTAACGCTTGGAAGGTTGTCATCAGTGCCCGCTGCGAGCTTTTGCCTTCAACTGTTTCTTGCACAAGGGTGGGGGTTCAAGGTCATCGGTCAAGAAAAGTTGCGCGAATATTATCGGCCTGCTCGAAGCACAGCTGCCTTACGTCTGCGCGTGGCCGGCGGGAGATGCTATCGCCCCCAACCTGTCCGAAGCGAGACGTTTCCGGAAGCCCTTCGGTGCTGTGCATAGGGCGCGCCCTATCGTTCGCATCGCACCGGCGCACATCAGCAGCCAGCACGAGGCGGCCCGGCTTTATCGCGCGGAGGGGGCGTGCCACGCACAGCGGGGCGATACCTCCGATATTTCGAGCGTCAACATTCGGCATCAACACTTGTGAATCTTCGAATCGATACCAAAGCGGGACCGAAATTAAAAACTTGACATGTAAGGAAACAATGATTACATTAGTGCCATGATTATAATAGTTACACAGTCTCGGAAAGTCAAAGTCCTACCTGACACATATGCGAAAAAAATTGACATATAATCGAACTCTCTTATGAAATCTGCAAACAAACTGTAAACTCTCAGTCTCTACATGCTCTTCTATGAACAAAAATGTTGTGGCATATTGCAAATCATACTCACACATTCCAAAAAATGTCCTGTAAAATTGTCCTTGAATTCTGATAGTTCCTTATAATTTTTTCGACCCCGAAATTACGCGTCATACTGTTTCAGAACTTCATACTTCTGGACAGATAGAAATATATTATTTTTTGCTTTTACATCTTATGAGCGGAAATCATACTACTAGAGGATAATACGCATGTATTACGTGCATACAATGAACGTAAATTTACTGAGATCTGGAAACTCTTTTCCATTTACCGTAACAACCAGATGTAAATCCCCGACGAGCCAGGCGCATCGTACGATCTCGCCCCCGCGGGGCCCCGAGCGCCAGAGATTAGCAGGGGAGGCAGCGGGCGCCGCGCGCCGTCCTGCATGATGCATGGCGCGGGCGCCGCCCCCCGCCCAGCCTCGTCTCCGCTGGTCTGGTCTCGTTCCGTCCCTCCCACCCCGACACGGCACCCCGAGATCACGTCCCGGTCCACCCCGCCCCTCCCCGACGCGCCGCGTCCAGCCCCGCCTCGCCGGGTCTCGTACCGCCCCTCCCCCTCACCCCATCCCATCGCAACACGACCCACTCCTCCCCGGTCACTTCACGTCCCGCTCCACGTATCTCGTCTCGACCCGCTGCACCCTGTGTTGCGCCTTCGCTCAAATGCTCCTCCAACGTCTGTGGTGTCACTAGCCTCCTCTTACGATCTCACAATCGGCCATCTTGGAACCAACAAGAATGCAACATTCGAATCTTCGAAATGCGAGAAACCAACAAGTGAGCTGTAACATTTCTTTTATCCAACAATATTTCATACAGACGGTTCACGAAGCATTATAACTCGATCATTACGAGCGAAGTAAACGGCTCCATTCAGATTAATTCCGTTCTTCTACAAATTGTGATCTGTTTTAGTGCACCGACATTAAACGGACGGCAACATTATGTGAGTGTCCCGAAGAATCTGACCTGGTCCTTGCAGAGGAGGCAGCGTACTGAAATACTGAAAAGTTTCATTTTCGGGAGGCACCAGAACTGCAGCAGTCAGGCTCTCCCCGCCCTGCTGTTCGTCCGAAGGAGCGCAATGTTTTCCCACCCCACGTCAACCCCGTCAAACGTACTTTCATCCGTAGGAGCAGAGGCGGTTTTAAACAAGAAAACCACCCTTTGCAGCATGGACCGCAGCTGAGGATACCATCCCAAAGACCCGTTACTTCATGTTAGCTTAGTTTCCATTGTATTAGGACACAGTCTGCCTGGTGGGTTTTCCCCGACTAGCGGGTTTTCCTCCAGGATCGAGCGACGTGTGATGGTGTCTTTCTGTATTAATAGATCACAGACGCTCGGGGTGAATACCAGGCTGCCGCGTAGCGCGCAGATATTTAAAGCACATAATCTTATTTAATTCAAATTGTATTTCAATCTCAGACTTGATTTTAAAATTATTTCAAAATTATTGTAACATTTTATCCATTGAACCTCTGATGTTGTCTATTTATAAGTTGCTTTAAATAACGTTTGCTTTCCACTAACTACTTACAACTTGTAGATTATATTACATTTAAATTTTTAGATAACATTACTTTTTAGTAATTTTAGTATTTAATACATTACTTTGTATATTTGTGACATGTGGTCAGGCGGAAGAGCGGGCCTGATGGCCCGAGCCTCGCCATATAAATAAAGGCATAATATTATTAACCCCAGGGAAGAATGACGCCTCTTTCCATCGTTTCGAAAATTTCTTTCGTTCCGCTTACTCCGCATTTTTGTAAACTGATCCGGGCCCGAGAGCGTTAACATAAATTTGTTTAACGGGCCACCACATTCCCTCAACGCTCTAAATATTTTACGTCAGTGCAAGGGGGTAACGTTTGACGTTGCTCTAAGAGCAGATATTCAAAACTGTTGCAGATATTGCTATTAAAAAGTATTATGCGCTCGACGTCCAGAGACCATAAAATTGTGTGAATCAATGACCATGTGTGGGTGTTCCTTGATCTTCGTATTGTATCCTATTTGAATATTAGTCTCGTACTGAAATGCCAATCACAATCTTCTAAAAAAATGTCCATTTCCCCTCCAAATCAGAGCGTATATCTTTGGCAACGACGTCCAGGGGAAGGAAATAAGCGAGAACCACGTTCCTCCCTTCCTCTCCCTCCTCTGGGATAACACCACTGGTATATTTCAATTCATTTTTACTCTTCATCGCCCAGGTTTGGCTCTTTGATATCATGGTGGATCCCAGAGGAGCCGGGCGCCCCACGTGGCCGGAGCGGCTGCCGCGTGCCGCCGCCAGCGCCGTGATCCGCATGTGGCTGGGGCTGGGGCCGGGCGCTGGCGGCGCGGGAGGAAGCGAAGCGGGGGAGGGGTGGGGAGGGGAGGGGCGGGGCGGGGGGGGGGAGGGGGACAGGAAGCGGCGGGGCGGGGGCTGCGCGCGCCACAGCCCTACAAGGATGCGCGCCGCCGGCGCATCCTGCCTGCCTGCCTGCTGGCCGGGGCCGGGCGTCCCCCGGGCCAAGCTACGCCGCGCCGCGCCACGACATCTCATAGCGACGTGATTCAGTGTTATCAACTGTATTAATAAAGCAATTATAGCAGAGTGTGTGCGTCGGGAAGAAAAGGTTGGACAATTCAGAAAAGAAACGCTGAAGTCATTCTTAAATTCACACACCTAACGCACCTGACGAATAGCCCCGAAAGCTGCTCCGTAGAGAGGTTTATTGAGTTCTGCATGGATTAGCTTGAATAAGTTAGTGTAAGAATTTCACCCTCCCCTCTCTAAACGCCAATGGCGTTGAGTGGCGCTTAAAGCGTTTTTCCGTACCATCTGTGTTCACTCCGTACTGGAAGTGAAGAAACAAAATAAAAATATATTATTTCCTGATTTATTTTCGCCAATAGAGAATGTAATGAAAAAAAAAAAAAAAAAAAAAAAAAAAAAAAAAAAAAAAAAAAAAAAAAAACAGAATCCTATATTTTCCATAACCTGAAGCCTACAAGAGTCTCGCTTTTTCCTCATTCAAATAACTTCCAAAATATTCATATAAAATTAAAGTAACAATGCAGTACACTAGTGATTCAAAAAGACAACTGAGAGTTCATCAGATTCTAAAAATAGAAAATCCAATTTGAGAACGTCATGTTTACGCGAATCCCATAAATGAATCCTGAAAATCCCAACCTTTCTACAATCCCTGGCGACATAGCCGGGAGCATGCTTCCTCGCAGCTACTGTTAGCAACTTACAGAAATATTCTTCTTCCATGTTTCCTTTAGCAATCGATTTTTTTCTGATGACGGTGTCAGATAACCCGCAGCCTCAGGTCATCGCGAGTCTTCCGATGTATTGCGTCGTGATTTGATAGTGAAGAAAAGAAAACTAGGTTGCACAGCGTGTTTAAGAAGGTGCAAGAGCAAACCATATACTTGCAGCTTCACTATGCCACGCCCACATTTTGATGTGCTTTACGTTTCAAAGTTGTAGTAGAAATAGAGTTGTGATGTGAGTCACAATTTTGTTAGTAATAATATAAATTGAAATATGTAGTTCCTTTATCGATGCAAATAAATTTTCCATGACATGAGAGTGAAAAATTTCTGTTTTATCAAAGGTTGCTAACCTTCGTTGGTTCTTTTATTCATAATTTAATTACGTTTAGGAAACAGATGAATAGATTCTGGAATTCAAACAAGTGAAGAATATACTTCTCCCTAATGTTACATACAGTTTCTAGTTTTTATGACAAAAATATATAAAATATAATCAGAACTGCGGTAGCAAATAATCCAGTGTGTTCATAAAAATAAATTAACTTCAGACACAAAATTTAAAAAAAATCTCAAATTGATTTTTCCATTAAACAAATATTATTACAAATAACATTCTAGCAAACAATTCCTACGCTTATCTTTAATAACTCTTTACGAATCGAAAAGGTTCTTTTCGGAAAGACGTGCCAAGCATTTTTATAACTCGATCAGATGTAACGGTACTATGGGAGTCTTCCAATGGAATGTGTCATTTCAAGAGAGAAGGAAGGAGCGACGAAAACCAGATGGTACATTCCAAAAGAAGCCGACATAGTTTCTGACGAAGTTATTTTTTTTACAGACAGCACATCATCCAACTGACTTTTTTCTGGAACGTGTAGGGAAATTTCGAACTCAAACATCAGCATTCAGAACCACTCTTCCTACGGAATTCAAGGTGGTCATGAGTCACGTCCTTTATGAACAGCTTCGCGAACATATGAACAAACTGAAATTTAAAAGTTCTCAATCAATAAACTTTATGCAAAAAATACACATTGCAATTTTTAAAATTTTCAGTATCTAAAAGAAAACAAAAAAAAAAATATTTATCGGGAGTAATTATTAATGCGTGAGTTAAGTATTTAAACTGCCTGACCAAGGAGTGGAAGGTTACCCGTTCTAGTCATGCTTTCACCTACAACAAAATTCTCTCTCACACCATCCTCCTTTTTCAGGATTGCACGAAAAAAAAGTTTCTACACTCTTCATTCAAAGGCGTGCCAGTCTATGATCTAACGCGTGTTGTCATTTGAGAAGGTATTTTGAGCCTGCCACTCGGAACTGTTCCAAGAACTACTCCCGAGCGAAGAGGGAGAGGCAAGGGAGAAAGAGAAATAAAAAAAACGCTAACGCGAGTATAGCTGCCACACCACGCACCGTCTCTTCGCCGAGTCAGCTGTCCTTCCACAACAAACAAACCACACTCTGGCCCCCACTCCACCTCTGCATCCCCGCCCCAGCCACCCGACATCAACGTGCCCACTGTTGCGCCGCCAACCTGGGCCGACAGATCAGCTGGGCCACCTGCCGACTCCCACTAACACACACGATTCGGTAGCGTTACTTATCAGGTCGGTGGTGGAACTAAACACAGGCCAAGGCAACCTTAGAAAACGCAAAAACGCGGTGGGCTTCTTACTGTTTGAAATGCTACGAAAAGGTTGAAGTCTTCAAAGTATTGTTCTCACAAATGCCCGGCCCTGTGCAGGACGAGGCAAATTTATCTGGGGTCTGCGTTTCTTAGACTTGAACATCAGATCAAATAACCAAACAAATCCTAGGATAACGCTACACAGCAATCATGCAACTAAGATTAGCTGAGTTCTGAGGCTGAGTTATGAGTGGCAAAACAGTTTTCGTTGGAGCATTTAACGTCATACCAAACTTCGAATTTCACAAACGTGATGTGTGAAATCACACTCCCAAGTTCACATCTCTCATTTAACGTCTTCAGCTGCAGCGAGTGGCAGCGGCAGCGGCTGTCCGCCCACGTGGCCGAGAGGCGGCGGAGGGGCCACGGGCCGAGGCCCTCGGGAAAGCCTTTCAAGCACGTGGGAACTTGCTAATGAGTTGCGACGTTAATTAGATTTTCTCTGACCTTGTTCGTAAACAAGGCTCTTGACGAGAGATGTGACAGGACAGCTCGTAATTTTGTGTAATATGAATTTTTTTCCTTTTCCTTATGTCAAAACTACATTTTTTTCAATCGTATGTGCTATTTCGTGAGTCCTAGACCTCATTGCGGTCTACTGCAAGTTTATATGGTTTACGGCGGGTGGTCTTGTGTACGTAAGTTAAAATTTCTCACATGATTCGCAGATAAGAATGGTGTGCAGTCAGTCTTTAGTAACACGCATGAGTTCAGGGTTTACAGCTTCAAGTATAAAAGAAAAAAATATATAAAAAACGAACGTAAATACCATCTCGTTAAATTTCAAAAACCACACAGCAAACAACTGCATATATTTCGTACACAGTGAAAAATGTAGTGTGGAATAACTTTTACATCTTAAATTTTATTTTTTTGTATTTTCAAATAATATGAATTGAATCGTTCAAATCGTAACCCTCCTAAAAGCAATATAATAATAATTACAGTTGTAATAATTTTTATTATTATTATAACTATAATTATTATTCTATTGTTTTTCCGTTCAAAATTCGAATATTGAGTAACCGTTAATTCTGCAGGGCACAGGAAGATCTGTTGTATTTCGGCATCTGCACACACGTGACATTACACTGATCATCAGCAAAGCGTCGTTAAAGAAAACACGACCAGACAAACGCGAGGGGGTTGGGAGGCGCAAGCGTTTCTAAAAGTAGCTCTCCCGTCCGCCACGAAAGATTTAGAAAGATATTTTCGCCTGCTCTCGTTCCGAGGTGGAACAGTTGGCAGCGCGCGCGGCTTGCCGTGGCGTGGCGACCCCCGCCCCCTCGCACGCGTGGCGCAGGGGACAGCCAGCCCCCTCCCTCTGCCCCCGCTCGCATGGCGAGGGTGACGAAGCGCGGAACCCCTCGCGGGCGCCCCTCGTCCCCCCCCCCCCCATCTACCGAGCCGGGAGAGGGTAGACGGCGTCTGGCCGCGCCGCGCCGATGGGAAGTGAACAACTGAACCTTTCAAAGCGAACCTGCCGCCCCGCCCCGCCCCGCAGGCCGGAGACGTACGACGGGCGTGGAATGCTTGCGAGGGTTAGAGAATGTGGAAAGAATTTCCAAAAACTGGCGGAAGTAATTTTTGTTGAAGGTTGCTTTCGTGGACTGTATAAACAATGTGATCAGGTATATTTACGAAGCGGTTGTGAGAACGAATAAGTGTACTTTTTTTATTGGCTAATGAAGTCCGATTTCTCCTGAACAGATGAATGCACGCATCGATGTTGATCAATACTTTAGCAATGCAATGCGGATAATGCGATTCACCGTTGTTTCTCTTGAATACACAGCTCATTTCGAAACAGTTGCTGGTTGGCCCCGCTGCACTGCCTCGTAAAGGCAGTGAACCCTAGTTTTGTTAGTGTTATAATAACTTCATGTAATTTTACATCGTTGAATATTGAGCAAACATCACTTCGCAATTTTTTGTAGAAACATATTTCATACAAAGCGCAGCGAAAGAGCAAAACGCACAAAAGTGAATAGGGCAAACATTGTATTCTCAAACTGTCCACCAGCAAGCCGTTTCGGCCAGATTCTCAAGAAGCCATTATGCGCCGGCTGACGAGCAAGCGGCCCAGGAATTACGAGCGATGTGCGAGCCGCAACTACCTGTCTGCCCCCTCGCGCCGCCGGTGCGGTGCGGCGCGGCGCGGCAGGAGAGCTCGGGCACCCCGGCGCACGCGAGCCGGCTTTTTCGACCGGGCACGACCACCACCGCCGCCGCCGCCGCCGCCGCGCCGGCTGGCTGGCAGGGAGCAGCTGCGGCCACGGGGGTTGCCACCCCTGCCCGCCGCCTGCGATCAGCTGTAGCGCCCGCGGCGAGAGGGCGGCGAGAGGGCGGCGGCGGTGGCCAGGGAGGCGGGACGGGGTTCCGCCGCTATTGTCCGTTGCGCGCGGCGTCGAGGCGGGAGGCGCAACCGGCGGGGCCGTACTTGGCCTCCTCCTCTCAGTATCAATACATCTTTATTAGATTACAGTGTTGTATCCATACCTAACTGGAGTGTCAGTATCAAGAACGGGACATCTGATGAACAATCTTCTTAATTTCGCAGTTCATATGACTACTAATCAATAGTCACAGTGAAAAGTAACATTGTTTACTCATACACTTATTTACGTGGATGGCACATAACGTATTTAATGAAATAAATATTTATTACCTCTATTACACATACTTGAGAAGGTGTTTGAGTTTGGAGTAAAATGTATATAAATCCATACCATACGAAAACGCTTAATATCAATCGTAAAGTGCGTTTTGATATTCCATTCCATTTAGGATTTATAATCAATGTATCAATTAAACAATCGCTATCCCATTGGCTGGGCAAGTCAGATCCCTAAAATAGGGTTGGAACGTGAAATCCAGATACTTCACGTTTAAATGAAATATGCTCCAAGCATAAGCATTTACTAGAACATTTCACATACCACTAAAAGATTGCTAGACACTTTTCACTCTTACGCGGCAACTGTATTATAAGCTCTTCGAAATAAAGTTCTATGCGCAGGGAATGACCGCTGGGACGTGAAGTTAGCAAATCAATTCACAAGATCGCAAAACCCAAACCGAGGCACATAATTGTTGCGATATTATGTATTATTAAAGCTGAATTTCGATAATGCCGTGTCAATATAACTTGAATACGAAACTTATATAAATACAGTAAACCAGGCAATATCCTAATAAAAAAATATCAATTTTCGGGCAGTCACTGCGTCACGTACAGAAACAATCCAGGATGAGTCATCCAGCGGCAACACCCCGAGCGAGGGGGGACCCCCTCACCAGTCAGCAGGTCGCCGTCTACTAGCGGTCACCGCCTTCCGCAGGCGGCGAAAATGCACGCGGGAAAAGGGCCAGCGTTCGGTTACATTCACGCCGCCGCCAACCAGCAAAGTAACGAGGCAACAGCCACGTCAATCCCTCAAAGAGGCTTTCTTCCAGGCACCTGGCTGTCGCCAAGTCGTGGCGTACAAATCGTGACATCACAACAAACCGCAGTCACGCCGGGGAACATTAATTTATCAGCAAATGTTTTCTTTCACATGAAGAAAACACACTCGCTTTACTTTGGAGGGCCCTTATTACGCTCCCCTCTAAACGGTTACCTTTGAAGAGCTGCAGGTATTTCACGTTCCCTGCGATTCGTTCGTGTTTCGCGGAGGCCCTGCACGAAACCTCGAGGAGAACTCGCCATTACGAGCAACTCTTCCGTTGTTGCGGCACACGCAAACTCGCGTCGGTCCGTAATTGGTGGATATCAATCGGACTTCTGCGAGGCTTCGAAGTTCGTAAACGCTTTCGAAAGCAAGAATTCTATATAGAGTCTTCTATTGAGTGGAGGAATAAGCCCTTGGAGTTTCGTTTACTGATGAGTGGTCTTCCTGATTCCTGAAATCAGGCATTCTCGAAATCAGTCTTACCACTACTAAGTGTATTAGTATCCCAAACCTAAATAACTGGGAAGTGCTCATATTTCGTCCCCATTTCTAATTTTATTTCCGACACATCCTTTGACTGAAAAACGTTAATAAATGGAATCTTGCATACATTTCTAATACGACGAACAGAAAAATGGCTGTAGTAGAAAAACAAAACTACATACAATGCCGATATTGCCATTTTGTGGACTGAGTTACAGCTTTTATAAACATGGGAAAATGCATTATTGCCCGTGAGTCGCTAACGCTGAAAATTCCATTACAGAGAAAGTTCGCATCAATTTCCAAGTTTGTATCCATTGCATTCATCTCAAAACAATATAATCAAATCCTCTCACTGATGAATACATCCGACTTCATTCAATTTGGGGACTTCATCGTCAGACTCGAAGCCCTGTATTACGTTTTTCACGTTTGGAAAATTTCCTGTTTATTTCTTCTCCCTTTCTACTTTCCCGTTTACGTTTTCTATTTTGTATGGTACCACGTGGTATAACCGAATACCGTTAATACAATAGGAGCCGCCTTCAAACAAGTTCATTCTAAAAGAGAAGGGGAATTGAAAGATAAAAGCCGCATGGAAGACGCCCAGTATGTTGAGTAGGCAGGCCAGCAGGGAAGACGGACGAGACTGCGGGACAGCTATTACATGAAGCTGACAATACTGTGGGCAATAGAGACAGTGAAACTTGCCTTGTATTGGGTCACCAACTTTCCAATATCAATGGCCGATGATGACGCAGCATACAAGTTTTGGACTGTGAATACATTGCAGTATGTAACGTCATCTGTACCCTGTCCAGCATTGTTGATGACCCTAAATTAACAACCACAACGCTGTGAGAGATTGAGTATTGTAGAACGAAAAGGTACTCAGATCCTTGAGTAGTGGATTGATTATTTTTGTTAAAGTTTCCACGAACGGTGTAACATCTTAGTAAATTTGAAACCATGTATAAAATGTAAGATGAGGAAATCGACATAATAAATACAATTTTTTAAGCTTTTAGTATGATCTTCGTGAAGAATTATTTTTTCTTTCTCAAGAGCGATTGAAATAGTTGGCGGGTAGTCAATTGGACATACAATAGGTAACTTTCATAAGATTAATGTTATAAATTGCAACATTTCAGTGTTGTATAGAATATTAATCAACACAATGAACAGAAGAAAACATAAGGCTACAAAGTCTCATTTACTTTCTACACAAGTGTGCACCTGCTACTTTCAATTAGTACCTAAGTGCGACACCTCAAGAAATCGGCCAGTGAATTGTTGGAGGTGAAGCCTTTAGGAAGTCTTATCCCAGTTTCGTTCAAACATCTTGATTCTGCAGACTGGAGCGTAGTTTGTGGTGTTATAGTCTGTTGTGGGAATCCGAAGCCACATTATGGATTATCACCAATTGTTCTCTGATATAAATGTTGCTATACATCTGCCGTGACATTTATTATCCTGCACTGTAACGAGTTTTTGGAGGAAGCTGCATTTGACTGACTGGCTACGTAGGCACAGTGGCTTTCCTGTTTGGCATTTTGGTGAGAAGTGCGTGGTGAAGGCGTGAGCTGGGCGGGGCGTGGCGCCGCTCCAGCGTCTTCCGAGGACAGTGGCGTGGGCACCGGCGTGGGCAGGGGCGGAGGGCGGGGCGGGGCGGGGCGAGGCGAGGCGAGGGAGCGGGAGCGGGGATCAAACGTGGCGGTCACAGGCGGAGGAAGTGGCCACGCACCCGCGGCAGCGGCACGCCCCTCTCCCTCTCCCCCAGCAGCGGTCTGCTCAGTGTTAGGTACACACGCGTCAGAGGCAAACGTTATTGGGCGAAACGAAAGGGGACGAGGAGTAGCGGAGCTACTCACAATCAGCTACGCATAGCCCCGCCACATAAAATACCAATTACTGATCAGACAGTCAATGACGCAGCAACAAACCTTTCTGCAACGAATTGGCCATTTCAAAAAGCGTGGTTTATCTTTTAACTTTAGATCCGGAGAAGGTAGCAAAGCCCCACGTCGCACTACAGACACTACAGTGACATAATATAGAGAACACGCTCAGAAGAGTCTAGGCTTGCGACGAGGAAAGTGCACGAGACTGGCAGAGAGGAAATGTCATTTACCGCGAATCACATTGGAAGTAATAGCCGTCATAATCTGCATGTACTTAAAAGTTACCAGCATCAGAATCGGCGCACTCAAAAATAGTTACAACTCGTTGAGATATCGACATATTAATTTTACTTCAAACAAAAAAAAAATGGAAAAAAGTGAAGTAGATAATTTTTTAAAAATATTTCGCGCATGCTCCTGGTTTTCCGTTGAGATTTGCTTCCCATCCCAGTTTTCTGAGATGTCCGCCGTACCCTTCACCGTCACGGCCCATCGCTCTTGAGGCGGTCGTGGGTCGGGCGCCCAGCGCCCCGCGGCCCCGCTGAGCCTGCCCCGTAAATTACACGTCTCGCTCGGCGGATGGCGTGGGCGCTGCAACCTGTCGCTCGGCACCTCGGGAAAACAAACAGCGCCCGGCCGGTCTCCGGGGCCCGCAGGCGTCGACGCGTCGCTCAGGAGCCCCGCGAGACGCCTTAGGGCGCTCACACGCGCCAGGAGACGCGCGCTGATTTCGCCCGTTGCTTTTTACCCGTCCGGGCGGATAAGGCCGCCTGTGGCTACAGTCCGACGAGTGCAACTGACGCGAACGAAACCCGACAGCTCCTGATTTGCTTCGGAATACGCGCTCGGGGCAGCGGAATGTGCGGGTTTGCGACGTCTCTGCGCTACTCTATGGGGAAGGCAGGGATGGGGTGGGGTGGGAGGGAAAGGGTGATGGCGCGGTCAGACGGTCGTCGAGTTGAAACCGCTGTGAACCGGGACGGGCAAAACTAACAATAAGAATGAGCGCGCGTCTTTGGGATACGGTGATTCTTATGACGCGCGAAAATGAACGAATTAGCACGTATCATAATGAACTTGTCAGACTTCAACTTCCGGAAAACTTTGTCCCGTTGTTGGTATCGATACCAATAATGTATTCAACCAAACAGCAACATTTCTGGGGTTGGCGTGTGCTCTCTCGACAACGGAGCAAAGTGCCTGAAATTGACCTCTCTCTAGCCCCGAGGAATGATTCTCTAATCAGTATCAATACACAGTACATCAAATTTCAGCCTCGACGAAAGCACACTGGATTCGATCTACCTGGATCCATGATTATCATATTAAAACTCAATGCCGATTAGCAGTCACCATCTTTAACTGTAATAATACGAAACATCTAACACAGATCTATGGCCTTGTCGATCCACTTGAGTTCTTCGCTCTATCAGGCGCTGAAAACGATAACTCGCTGGCGGCGAATCCGCCCGCAGAAGGCACCGCTGGCGTGCTCGCTTTCTGGCGCGGCTGCGCGGTTCGAATTACAGTCTGAGCGACGGCAAGATAAATCACAGGTTCTCTTCCTGTGAAACGTAAAACCACGAAGGCGCTTTATCTCTGACCCGTCGCCGCCTCCATCTCCGCCCCCGGCGCGCCCACCCCCTCTGCCGGTCCCGTCCTAGGTTTAGCTCATAGCCACTGGTCACAGCGGTTGGTAGCAATGAGGCGGATGATGTTGGCGGTTGTGATGGGAGTAAGGGGGCGGCACACGAGACGGGTGTGAGGAGGTGGTGAGGAGATGGTGGTGTCGGCGGAGGTAGTGGTAGTGGTAATGCCGGCGTTAGCGAAGGTGTTAGTGGTGATGGTGGTGACAGTAGCCTATTGTAGGGGGCGGAGGTGGTGCTGCTGCTGATGGGCATGGTGGTGGCGGTGTTGAAGGCGATGGGGCTGGTGCTACTGCTGGTGAAGGGAATGGTGTTGGCGGCTGAGACGGCAGCGGAAGTACAGCAGTGACGGTGGCGAGGGCACCAGAATTTAGAAGCAGTGACCACCTTCCCCGTTGCCATCGCCAGAGTCCTGCCCCTGTCAACCTATCTCTACCCCCCCCCGCTCTGCCGCTCGGGTATCGAAATACACAACACACTCGCCAAGAGGGGGCGGCGACGGCGAGGTCCTTCGTGTAAAGGAAGTTTGACAGAGCACTTCCTGTCGGTTCGGCGAAGGCGTCTTCGAGAGCGAAAGCATCGCCTGCTTTTTCCAGGAACAGGCACAGGTCAACGAGATAACCAGAGCGGTTGAAATGCAAACGACGGGGCCTGGGGAGTGGCAACTGACGAAAAGGCGCGACAAAGATAATTTTCACTTCAGGTATGCGACGCGTATATTTTTATATCCATAGTTTTCCATGTAAATTGTAGCTATTCTCACTAGAATTTGTTCATAATACTACCCGTGACTTAAAAATACATTTAACTGGAAATAGATCCCTATAGTTTGTAGGGTACAGATACATTTTATCTTACACAGTAACAAGGAATTAGAAAGAAAGACACAAAAATCCCAGTTGTTTTAAATTAAATATCACCAAAAGATGTAGTTACTCTTCAAGAAAGAAGTCAGATCGCACCTCCCAAACTAGAAACGGCCGGTTTCAAATAGCACCGTCAGCGATGAGAGAGCTAAGTCTACAAACCCTTAATTAAGCGTCCGTGCCAAAATAGTACCAAAATAACGAGTATATTTATTCCATACATCCGCGCACTGCGCTGCGCCGCAGTACGCCGCCAAGTCACGCACAGTCGAGAGTGGATAATGAAGTGTGATAAGAGAATATGATATTTCTTCCCCGCGCTGCTCCTCGCCGCCGAGGCGAGGCGAAAGGAAACTTCCTGCGTAATTACGGGTGGGCAACGGAGCACGAAATGCAACCTCCCTTTCGCCCGCTCGGCGCCGCGCTAGCTTAGGGCAGCCCTGGCGGCGGCGGCGGCGGCGGCGGCGGCGGCGGCGGCGGCGGCGGGGCGGGGGCGAGGCGGGGGCGAAGCGGCGGCGGGGCGGCGGCGGGGCGGCGGCGGGGCGGCGGCGGGGCGGCGGCGGGGCGGCGGCGGCGGAATGAAGGAGCGGAGTTGAATAAACTCGGCGCGCGCCGCCGCCGCCGCCGCCGCCGCCGCCGCCGCCGCCGCTTCTGTCCTCAGTCGGCGTCGCCACTGTTGGCATTCTCGTGGCTGACTCCGAGTGCGTCGTTATAATCCGCGTCGTCCTTCTCGGCACCGTTTTGCTCCCGTCACCGTTTAACGCCGTTCCCGTCGGCGTTGTCGTCAGTTTCACACCCGATTACGTAATTCCGTCCTCGTCGTCACCGTTTCGCACCCTTTTTTAACGGTATTCCCGATCTCGTTTTCACAGTTTCGCCCCCGTCTGTAACGCTATCCCCGTCCTCGTCACAGTTTCGTCCTCGTCGTTACCGTTCTCTACCCTTCCTTTACGATATTTCCGTCCTCGTCGTCACCGTTTCGCCCCCGTCTTTAATATCCGTGTTCTTTTCGTCACCGTGCGTTCTCGCCCTCATGGTTGCTGTTCTCACCCTCATGACCGGGCCCATCGTCACCAATCCGCCATCGCTGACAGGAATAAGATTCTGGGAAAATATTATACCATGTAATGTTGAAATATAATACACCTAAAAGTGCAGATTTTATCATTGTTAATTCCATGGCTACAAATGCTTTATAATTGTCGCCTCTTTCTTAGGGTGGGCGCCCATCCTCTTTTACCGTTTTAGCACTTTTTTTTTTTACTTCCCCACTTCTACACTCGCCGTCGAGGCACGCCACGCGACTACGCGCTCCTGCCCACGCGTCCTCCGCTTGGGGCCATTAGGCAAATTAACCGTCACTTGTCCGAATTTACACACGACGATCGTTTATCCGTTTGAACGTTTCGCCACTGAGTATGTAACTTGATGACAAATAAAATATACTTTCATCAAAATTTCGAAACGTTTTTTGAAATGATTTTTTTGAATTGAGGAGCATAGTAGCAATAGTAGTAGAGAGTCATGCGCGGTAGGCTTCCGCGACGAGGTAGTCCCTTCCGCAGAGCGCCCATCACAAGATTAGGCCGTTCCGCTGTTGTGGAGTATACGGCTCGCCGTAAATGCGCAACAGAGCGCCTTCTGCTGCTGGCGCCGCGGTCCCGGGTTCGTCCTCGCGATCGATGCCCTCCGCGTGAAGACGCTTTTCAATCGCCATCAACTTCCCCAGCGGTAGGTTTCTCCTCGACCCACACGACATCGCAAGGCTTCGGCAAGAGCACACGTGCAAGATTCTCTCATTCTTTTATTACGAAGAAGTGCACATCTCTATCATAATGTAAATTAAACACTTGAACGTAATTTCTACATACCCTACATATAAAATCGTAAGCTACATCCTCGTTCGAAAACTCTTTTAAACTACCTCGCGTAACGCAAGACAATGAACTCACCATTTACTGTGGATTCGATGCTAAGGAGGGGAAAGTAAGCGAGAGGCGGCTTGAAGCAAAGGCAATGTAATTTAGTCGTTCACAATTTTATTCGCAACTTGACATTTGAACACCCAAGCCATTTAGAGGCGGAAAAGGAGAATTCACGCACGTGCGGAAACTCTTCGGCCAGTGGAACCATGAAGCTGTGTAACATTTCAAGATAAGCTCATCAACATAAGCGTAAAAAGAAGCACTTAACTTACAAGTGACAAAAACATGGAGGAAAACGTTTAATGAATTTCCTCTGCAAACAGCGAATAATTGGTAGAACTGCTTCCGCAGACCACAAAAATAGTACCTGTAGAAAATGGTTTCTCAATAGTCAACGAAGAAGCCGCCATAAATTATACGTTCTCACTAGAGACAGAATGTTTATGTAATTACATTTTCCTTTTTTTTGCCTTTCCTCTTACCGTTCTCAAAACTGTAATCTTGGCGAATCGTCGCCGTCCTAACACAATATCCAATCGTTTTTACATATTTAATTCTATATTACACATTTGACACATTTTCTATTTTCACAAAATATTTTTTATTCTAACAATTCTCTTCAATTTTAACACTTTTATTATGAAAAGAAATATTTTCGAAAAATTTACAGCATTTTCCCCCCTCCAGCAATACTGGACCTTTTACTACTGACGGAAAATTGTATGATGCAAAGTGTGTGTCAACTGGAGCTCTCCTAATGCTTTTTTTAAACGTTTGAGGTATTTTTAAAATTTGTTTGGAAATTTTTTATAAATGCAATTTCGTATTATATAAATATTTTATAATTGGTGCATTTTAATAATAGATATTTGATCTGATTTTACATATTTATTACATATTCTTTCTGTTTTCATTACATATTTATGTAGACATTTTGTAGTTTCATACTACATATTTTACCGGTCTCTAGTTATCACTAGGAGTAATTCCTACAGGTGGCAGAATCCCAGCTTTATTTTCTATTATTCCAGTTCACCTACTTTTATTCCACTAAGTTTGCATTGCTCTCGACATGGCCGGCATGGGTAAAAACGTTGAATTCCCTTTCATGCGCGGAGATTTACCTAATAAAACAAAAGTTTTCTTTATTCACACACGTGTCTCAGCAATAGAAAAAAAGGAAGACATTAAAGAACCCGGCTTATAACAGTTCCAGTATCCCGTCAGTAACAAGTGCCTTTCAAACCTCTATATTCTCCGCCTAATGCACGAACACAAGGGGGGAAAATAATACTCGAGTATCTTAACGACCGCTTCTGGCGCGTAGTTAGTAAGTGCGTCACAATGCCCAGTCGCGTCGCGCGAGGGACGGGCAGCAGAGCACGAATTAGTGCTCCCTACAACGAACCTCTTAATAACGACTCTTCTACTCACCAACTTAACACTAGAGGCGTTTAGCAAGATATCCGGTGCGCACGGCGTATTTTTTTTAACTTAATTTTTCTTACCGCACAACCATAGTAAGCAGCGATACATCAACCATAGGAGGCGGTATGTACCGAAAGAACGTGTCATTTTAATATAATTAACAATTTATGAATTCTCCTCGCTCCGAGTCGGGAATTTATCGACAATTGCCCAAGCACTCGTGGTATTACCTATGAAAAACTCCTACTGTACATGAAAATACGTGTAAATTACGTATTAATAAGCGACGCTTGATATAATTTTCATACATTTTTATACTGCGGGAAGAACAAAATACTTTCATAATTCGAAATTTTAAAATGAAATAATTTAACATGTAATAATTCCAAAGTATGCGCAATTCCTTTCGTGTACGTAAGGAGCATTAAAATATTATCAAAATATATCACATGAAATTAGACAACAAATACATATTATATTTTTCAATAAAACAATAAATACTGATATTGTCACATTTTCTAATAGCGGAATAAATATGAATAAAATCAATAATATTCTGATTATTAATATCCGGAAAGCGTTTCCTTTTCAAAGAATAAACAAATGCATTTTAACAATGTTCTAAGAACAATTTTGTACCGCATACCGCCCTGAGTAGAGGGCTCACATGTTAAAATATTCATCGTGTACGCGCCAGACACGGCTGGCCGGGGGAGCGGGCGTTTTGAGTCATCGCGAACGGCGAAGGGACGGAAAGGGGCGGGGCGGGGCGGGGCGGGAGGAAGGAGCGCGAGCCATTCTTTCCCACGCGTTCCAAAAAGAGACGCCCGGCGGCAGCAATTTCGAGCGGCGGGACGCGTCGCGGCCACCCGCAGCCCCGGGGCGCATGCGCGTGCTCGCCGTCGCTCGGCGCGACGCCTGGTGGGGGGCGGACGAACCCGGCCACGCGCCCGGCCACGCGGACCGCGCACGCCGCGCCGCACCGCGCGCAGGTAGAGCAGGCGGTTTTCTTGCCGCGATTTTACTCAAAGAAGTCCAATCAATGATCGTCTGTCCGTCGCATGGCTTTACAAAGGGCTTTTCACTTCATGAACTGACTTTTTTTTCCAAAAATATTTAGGATATGCTCCGAACTGAAATGTCCACTTGAAATACTTTTGTCCCCCTCCTGACGTGGAGCGACTGGGAGTTAGAGCAAATCACGGGGATTGAAATCACGTCTCTCATTCCCACACAGCCAACAACGACGTCCGTACTGCCGACACGAACTTATTATACACACAGAATATCCTTCATTTTTCATACAGTTCATCGCTTTTATTTCTAATCCAGAGTTATCCGTTTTAAATCTGTTCACCCTGAATTTTCCTTCTGTAATTCCAGTTTTATTTTCATTATTTTTTAGGGTAAGAGCTTATCAATATAAAATAGTGATTTCACATTAAAAGGACGTCACTAAAGATTTCCTGTAACTATCGTAATAACAATGACGAGGAATTATTTTATTCTCCGAAATCCGCGTTATGTACATTACTCAATTGCATAAGGTATTTTTAATAAGAAAGAATAATTTAATCGTAACTCAAAATAAAGTTTGATTTTTCAATATCCCGTTTAGTTCATTATACAAATCGCGGTTGTAATTACCAGAGCTCGACGCCCTTACTGAAGAAACAGACTTCAGCGATTTACTATTTCGTTTGCTTTTCCACGCGAGTTAGTAATTCTCTTTTATTTCTTTAGAGCGACCGGGAAGCCACAGGAATCAGGGTGAGTGAATCATGCTTGTGATTCATGTCCGCCAACGCCCGCATTGTCGGCACGACCCTTAGGAATGACGCAGAATTTAATTTACTTTCGACTGCAAGAACATCATTTTTCTTTCTAACAAGCTGATCATTATTTCAATAAACTTTGTTATATTTGCGCTAATTATCTTTATGCACAATTACGTAAGTTACACACAGACAATTTAAGAAAAATGTTAGCGCTACGGTTGGATTAAAATAAAGAGTGAGACATGCATTTGCAGAAGGCTCCCAAATGAATTTCTTGCCCGAATTGTTCACAATAATATATATTATCTTCTTTCGGTTCACTGACTTTGTAGAACGTTAGATCAATTCCTTCTAATGTGTTTTTCTTTCTTTACGTTTCTTCCAGGGTTCTGTCATTCTTTCAGATGTTGCCATTTTTCTTTCTTCTTTGCCCCTCTTTGGGATTTATTTTTTTTCTGCACATCTGAGCTACTCATCTTGAATTATTTGTTTGAATTTTCCATTTTCAATTAATTTATCAGTAATTTTTAAATCTTTCAAGACATCTTACAATTTATTCTAAACTATTTTTTATCTAGTTTTCATACGCATGGACAACTATGGAATGAAGGCTACTCTTTTTTTGTTTCCGTTCAACAGATGACTGGGACTAAAACGTGGGATTTCTTTCGCTATTTAATAACGGATCCAAGTTTCTTCACAACTAATGTGATATTGAACTCAAAATCCATCACGTACAAGAACAATTTCTATTTTTTTTATCTTGAAAATATTTCTGTGTAGCAAGCATGCAGATGGCAACAGTAAGCTTTACCCATACAACGATCAGCAACAGGCAGTAAGCGTAATTAACAAGAAACACAAAAATTAATTGACACAGTCAGCATTTTTCGAAGCTTAAAAAGCTGCGTAAGTGGTAAAGTAGAATTTCGTTTGTCAGAGGAAGGTTTTGAAACCAAGTCACATTCACAACACTTCGTATTTTCATATCTTCGCGATGGATCACTATATGTTTTAAGGAATATATACAAGTACTAGTCACACTTCAGGACAATTACATTATTGTTTAGGCGTAAGAGTAAATTTACTAAATAAAAACCTTTATAAGATACATATTTACTTAAGGGTACTTATTTAATTTAACCCCATAACCTGATTTTTTATATAGCCCTACACTTTGTATTGTAATAAAATAAATTACAAAATTAATTTTACAGCCATGCGAAAGATACAATAGGCATGTGGGCATTCAATGGTATGTTTTAGCTGTCACATAATTTGCTAGCACACTTTATTTTAAAGCTAGAAGTATGAAGTTACATGGAGTATACACGCCTTTCGGAATAAATGTTCTGCGGATCACCGTTGCAAAACACT
Organism: Gryllus longicercus; assembly: GCA_038098605.1. Taxonomy (NCBI): domain Eukaryota; kingdom Metazoa; phylum Arthropoda; class Insecta; order Orthoptera; family Gryllidae; genus Gryllus; species Gryllus longicercus. The sequence continues at coordinate 2,046,866 of JAZDUA010000216.1, read as the reverse complement.
AACGTAAATAAGTTATCAATGGCATTGGTAAACTCTATTTCATTTCTAAATATCGTTTACGAATATTTTCGACAGCGTTCTCAAAAGCCCTGACGCCCAATTCGAAAGGCATTTGAATATCCCGTTACGTCCACATAAAAATCAAGTAACGGCACTGGCATTCACTCCACAATTTGCTGAAAGGAATGGGGTCATGCGAAGGCGATGGAATGTGGAACCCACCGCGCGTGACTGCATCCGATAATTCACTGCTATCAGAGCCGTTCACTCGCCTCATTGGTTTCACTTGGCCCACTCGCATCTTCTGCATGTTCTAACTGTCATCCATCCGCAGCCGCACTCGCTGCATAGAAACAACGGGGAGGGGTTACGCAATCGCATCACTTGTTCAAGAAGTTACTCGAGTCGAGCTTCACATTCATCCGTCGCAACTCGCACCTGTTGATAAATTACCATAAAAACGCCGCAACTTGAAACTTATTAATTATAATCGAAGAGTGCTGTATGAATTATAGATTTCAATATGGGCATAGTTCACCTACCTCTGCATAACACCTGAATTGATGAGAAAATGTAATGGTCTTGCCCACAAAACATACTTTAATTCATGCAATATTTTTGACAATTATTCTATTTCATGCTCCACAGCGATTCCCTCAACGAGGCTTTCAGAACTAACGTACAACTTTGGTGCTGTTGTAGGGAAATGACCAAGTTCTGTAGGGGAATGTCTAAGTTGAAAATATGTCTACCATCTCTGTTATGCTCTTACTTTCACATGTATATTACAAACTCCTTAATGACAGATTTACCACAATATACATCCTACGTTTTAAAGTTTTTTTTTCTGTGTATTTTGCACGAGGACCAATCATTTTATGATTTACTTGCAGTTAAAACGTATCCCGGAATTCTGTCCATCAATCTTCCTTAGCACGTTAGCATCTTCTTCCATGAACTTAAATGTATCATAATTAAGAAATTAATTATTTAATAATATTAAATTAATTATTCCAAATATTCGAGAGGATCGTGAGGTCGAGTTTACATCTCCTTACAACTCTTTTTAAGAATATTTGGGTCCTGTTATGTCAAATCATCTCTTACACCTCTTAGGACAGCTATAGGAGCAAATTTAAGTCTCATCTTCTCTCTCAAATCTTTCAGATTCGAACTCGCGAAAATAGGAATTGGATGACAATTAAAGGGCTCGTGGATCGTTTTGAGTTCTTAAAAGGGCGAGAGGAATTCGGGCCGCTGGGGGGGGGGGAGGCGGAAGGGGGGGGGCGGCGGAGGCGGCGGTCGCCTCGCTCGACCGGGAGCCCCGCCTGGAGCACCTCCGCAAACAAGGAGCCCCATTAACCTTATCTGCGGAGCAGATGTACGCGCACAAGTACAACGATAAATGAGGGCGAGCAGCGGCGGCGCCCGAGAGAGACAGAGGGGCGGAGGGGGCGGTCGGCCGCGACCCAGGACCTTGCGCACGTGTGCGCACACGTGCGCAAGCCACGAGCGTTCCTGCGAACAGCTGTTAGCGCCGCTTTGCCTTCTCCACTACAGGCTGCTCAAATACCGATACATATTGATCGTCAACATGGTATGTTCCCAGTTTGACCTTTTGGTCTTCGTAAAAAGGTTGCCCATGATCAGGAAGATATATAAAAAAATAATAATTGCTATAGACGTAAAATTCTTCCCGGTATCTACAAAAATTACTGGTTTAACTTCTGTTTAGCCAAGTAACGTCCACTATCTGTAACAAGAACACTTATCGAACCAGTCACACAACCCTCATAAGAATGTCTCAGTCAACATCCTCCACTAGTGTATCACAAGGTCACGCAAATCGCGTGTGACGTAAGCAAGTCATCGGACTGGGAGGCACCGAAAAGCGTCTCGCTATTACACAACAGCAGCGGAGCAGATCCTACACACACCCACACTCACACACACCAGCGCACCTTTCGAGGAGGCGTCGTCGCCGCTCGGCCGAGGCGCTGCGCACGCGGACCAGAGGCAGCAACCCCCCGCACCGCCGCCTCGCGCACGCCGATTATTCGATACTGCCGCCCGCCGCTTTTCACGCGCCGCCCTCGCCCTCGCGACGCAGCTCGGCTCGGCTGGGCTGGCTCGCGGGCGGCGTACGTGGCGCCCGCCGTAACGATCGCGTCGGCGGCGGCGGCGGCGGCGGCTCACACGCAGCTGGCGCGTGCAGTTTTCGATCGGCCTCGTGACGTAACACAGCGCTCGCGGCGGTGCCAGCGGCAGCGGCAAGGCGCACCCTCGCCCGCCCCCGCCCCCGCCGCCACCACGCCCATCGCCCATCGCCCTTCACCCGCCCCCGCCGCTGCCACGTATTTCGGCGACGCCACCGCCGACGCCGCGCCCCTTACGTAACGCCGACGGCCCTGTGCGTCGCGACGGCGCCGTGCGGCGGCCGCACGCGGGCGGGCGGCTCGCACCCAGCACCACGCGGTGCGCGGGCGGTCGCTCACCCGCCGCCCACGAAAAATCAATCCGGAAGCCACCTCGCCGCGCCCACGCCCACGCCCTCACGGCGCCACGCCGCCGCGCCCACCGCCGCACCACTCCGCCGGCATTCCACGGGGCAGACGAGCACCGCCTCGAAAAATGGGTGGGGCCGCGCGCGCCGCCGCTGCCACGCACGCCGCACCGCCCCGGGGCTCCGGCCCCGGCCGCGGCCCCCACACCACGCTACGCGATCGGCACATGACGTTGGAAAAAGTAATCGCACACACACTTGGCGCACTCACCATGCTTTTGTAGTTCATCTTTCGGACCACAGCCGGATTCTCCATGCGGACAGCCATTCCTGACGGGTTTAACAGTCCTTCGCGATGACAAGTACAATAGGGGTGTGCCTCTTCACTTCCTCGCTGAAGAAACACGAAGCAGCAAAAAATCAATTCACCAACACGCTCGCCGTTTTCTTTTGCACTGCTTCCACTTCATTTACAAAAGGCCACCATATCTTCATAAAACACTAACGCGTCATAAAAACCGGAAACTTTAATATTTATGCTTTTAAAATTTTACATTAAAAATATTTCTACGCTATCTCCGAGTGTTCCTCCACTCCGCGCCGGACTAGCCACCATCTTGGTACTGCGGCCGGCGAGTTCGGGCGGGTGGCCGCCAGAGGCGCGCCGCGCGAGTGGTGGGGGAAGGAGGGGAAATGACTAGCAGGAAGACGGGCGGGAGTGCGCATGCGTGGAGTTTTACGAGGGGGGATAGTCAATGCCCGCTGACAACAGACCTCGCGCGCCGCGGCGCGGCCGGCGTGCACCTGCCTCCGCTTACGCCTACGCTCGCGCCTCTTGAATGACGCCGACGAGCGCGACGCCAGTCCTTTCCCGCCGATGAATGACGGCTTCGGGCCTCACTTCGATTCCGCGCACAAGCCACACGCCGCAGGCACCGCCAAGTGCAGACGCGGAGGGGTCCGGTTTTCCGCCGCACTCTTCACACACACACGCGCGCGCGCGCACGCACACATTCACACGCTCCGCGCGGCTCGGCGACACTCGCTTCGCCTCCCAGCGGCGGACAACGGCGCGGCACAATTGGGGCTGCGCGGCCGCGGATTGTCACGCGAAAACTACGCGACGTTTTCGCAAAAACGCCTGCTGCGGAGGGAGGGCAGAGGCCTTCTCTCCCTCCCCTCCACGCCGCCGTATTCCTCCCCACCACCCTCCCGGCGCTCCCCCGCCTCCAAAGGTCGCGTTTGGTCCTCGTCCCACCTCCCACCATCGCCCGGCGGACCACGGTCCATGCCCCCTCCGGCCGCCGCAAAACCGCTCCGCTCCGCTCCGCGCCCCGCCTGCCGCGCCGCGCCGCACCGCCGCGCACCGTGCTGGGGCCCAGCTGACACCTCGCCACATGCTCTGTGGCGCGCGGGACGGGGCGGTGGGGTGGCGGTGGCGGTGGCGACGGAGGCGGAGGGCCCTCTGCCTATTCGCCAGGTAGCAAGGGCGAGCCTGACGGGGAATGTGGGCGGATATATGCTCATTTTCATGCGAAAATTAAGAGCTATTTCGCGACGCACATAAACCGCGTTCGTGAATGAAGTTCAACAGTTTCGTCGTTGGGGAGAGCGTTTCACAGGCTTCTGCATTCACGAAAGTTTCAATGATCCGCCCGAAATTGACTTCCGAGAGGTGAATAAATGTCCAAAGCGGGTTTCTCATTTTTATTTATCTCCAATGATTGTATACTTCTTGGGATTATTGCAAGTTTCAAAAAATAAGTACACCACAAAATTAGCTTTAAAATAAAAAGAAATACAATTTCAATCAAATTAAATACTTGGATACCGGTCCACACGTGACAGTTAAGAATTAAGAAAATGGAAAAGGCAGCGAATATTAGTCCCGTTCAGATCACCTTTGGGTTTGTTAGGTACATATGATTTTTGGATAATATCAATACGATCCCCTTTCTCTGAGGCTCGAGTTTTATTTATCGTCATTGTCTAGAAGAAGTGTTTTCCATGTAGCATTAACCTGCGTTAGCGCGCAGCGTTAGGAGGTGAAGTTGTCAGAACTGAATGAAATTCCCTACAGAGTCGTATTAATATTCTGCGGAAAATGTGCACATGTGGTGGTAACTTTTTCAATAGGAGTAAATATTTCGGATAGAATACGAATTTAAAGTTCTTGTATTCGTTACAAAAATTTAAAATCTATCTCAAAATATCTGTTAACAGCCTTCTAGTTGACGAACAGAGACGAATCCACGTCCACAACTCACACATTCACGTCTCACAAAATGAAACAACTGTACAACAAAGAGGCTACACGAGCCAAAAATATTTCTTCCGCTATTTTTTGTTAAAAAATTCGTTAAAAGAGCCCAAAATATTAATTACAGGTATTCACAGTCTTCATAGAAATTAAAATACTTTGTAAATTCCTTTAATCGTTGTTACTGATCATGTTTCAGGATCATGGCGTTCAATTAAATTAACTGCGTTCAATTAAATTAACTGCGTTCAATTAAATTACCTGCGTTCAATTAAATTAACTGCGTTCAATTTACTCCATAGATTTGGGTGAAAAAAAATAGTTTTACAAACATGAGTTTTGAATGTGGCAGGCGATTTGAGAAGAAGATTTTCCGGATTATCTCAGGGTCGTGCATCGCATGATTGTTTGCGAAATTATGTATTTTCTATTTGTTTTGGTAAGTTGAATTTTCTGATAATTTTCGGGAAAAAATGTATTACAAACTTCTCAAAAGTAGGACGCATTAACCTACAACACTTACATCCACTACGTTCTATGCGCATATCGACAGTGATTTAGTAACAGATGAGTTGTTTGCATAAGAGACATCGGTGTTGTATACATTGACTTATTTTAGTATATTATTTACAACATTATTTGGAAATTATTCACTATATATTCTTTTAAACCAGTGTACGAATTTGAGAATCATTGAAGGAGTATAGGTGGTGGTTGCATGCAAACGAAATGGAAATCGCCTCAGTATCAATGTACGTCAATACACCCCCCAGAGCAGTAAAAGGACTGACAATATTTAGTTTTAAAATTCATCTCGTGGATCTATTCAGACCATCCTAAGATTGGAAGATAATTTAGATCGGTGGTAACCATAATTCAGTTTCATGTCGAAAATTTAGAGAACTGTTTATGGAATAAAATATAAATCATGTCAAAATGAGAGGAACATTAAGACTTCTTAAAACATTCATTAACGTATGTCCATATAGTTCTTTGGATGTCGCATTCTTTAATATACACTGTATCCATTGACATTGACATTGACAAGGGCATTCCTTTAACGTGATGTATTCCTGTACAGGCAAGGATAATAGTTTTATGAATTCCGTGTACACTTTTCCATCAATGAAATGGGTAATTAAGTGTTGAATTGTTCTTATATACAGCGTGCTATCTCTTAATTAGCAAACACGTGAAGATTGTATTTCGGTCATTACACAACCAGCCCAGGGCTCCATGGAGAAGGCTTTTGACAAAGCTCGCGTGTGAATAGCAGGGCGTAACCTGCTCGGAGAGCAGAAGATGGGTTAAAAGTGGCCGTGATAACTCGCGCAAATAGGCACAACTAGTAATAAAGTAGCGTAAAATTGACAACGCTGCGCTGCGCTGCGGCGGCGCGCGGGTCGGCAGATAGGCAGCTCCTAAAAGGTCCTCGGCTGCTATTTCCCTCGGCGCCGGCCAGATAGCGCTGCGGCCGAGCGGCGCCCGCCGCGGGGCCCCGCGTGATAAGGGCGACGCCGGGCGGTGGATGGGCGCGACAGAGCTGCGGCGGAGCGGCGCTGGCGACAGCTGAGGAGGCGATGGATAAGAAACGGCCAGGGGTGGCAGCAGTGACTAGGCCCACAGAGCGGTTGCAAGGGTGGCGGCGGCGACAGGAGCTAATGGCGCACGAGAGACTATTGGCGGGGATGGTGGGGGTCGCCAGGGGTGGCGACGGTGGGAAGGGCGGGGGGCGAGCGTAGGGGCGTATGCCGTTGCTTTGGCTGCGGGAGCGATGGTGAATGTGGAAGGGCCATTGAAGTAGGGAGCGCGGCGATAGTAGGGGAGGAGGGGGCTAGAGGCGGGGAGGGCGGAGGCTAGGAGACGGCGGAAAAGGCTCTTTTCCGGGGACAGGAAGGGAAGATGGGGCGACTGCTGTAAGGAGAGGTAATTGTTATAATAATTATAATAATAATGACAGCAATAATAAGTAGCGAGGCTCGGGCCTCAGGATCTGCTCTTCCACCCAACCACTTGGATGAATATACACTTAAACAGCAATGAAACATTGAAGATATTGGTAAGGAATATGTCAAGTGGCTGGATGCGACGGGGCTGCTAGAACAGCAACCGTGAGGGCGACGGCGCGGCGGTGGGAGCCACGTCGGTGTCCGCCTCCGCGAAATCTGCCTTCTGGAGCTCGCGCGGCCCCTCGCCTGCCGCGCGAAGGGTTCGTTTGCATTAACCCTGAGCTATCATGAATATTGCTGAAGTACACGTTTCAACAAAAGAAATATAAAGTATGTCATTTCTCTAGAAACTCCTTTTGCTTCTAAAAATTCTTTCACATCACTTTCCCCCCCCCCCCCCCCATACCCCCTCCAAAAACGTTTCTTGGTTGAGCCTTCAACCAAATATGCATCGCTCTCCTCGCATCATCATCGGTCTCAAATCACAGCCTCCTCAAAATCGACCTTCGGCAGTCCAAAACAATCCAAAGGAGCAAGATCAGAGAAGTTAGGAGGATCTGAAATTTTAGTTTTCCAGTGATTTCGAAAGTTAAAAGTTGCGGCGTGGGGACGAGCGTTGTCGTAGTCGAGAAGACAAATGCGTTTTGACACAAGACCTCTGTGACGTTTTCGCTTAACCGGCTGTAGCTCCTCCCCCACCGTTTCATCTTTCCTCACGGTGCTCCAAGATTGGCCCATTGATGTCCCAGAAGAGAGTGAAAAAGACCTTATCAGTGGAAGATCGACAAGAGCCTGCGGGGCGATCAGAGTGTTGCTAAACCGACGTCTGTCCGTTTTTTAAGACGTACCCATCCGTGCACTCTTCTTTCGCTAATGAACCTATAAACGAACCAATCCACCCTCCTCCTATGAATTTCTCTTGGGTTTATGTTCGCGCTTAAATGCGTCGCCATTCTGTTTCAACTGACCTTCGCATTGCAAAGGTCATGTCGTATGTTGGCATACGCCATTGTCATCTTAGAACAGTGCATTTCCTTCGCGAAAGTGTGAAATCCCTGAAGAAATCAGTTCGTGCAATATAGTGAAATTGCTGTTACTTTTTGAATCGAGCCTTTGAACGAGAAGCGATGCGACCCGTGGTGTCTGGTCACGCCGTTCTGCTTCCAAGTCAGAGTAGCGGGGTTTGAATCCCGGGAACTTCTTGCGGAGCGAGTGGGGCCGCGGAGGTTTTCTCGAGCGTTTCTTCCCTCCGCCTCAAACGCCAGCATCATCACTGATATCATATTTCTTAATGTCTCTACAGCATATTGCTTAAAATCTCCGGTTTATCCCATATGCTCCCAAATTAATTTCGCTGCAAGTCATGCACACAAAGTAGACAGGGGCAGTTCAATAGTCAAAAAGTCGCCGTGAAGTTCGGAGGTGTAGAGAATGTTCACGCTGGGGAGGTTCACCCAACGAGCGGTAAACAAACAAAAGCGCTAAGGACAGTTTATCTTCGCCAGAAGGAAGTCGGGGTGACGAGTCGGGTGAAACAAAAAGACCGTCTTGATATGAAATAAACAATATTATTATTGTATTATTAACACTAATTTATTGAGCTTATTTGCAGACTTTTCTTCTAAGATAATTTCGAAAACTGACAGGACAGGACGTGCTTGGACACGCCGATCTGGCAACGCTGGCGCTGGGATCCTGCCGTGCCTCGTGAACTCTTGACTCCGACTTCGCATCGGGCGCCATGCGTGTGCGACCCCCCCCCCCCCCCCCCACGCACACAATGGCGCAAAAAGCACACGAGAAAGCGCGCCTCCGCTGCTGCTAGAAGAAAGGACTCGACAAAGAAAACCGTCCACTCGCTTTCTTCCCTCTACCTTTTATACTGCTGTCTGAGCGTGAGGAGAGCTGTTTTTCTACGGTTCACTTGTCTTGAGACCAATTATTTCGACACCGATTTATTCCAAATCAAATAGGAAGACGTGGTCTGTGCGTAACAAGTCGAAATGATCCGCGTTCGTTTTACGAATGTTGGCAAGGTGTTCTGGATCGGTGGTACTTCTCTATTGTTTTGCCACTCCCCCAGTCCAAAACGTTCCATGAGTAATACTTTTAACAAATATGAGAACGTTATTCACGAAATTTTAAACGTTCAATTTTTAACATTATTCTGTTCTAAAGTTAAGACGTTCAATAAATTTCATTCATAGAAAAGTTGGAAAGTCTTGTACAGATGTGAAAGCTTGACAAAACGAGACTTGATCTGTTTGGGGGGCCACTACAGGGCTTATGTGAATGCTTGGTAACGTTTCTAAATTATGTAGCACCGAATATTTATGGATTCTGCTATTACACTGAACATGTACGCACGCACGCTTACACACAATTTCATATACTTTTCGAAAATATTTTTACAAAACTATTTTTGTTGTTATCGGAACCTACGTATCCGTGAAAACTATGCATAATCTCTAATGTGCACTCTGATTTGACAATCTTAGGTACTATCAGAGGCGGATATAGCCAATTTTTTGGGGGCGGGGGCGACACCATAGACGTTTGTTAAATAATAAACATTTGTTATTTTGTATATTATTTTTGTAGTGCGTATATAATACTATACAACAATGTTTTATTAATAATTACATAATTATAACAATTACATATTTAAATCAATTTTGCCTAATAAAAGAAGATAAACGGAAACTGTAAGCCTTGGGCCATGTCATGGGGGTCACGCCCCCCCCCCCCGCTAGATTCGCCACTGAGTATTATCAACTGGCGCTGCAACTCATCCGGGTGACTGAAGAAGATGCTATTTCGCGGAGCGATACTTTCGGAAAAGTTTAACTGTTTTAGGACCTGTAAAAAAAAGGTCGCTGGCCTGGAACGATTACTGTATCTCACTTCATTTACTTCATGAGAATAGATTGCCTTACTTCGAATCCTCTTTGATCGAGCAATTCTAAATATTGGCTGCGCCGCATAGGCTCACATTTCTTATAATTTTAATGGTGGTTTTCATTTTCCTTGGCTTACTAATTCTGCCTGATAGAATACACGTTCAAATCAATCATGATGTTTAGGTATTTATGGGACATAATGCTTTTGTTTGCTTGTTTTTTTTGTTGTTGTTTTTTTTACAGAACGGAGTTTGAGTATTTGGACTTGAATATTTCTGAAGGTTCTATTACAAAGCAACGAAAGCACATATAACGGTTTTCCTGTAAGTAGTGAATAATTTGTAGTACTTAATACCATTTATATTTCATTTTTTGAATATTTGGATTTCATTTTACGCCCACGATATGAGAACGTAGTAACTATTTACTATATTTTTTAAAAACGATTATTACACTAAAAAATACATAATTTGGGGTCTCTTCGGTTTATCTTCTAATAGAATTGTTAGAGGAGAAACTTCAAACGTAGGATGTAAGTTTCGATTTCAATACTTCGATTCCCAAATATCAAAGGCCAAAATGTTCTAACTAAGCAACGCATCTACGCCGTGGTGATAAGGCTGGCTGTCACCTGGCTGCCAGATGCAATGGCGTGAATTATGGAATGGGGACCATGAAATTACAATACAATGTGGTACGATAGAAATGTACAAAAGTATGGTACATTTTGTAGATGTATATGCTTTTACACTATAAACCTTTACACTATGATCAATGATGTATTCCGTAACTAACTCTAACATCACAGCCGTCTGTGATGTTGGTGGAAAACTGGAACGTGTGTAAGTAACTCACTTTATTCATTTCGTTAGTTTCTTGAACTCATGAGTAAATTTTATTTAAGTGAATTAAAAAAAATAGGGCACTTCTGTTTCTTTATCTGACAGCATTGAATCACACTCATGAGAGAGATATGAGATAAATGTGAGAAAAAGAGGGAGGGAGAACTAATGTCCAACCTTACTTTTAGCAAAAAAAGAGTAATATTTCACTTATTTTTAATTATTAAAAAAATACGGTACATTTATTTTTTTGAGTGTAAATTACGGTACAATCTGGCAATCCTGGGCGTGAGCAGGATGGCTGGAGAGGCGGAGAGTGATTGTGAGAATCGGGCACCGTCGGCGTTTCTTTCGTTTTCCAATAACTACAGAAACACATTCTCTTCTTTTTCTCACTTTTAGCCTTTCCGGGCGTGCGAGCCAGATACCAACTTTCCGGCAGTGGTTCGTCTGTGACAGTTTTTGCGCTCAAACGCCGACCAGATCTTTTGAAGAGGGATGCGCGATATACACGGTGCTGCACATCCAGTATCGGCTCCGCTGGAAATCGAATCAATAGCAACTCAACTGCGCCCCGTCCATCAACAGGGACAGGTGCAATCAGATTTCGCGCTCCGCTCGCCGGCAAACGGAATAAACAAACGGCGGCCGCTGGTCGCGATTTTGGGCTTTGTCCGCCCGAAATAACTCCATTGTGGAAATCCAATCTACTAAAACGCGAAAATCAATTAAGCTTTTCGTTTTAACGCAAAGGAAACTTCCATGTGATCTTCGATAAGTGTTCACGGAATATTTAGGAAGCGTTTGATGCAGAGACACCGATAGGTTGTGGATAATCCGAACGTCATACGATTTCTAACGAATGGGGAGGATTATTAATGTATGTAATGTGTATCACTTTGTGTAACAATTAATTTTAAATAAATGATATAATATCAAATAATGGCTGACGAAAATTTTGTTATTTTGTGATATTTCATTCCAGGTAAGATACTTCATTAAATATCGCCTCTGAAACCAGAAAACGAAGATTCTTATTGATGCTTAATTTCTTGTATATTGCTACGCTGAAGAAACAGACAAGAAAAGTTTAATAAATATTAAGAATAAAATTAAATTACTACGCGTGGTGTAGCTTTTTTATATCAATCACAATTCGCGTAAAGTCATATACGTTTATGTTGTTTGACCATTCTCTATTTTCCTCCGGTTGAAAACAACTGCCCAAGCCTATTCTTGTTCATCACTTGGACTTCACAGTTTGAAGTCCAGCCTACTTTAGAACCACACAGGTTACATTGTTATCCGAACTCTGTCGTGGCATTTTTGCGTGGTCATCACAAGCTCTGTCGAATGGCAGGGCCCCTGTCTCTGAATCTCTCAGTAGTGGCGGGAGGAAGAAGGCATTGCAACGTCGTAAGGCACTCTCCCTTTCAAATCCTCAAAACCCCACTTACTTTTATAAGTGTGGTTGTCCACATTTTTTTCAATAAATCTCCTGAACTCCCAATAATGAAATTGTTTCGACCTTGCACCTGTAGTTCTTGAGATCACAGTTGGAATCTAAATTTGGACGATGATAACATGAAAATTCATTCTTTTCGACATGAAAAGAAATAATATTTAACAATTAGGAGACGATTGTTATAATTTATCATGATTATTGCATGCTCAGTAAGAAACTGGATCCTTTCCACGTAGAAACTTGAAAAAGAGCCAACAATTGTTATTATCAGTCGCTGCTATTTGAGCACTCCAAACATCCAAGGATCGCGTCGAACGCTGAACCCAAACAATCCTTTGAGCCGAAGTGTCGCCACCCACGTGTTGCGACGCCGACACTGAAGAACAGCTCTGCGTATAAACAAAAGGAGGCCCTGGTTACACGATCGGCAGTTGCTTGCGGATACACTTACTCATCAAAGTCATATCGAGTGGTAAAGCAACGCCTTACCACACTGGCCGATCTGAATAAACTAGATGTCAAATTTTCAAATGTAGACGAAACAAAAAAGTATCATTGAAAGGTAGACAATGCTATTAACGTTTTATGGGAACTTGTAAAATGCACATACATTTACATTCTCAATGATTTAAATTGAGAAGTTAAATTTATAACATTTCAGTTTTTAAAAATTCGTTGTATTTGAAAAATGTCACGTTATCACTATACTGGCATGGACGAATTTAATTATGAGATAAACATTCCTAAACTTCTAAACATCATACCTTACGTAGAATCTTATACCGTCTCGCTATAATGGCAATTATTATCAATGTCAGTTAATTAGAAATCCTCTTTCTCTCGTATGGGTGTCAAAAGTTATTTTTGAGTTAATAATACGAGCAATTGCTCTGTTCTTGAGTTAATATTAATTCCAGAAATCGATCCATTATTTTTAATCCAAAAAACGCCTTTCTACTGGTGCTGATGTAGTATATACTACTAATTTAATTAAACAGAAAATGTTAATTGCAATCAAAAGTTTCTTCTGTAAAACATCTTAACTTTTTCCACCAGGACAGTATTTACACAGACATTTTAACTGCAGTGCTCCATTCGAGTTGTATGCTATCGCAAGGGCGTGCATTTCATCACCATTATCATCAAAAAGAGGAAATTTCTTAGAATATATAAGTAAGATCACGAAATGTGATAAACCTCTCAAGGATCATACGGAAAATTTTACTGTGTTTCGTGCAACCTCGCCAGATATTCAGAACGATTTGATTTCGAGTGTGAACATGATAGTGACCCATGAAATTAAAAATGAAAATTCTACAGGCTCTTTTCTCTCCTTGACACTGGATGAAATCTCTGATGTAAAGAGTGATAAATAACTTTCAATTGTTTCACGTTACGTGTCTGTAAATTGATTTTCTCTTCCTTGGTGCTTTTTATTACAGATCAAGGCTTCCCATTGTATAAATAATGCCAATTCGAATGTGCCTGTAATGGTATCGGAATATTTTGAAAATCATTGGGGGTGAGAGTGCTCTTGCTAACGAATGAGAACATCTATTTACATTTTGACAGGTAATGAACGTAAGTAAACATTTTCTATTCTTCAACCAGTACTTGAAGTATGTGAAACATTATTAATTATGCTATATATCTTTTTTTTTATTTTAAATGCACAAACTATTGGTGTGCTCTAATTGATCAAAGTATCAGATAAGGTGTTGGTGAATGAGGAATATTTAGGTGTTTTAAATTATTTTCTCATTTCTCCGGTTACATACCCTAAGGCAGAAATCAGGCTACGCCACTGTTTAGAAGTCGAAAGGATATAGAAACCTTATTATCTGCCAATCATGTATTGCATGACTGGTATTACGCATGTCATGACCCGAAATTCAATCTCTTTGGTTTTACCAAAAGTCTCCTCTATTACTTTTAGATTAAAAATGTAAATAAAACAACTGTATATTAAGTCCGTTTAAAGAGAAGACATTGAAGAACTACAAATAGACAGCTACAATATATTTGACCACGTATTTCCATTCACATGTAGAAATATCCTAATTTTGTATGATCTAATTTCAGCCCATGGGTGGTGACCTATCATTGGGGTACTGTGGTTGAAAAAAATGGGGTGAGGTACCACACTCCACGAGAGTGGCAGATTAAAACCAAACACGTGATTTGCCTTGAAATTTCCCATGTAAAAAACGAACAATTCTTAAGTACCTGTGATTCAAAAATATTCAGATAAACTCTTTGCAAGTTAGCAAGGAGATTTTCAGGAACGTTATTCCTTGCCGAGTTTAATTTACATATTCCGGTGACGATTATAAGCTCCTCTTCAAATGTAAATGAACTAAATAGTTTTTGTTTACGCTGAATTACGATATCTGCAAGTTCTACACAATGCTAAACCGACTAATAAAACCTTAATGGTCACAAAAGCCCCGAAAAAGACTCAAGAAATTCAACCCAAAAAACAACGCACCCTTTTACTCCAAAATTCGTAAGTACAAACTGCGCATTTCACGAAAAACGGCCAGGAACAGCCTAGTTTAGCGAAACGCAGCCATGCCCTGAGGAACATTCGGAATCGCCGAACAAGTAGAATCACCGAGAGTGGCAGCGAGCTATCAATTTAATGTTTTAATACTAGCGATTCCTTTTTAATATTCTCGTTCCAGGCCTACTTTTCACCTGTTTTTGCTCTAATATAGGCAGGCTATATGTGTGTACATATATAATTTGAAATTCATTATTTTTATTATTTTTTTATCATCTCACATCCTTCGACGCCTCGACTCTGCGCCTAATCTTCTTCACAATGCATTGCGTAGTCCGGTCCGAGCCGCCGAGGCGAACGCTTCGTAACCGAGGTAGCTCTGCCTTATCGCTTTCTGGCAGTGGTGAATCAGCAGCGAGCAGTGCGATAACACTCAGTGCCAGTGTCGTTCGTGTGAGCGGTGTGAACAGTGCCACGTTCAGAAAAAGTGTTATTTTAGTTGTAGTAAAAACCAATAAATCATTTTTAGACTAGTGAATGGCCACAAGTAGTTGCTCCGTTACGGGGCAACTAATTCGAAGCGCAATGGACGCTACATATAGTGAAAATGGTGGTGAAAACTCGTTTAACAGTGAATCTGTGCAACCCATCCCAGATCAAGCAATACGTCAACAGCAAGAACGTCTTCAGCAACAACTACAACACCACCAACATCAGCAACAAATAATAGAAATACAACTCTCTCAACTTCTAACTCAATATCATGTGCCTCCACAACCGCCTCTGCAACTAAATCAACTACAGCAACTCCTGTCGCAGCAACCACAGTTACCGCTATCAACAAGCAGTGCAGATACGGATTGTCAGAAGACCGATAGATTAGCACAACAAAGCAGTAGTACAACAGACGTATCAACAATGTCATCTGTTGAAGGTATGTGCGATAACACTCTGGAGTGGCAAGAAGTCGTCCCGAGACGGCGGAAACGAAAAATTAGTGAACCTTCACAAAGAGCTCTAAAGAAAATACCAGTTACAGAAAGTATTACTAATTACAACAAATTCGAACTTCTTTCTTCTACAGAACCAGAAAACAACACAATAGAAAAATCTGAATCCAACGAACGAACCAATGGTAATAAAATTCCACCCATTTTTCTACCAGGAATAAAAGACGTGAATATCTTAAAAAAATGCATTGAAGAAGTATTAAAAAAAGAGGAATACAGCTATAAATTACTGAACAGTGACAGTGTCAAAGTCATATTAAGTACAGTTGAAGCATATAGAAAGCTCATAAAACATTTTGAAAATAAAAAATTGCAATTTCATACATATCAGCTCAAAGAAGAGCGTTCTTTTAGGGTTGTACTTAAACAAATTCATGCAAATGCAGATGTTAAGGAACTGCAAGATGAAATTGAAAGTTACGGCCACAAGGTTCGCCAAATTTATAATATTCAACACAGACAAACAAAAGCGCCACTCCCTCTCTTCTTCATAGATCTACAACCTAGCAAAAATAATAAAGATATTTATAACATAGATAGTTTACTGAACTGCAAAATCAAAATAGAAGCACCTCGAAAGAAGAAAGAAATCGTACAATGCAAAAGATGTCAAGAATATGGACATACAAGGACATACTGCCACCGAAAACATCGCTGTGTGAAATGTGGAGAAAATCATCCGACCGAAGTCTGTAAAAAGCGAAAAGAAGACCCACCTAAATGTGCTCTATGTGAGCAAAACCACCCAGCAAACTACAAGGGATGCGAAGTCTACCAAGAAATAAGACAAAGTAAATATCCCCAGAATACACAAAATTCGTATCTTTCTCACTCACACCATCGAAGCAACAAACTTTTAAATAGTAACGTACCTAGCGAAATGCAACACCGCACTTGGGCCCACGTAGCCAAGTACCCTCCATCACATCAAGTCATAAATGATAATAGTAATATTGAAATTGCACAACTAATATCAACTGTTCAAGAAACTTTTCAAAAATTTGAATCAATACTAACCAAGCAAAGTGATCAAATCTCCAACCTGATAAGCCTCATGACCAAAGTAATAAGCAAATTATGAAGACATTTCGTATTGGTGTATGGAATGCCAATGGACTAGCGCAACATTGCAGAGAAATTAACAATTTTCTACAAGACGAAAAAATTGACATAATGCTCATCTCAGAAACTCATTTCACGGAAAAAAGTTTCTTTAAACTACCTAACTATGAAATATATGATACAAAACACCCAGATGGCACAGCCCATGGAGGTACGGCGATAATAATAAGAAGAAACATACAGCATTCTTTGAAATCAAATTTTGAAAATGATTACCTGCAAGCCACATCTGTACTAGTTTATGACAGTTTCGGTTCATTGACAGTATCAGCTGTCTATAGCCCTCCAAAGCATAAAATAACGGAAGAAATGTATAGAGAATATTTCGATACGTTGGGTGCAAGGTTCATCTCTGGAGGTGATTACAACTCAAAACATTCGCAGTGGGGGTCAAGACTGTCGACTTTACGAGGAAAAACACTACTCAACGTAGTCACGTCACTCAACGCAGAACCGCTATCGACAGGAGAGCCAACGTACTGGCCAACCGACTGTAATAAGCTGCCGGACTTACTTGATTTCTTTATCATGAAAGGAACAAATCAGAGCTTTACATCAATTGAAAATTCTCTCGAATTGTCCTCCGATCACTCTCCAGTAATATTAACTATTAGCTCTCATATAATAGAAAATAATTCTAAACCTAGTATTTCCAATAAAAAAACGAATTGGAGTGACTTTCAAACATGGCTTAATGTAAATATTACTGCAAACGTTCCTCTAAAAAGTGAATTTGATATAGATGAAGCAGTTGAATTTTTAACTACTAGTATCCAACAAGCAGCATGGTACGCTACACCAGAAACGTACGGAACAGCTTCTCACAAATACCCCAAAATAGTTGACGAAATGAAAAGAAATAAGAGGAGACTTAAGAAAGTTTGGCAAACCACGCATGATCCAAATGATAAACGAAACTTCAACAGGGCAGCGCAGGTTCTTAAAAGATTTCTTCAAGACCTACATGAAAATAAAACCAAGGAGTATCTTGAAAGACTATCACCAACCAAAGACAACGACTACTCCCTTTGGAAAGCCACCAAACGCATTAAACGACCAATCAAACCTGTGCCGCCTATACGTGATAAACATGGAAAATGGGCTAGAACCAACCACGAAAAAGCAACAGTATTTGCGGAACATTTTGCAAAAGTTTTCCAACCATTCCCATCAGATGAAGAAGAACAAGAAAGAAATATTATTCAGTTCATTAATGCACCATATCAAATGTCTTTACCAATAAAGCATTTCAAGACAACCGAAGTTTCATATGCAATAAAACAAATTAATCCTCATAAAGCACCTGGATACGATCTCATCACCGGCATTGTTCTAAGAAACCTGCCAAAAAAAGCACTAGCATTGGTAACCTCAATTTTCAACGCCATCATCAGAATTGGACATTTTCCCTCTCAATGGAAATACAGTCAAATTATTGTCATACCAAAACCGGGGAAACCTGTTTCCGAAGTATCCTCGTATAGACCGATAAGCTTATTACCAATCTTGTCAAAAATCTTCGAAAAGCTTCTCCTCAAGCGGATACTTCCAATCATAGCAGAAAACAACATCATTCCAGACTACCAATTCGGCTTTAGGTTGAAACATGCCCCTACCGAACAAATCCACAGAGTAGTAAAAGTCATTAATGAAGCGCTGGAGAAGAAACTTTATTGTTCTGGCGTCTTTTTGGATGTAGTCCAAGCTTTTGACAAGGTGTGGCACTCAGGACTCTTATATAAAATCAAAAATATGTTACCCCACCCGTTTTTTGCACTACTTCGCTCCTATCTTACTGAAAGACGTTTTCAAATAAAATTTAAGGAAGAAACATCATCATTCTATCCTGTTGCAGCTGGAGTACCGCAAGGTAGTGTTCTCGGTCCACTACTGTATCTACTATACACGGCCGACCTACCTGTTTCAACGGACATCACGTCAGCCATGTTTGCTGACGACACAGCATTTTTAACTTCTCATGAAAATGCCATCGAAGCATCAGAAAATCTTCAAGAATACCTCACTGTGCTGCAGGAATGGTTCACAAAGTGGCGTATACAAACTAATGAAAGTAAATCTGTCCATGTAACGTTTGCACTTAGACCAAATAGATGTCCTCCAATTAAAATCAGCAACAAGGATATACCACAGGCAGATTGTGTAAAATACCTTGGTCTACATTTAGATCAAAAAATGACTTGGAAGACACACATCAGAAAGAAAAGAACAGCTCTCGAAATTAAAATCAAGCAATATTATTGGCTTCTAGGCAAACAATCGTCTCTTTCATTGGCTAATAAAGTACTGATTTATAAATCAACAATAAAACCTGTTTGGACCTACGGAATAGAACTTTGGGGCACTGCGGCTAACTCAAACCTAGAAATACTGCAACGATTCCAATCAAAAACTCTAAGATTGCTTGCCAATGCCCCGTGGTTTGTTTCAAATACAACACTACACAATGACTTACACATACCTACAATAAACCAAGAAGTCCAATTCAGATTCCAAAGATATTATAAGCGATTAGAAAACCATCCAAATTACCTTGCATTAAACTTACTAGACAATAGTCAAGAATTAAGAAGATTGTGCAGATTTCATCCCCTGGACCTCTTAAATAGGTTCGATCATTAATAAACAAAATGTATATTGTACTGTTATAGTAATTGCACTGTAACTAAGCAAAACAGCTTAAATTTGTATATATATATATATATATATATATATATATATATATATATATATATATATATATGTATATATATGTGTATATGTGTATAAATATGTATGTGTATATGTATGTATGTATGTATATATATATGTATGTATGTATGTATATATATATGTATGTATGTATGTGTATATATATATATATATGTATGGATAAACATATATATATATATATATGTTTATCCATATATATATATATGGATAAACATAATTACGTTCATGATTGCCAGTGTATTTATATATTGTCTGTTGTTTTTCTGTCTTGGTCATATTTGTCCTATGTTATATTTGTGATTTATACCATTTATTTGATCATTACTGAAAATGAATTCACGAAGGACTGAGAATGCCCAGTTCCTTCACATGCCATTGTAACTTTGCTAAATGATTTGCCTATTGTTCAGATGAACAAATTGCAAATAAAATAAATAAATAAAAAAAAAACAATGGATTGCACGTTATTGAATTTGCAATTAAGGAGATACTTCAGGAAAGTACATCCATATTAAAATGAACAATAATCATTTCGTACCGCTTTGAATTCCTCCACAAAACATTGGGCTAAATTAATCGGTAAAGAACTGCCTGAGTCGCACTCCTTCTGCTTCACGTTCATGCGTTACGAGCTCCGTAATGCAGTGACCCCTCCAATCGTGATGCTGCATTTCTATGATCTAGGACACTAACGGAAAAAGGACGAGGAGAATGATAAGAAAAAGGAAGATCTTTTTAAAAACTGGAAGAAAAGAAATAGGATACGAAAAAAATTAGAAGAATAAGGAGCAAAAAGACGATGGAGAAGAAAGACAAGATGAAAGATAAGAAGAGAAGAAAGAAAAAGAACAGAGATCAGAAGAATGAGAAAAAGACGCTGAAGAATAGCGAGAAATAAATATATATAATTGTTGATTTAGTCCAATATGTGACTTCCGTATTCTTACCACTAGGAACAGCCCGACCTCTAGTATCCCTCTAGGTACCCCGACTTCTAGTATCATAGGAAGTGTGTTTTGATGAAGGGCCAGAAACAAGAGCATTAAGGGAGCCAAAATACGAAATATGGGCACGACATGGACGGGACAAATTAATTGGAATGACCTGTTAATGAAGGAGGAAGTAATAAGAAAAGTAGACAGAAAAGGCAGTTATTAAACAACGTAGAAATACGGAAAAAGATCTTGATATAATCGATATTGAGAGGAAGGGAAATAAACAGGAAACATCCCTGAAGAAAAAGTGAGGATGAGAAACAAAATATTGCACAGGACAAAAAAAGGATGTATTACAGAGAGCTAACGGATAGAGCAATTGATGAAAGTCAATGGAGAAGGCTGGGACTCAACCAAGAAGTAGAAAAACGATTATGTTAAAAATTAACATTAGGAATATTATGAACAATAATAAAAGGCTTATCGTTATTTCGGCCTCTGAAGTCATTTCTGAAAGCACGAGGAAACAAACTCTTGATTACGAAAAACCTTTACCGAAAAACGTTGACATCTGCTGTATAATAATATTAACAAATAATAGCCTTGCTGATGGCAACCCGTCGCGTCTGCGAGTGCTCCCAGGCTGCGCAGCCAAGGGATGCGCCAAGATGTCCCCTCCGGCTCGCCCAGTGCTCCAGCCGCCCCCGCAGCCGCACCACGCCCTTCTGGGGCGACGCGGCGACGAATCGATAATAAGATTGAAATGCTGCCTTCGCTTCGCCTTCGCTGCGACTTCGCGGCCAACTCACCTTCGCCCTCGCCACGGTATTCGTCATCGCCTCCGCCATCGCCTCCGCCTTCGCCGTCGCCATCGCCTCCGCCCCCGTCGTCGTCTCCGCCTTCGTCATCGCCTCCGCCTTCGTCATCGTCCCCGCCTTCGTCTTCGCCCCCGCCTTCGCCATCGTTCCCGCCTTTGTCTTCGCCATCGTCCCCGCCTTCGTCTTCGCCATCGTCCCCGCCTTCGTCTTCGCCATCGTCCCCGCCTTCGTCTTCGCCATCGTCCCCGCCTTCGTCTTCGCCATCGTCCCCGCCTTCGTCTTCGCCATCGTCCCCGCCTTCGTCTTCGCCATCGTCCCCGCCTTCGTCTTCGCCATCGTCCCCGCCTTCGTCTTCGCCATCGTCCCCGCCTTCGTCTTCGCTATCGTCCCCGCCTTCGTCTTCGCCATCGTCCCCGCCTTCGTCTTCGCCATCGTCCCCGTCGTCGCCATCGCCTCCGCCTTCGTCATCGCCTCCGTCTTCGTCATCGCCTCCGCCTTCGTCATCGTCCCCGCCTTCGTCATCGTCCCCGCCTTCGTCATCGTCCCCGCCTTCGTCATCGCCATCGCCTCCGCCTTCGTCATCGCCATCACCATTGCCTCGTCACCCGCAGAGGAGTTCATGTTCGCAGAGAGGAGACTCCCAACCCCCAGCCACACCCTCCAGGCCACGCGTCGAACACGCCACAAGTCACATGACTAAATTGCGAAGTATGAGACGGTTGCAGGAGATGGTAGATGGAGTATGCAACCTTCTACGTCACCGAGCAGATAGATTCTTTTTCCAATGCGCTTGAAATAAATTTGAATAATTCTGGTCCTGATGATTTTGAAGGACTGTTAATAAAAATTCCAACAAGCACATTGGACACTTGTACAACTTGCATATTACATAAACAAATGAAAGTCAAATAAATTCGCACCATTTTTAAAGTACAATTAAGCTCTAATTTTGCTAGGGGAAATGTCTTTAGCAACCGCTGAAGTTCGTTCGTTAGCGTGTTTTCACTTTCTTTATAGCAGCTAATCTATTAGGCCGCTATTTGGAAAATAAATCTTCAACAACTGCACTATTATGACTTCAGATGTGCTTTTATCCTTATTGTATATTGCTCTTTGAAACGTAATCAGTGGTTCCTCTTCCAGGAGCGCAGAGCCTTCTTCGGGCAGCAAAAACGGTGCCCGATGCGAAGATGAGCACCTGCCCAATTGACTTACAATATCCTTCGGAGGCAAATGGTATAATACAATAAGTTATTTTGTCAATGATAAGTGAACTATTAATGCGCATTGATAACGTTTTAGTCATAAGGTACACTCTATATCCTAAAATCGGAATGCTCTTTTTTTTAACATTTTGAAGTTTATATATAAATACAATACACAAGTGCCTCAAAATGAATGTTACAAACCTTACTTCTAGGCTGTCCGGGCATGTAGTAGTGACCACATGATCACATTTTGCCAGTGAACAAATAGAGAGGGAAAGCATATAGCAATGTTACATGCATTTCTATAGATGTGACATTTGTCCCCGATTTTCAGATAGCTCTTAATGAGAGATGAGCGGCACGTCATGTTTTAACACAGTCAAGAATAAACAAAATTCTACATGCCGAACTTCTGCGTACACGAGATTGCCTAAAATCCGTCGTTAAACGTTACATGTAAAATGCATACAACACCGTTGTACACAATTTTAAAAAGTTATTCTGATGTACCTATATAAGATTCAATGAAACAATTAATACACGATGTTCCATTTACATGTGATATTCTTCGTAATTATCTCTGTTTCCAACGTTAGATTTGGATAATTAGTAAGCGGAAGTCTAGTATCGAGGTATTAAAATTCGAGCCATAAACACGAGATATTGTATTGCACTCATCAAAGAACAACGATACTAAAAAGGCAAATTTACTTCCCTGATGGAAGGAGATGGTTGTTTTTCCCTTAAAGACAAAAGTTGTTGGAAATTGTTCTCCCCATAAGTCCCCTGTAATCTACCATGTTCAGAAATTTAAGCTCTGGCAGCGTATCATATTTCAAAACTTTCGAAGTCCGCTATCCTACTTGATGTGCGCAGATATTAGGGGCGCGAAGGAGCGTGACAGGGGTGGAAAGGAAGGGTGGAAGGGAATGAGGAAGAGACAGCCTGAGGTGAGATGCTGTGTTGTTCAGTGAAAAAATTAAGTAGCCACAGGAGGCAAATGCAGATGAGAGGTTGTGGAACGGAATGAGACATGACAAGGGAAGAAGATTAATGAGCCCTAACGAATGGACGGGAACAGACTAAGTACGTAAGATATTTTGTACGTCAGGGTACAAAATCCTCGGAGCAGGACATCGGGTGTATTCAGAAAGAGGATTCTCCTCCCATACACATTTACCACGAAATACCACTTAGCGCTTCTATGAAATAATACCTCGGATGTTGCGGGTGGGGGAGAGAGAATATCCACATATGAAGTAAAATACATAGAATATTACTGTATACGTAAATACATAACATTTCACGATTCTTGCTATACAGATTGTCGTTTTGGTTAAGGAATTAAATATTGATTGATTTAATTATGTTTGTGAAACATATGCAATATCGACTTGATTCAAATTGTATTCCTTCCTGTTTAACGACAAAACCTGTGGTAACAAAAAAAAACAACAGAGGACGAGCGAAGTTGACAGCTATGACGGAAGTTTCGCCAGCAAAGAAATTCCGGACTCCCCCAACCTTCACAGTTAATCACTGAAGGATGGATTATGAGAAACAAATCTTGACGAGAGAAGATGGGAAACGGTAAAAAAGAAATGCCGGACAACCTTAAACATCGCACTCATCTAGGCTGCGGCTTAAATTCAGGAATGAAATTAGAGCCAAACAGTAGGAGGTGGTGAAAGCAAAGTAATCAAACCGTCTCGGGCAATAGGCGCAGTCTTGAAAGGGACACGAAAGACTCGAGAATTTAAAAAATTAATACAGATTTGATAGATTTCTTTTATGAAAAACTAATTAAGCATGATTAATGGAAAATTAAGAACGAATTCAAACAAAAATGTCAAATTAATAATTCTAGCCGCTGCTGCCTTTACCATTCTTTACCGGCTCTAGGGATAGTGAGATCTCAGGGACAGCTCTCAAAACGTACGTACGACAGCAGCTGGTGACGTTACTCCATAACACACAAGCTGCACGAACGTTTTTGCAAACATCGCGCAATATCCAGAGGACTAACAACTGCGGCGCTTTCGTCCCGAGGGTCCGCGCGTCTCGCCCCGCTGCAGCTCCGTCCGCGCACGCCGCGACAGGCGCTGCTCCCGGGGCGCCACGCGGCCGCGGGCGCTGGGGGCAGGGGGGGGGGCGCGGTCCCCGGTGGCGCAGCCCTAGGGGCCTCACGAGCTCCAGGCGGTGGGCGGAGCAACAACGCAGCGGGAAAGTACTCGTTACCGTTCTTTTCGAGGGAGCTGCAAACGAGGGCGCACAAGCGATTTTTTTCTTATTCGTGAATATATTGCCCTTCCTGTAATAACACAGATCTCATTGGTGTGTTGGTGCTGCAGCACACTAGGCGTTCTCTCGAATAAATAAACAATTATGTTTTAAAATATCGGATTTCTAAATTTAATTCACTGAATAAAACGTCAGTGCTTCACAATTGCGGACAGCGCCGTCGAGTGCGCTTATGTCCGGAGCGTTCAGGGGTCTTGTGCGTGGTCTTTTGAGCGGGAAAGCCTGATAGCCACACGTACATCACATTAATTCATGTAGTGCGCATGAGCTAGAATGCTGGCCGTTTAAGATTCTGAAGGCTGTGAGATTGACAGCAATGAGCAGTGCCCCCGTATTCCCTCGTACCATCAGTTTCATACCAGAAAACATAAACTGTAACTGCCCAGTTCAACCCGACCAGTTATACTCGGTGCAACGACTGATTGAATCCCTTCCCCCCTGCCCCCACACACAATCCCCCTCCGGTGTTCGCCTTTGCTCGAGTGATGATGGCTTTTGTCTGGACCAGGGCGCGTAGCTACCTGCATCGTAGAGAACAATATCAGGAACATGGTTATGCGCATACACCGTCAGGACCAAGAACAGCAACCAAGAACATCAGCAGCCGCCGGCTTTCGTTCCCGGCAGTTTGGTTGCGGCCGCAGACGCTCGTGCTCCGCGGAAGGGCAGAACGGAGCGTGTGTGGGCCCCAGCGGAGAGGGCCGGCCGGGAGAGCACGTCGCGAGGCCGGCGCAGAGGTCGCTCAACCCGCGGGAGCAGTTCGGGTCGCTCGCTTACGAGCCGGGGCGGACAGGTCCCTAACGGAGCCGCCACGACCCCTCCTTCACTCACCGGCCATCCACAGTCCACGCGCCGCACAACAATCAAGGCGCTTCTAATTAGGTCGCTCGCGGCGAGTGGAAAGCGAGATCCCAGGTCGAACAGAGGCCAGGTGGATGAGCTCAGCACAAAGCTCGGTTAAAATACATTCCACGATTAAGCCGAATACGGGCTGCACGAAGCTGGAATAGTACCTGAGGACGAAATAAACAGAAGAAAATTTTCCATACTCTGTAAATACACTCTCGGAATAAAAAAAGATCATACAACAAATCCAGAGCACTGTGTTCGTCCAGAGTCATTCGATGGCTATTCCAGGAATAGTTACCCACGTATTAAAAAAATAAGTCTTGCAACTTAAGGTATTTAAGATAACTAACAGAAGAGGTATTCTGAGGTCATATAACTGGCTGTATATTATTTACCAATGTCCATGATGTAAGGATGATGCTTTGGATATTAAATTTCTCTTCTGAAGATTGAAAATCTCTGCATTCTACAGTTTTACAAATTAATTAGCGCAAGTTAATGCGAATTTTTACGTGATTGAAAAGTAAGTTTTATACTAATTATAAGAAGAATATACCAATTATGAAAAATGTGATGTTTAAAATAATGCAGTGTTCAGAATAGTCAAGCGGCTAAGCATCTTCGAACGATCCAGTACATTACACGCGCCCGGGAAGTAATGTGAACGCGGCGATGCGAATGTATGTCACTGCATCACGGGTTCCTGTTGTGCGGGAAACTATCTTCGCACTTACGGCCACCGACTAGCGAAATGCAGCGCACTTTCTGGTAGACTGCTACTGTGTATGAATCATATGTCAAGTGTCTTAGGAGGTATTTTTAGATTGACCAGGGAAGAAATTTGGTATGGAATGATAAATCTGCAGGGCATATATTACACTTTCAGAAATAAAAGGTATGTCAAAGAGCACATGTATTCTATTTGATTCATCGTTCATAAAACGTCAACTTTCCCGCTTTTCTGCAATTATAATCGTCTTACTCAGTAGTGAATACGATAGATACGAAACATACATCACCAAAAGTATACTGTGAAAGTATGCTGAATTCATTTTGGCAAGCGCATAACATTAGTAATGAAGCGGTATGCTCGATTTTAGTGTTGTTTCTTTTTTTAGGCTGTAGCTAGCCTTGTGAGTTAAGAAAATATATTTTAATGAGTTCACATTCTAATTTGTCCGGACTTCCATAAAATCTAGCAAGAGTTTCTTTATATCGTGTTCTTGGACGACCCAATTTTCCCTTTCCTTCAGGTCTCCTGTCTCTTGCTACTGTCACCAGTAAATCTTCCTCAATTCTATGTCGTCATTCCATTGTCAGCTTCTTTCACGACTACAGTCTGATATGTTGTCTATTTGGCAGTCTTCTCACATTGCGTTCTTTATCGCTTAGCGTTTTATTTATTATTTTTCTTAACACTTACATCTATGATACTTCCATCATTTGACATCTTTCCTTGAAATCTGCTCTGGTTTCGGTTGCGTACGACAGTATGGGTCAAATTACTGTCTAATACATTCCGATCTTAGTTTCTTTTTTAAGATATGGGTTATACCATATTAATTGGTTGAGATAGCCTGCTATTCTATTTGCTTTTATACTTTGTTATTTTCCTCACTTGGAAATCTACCATCACTAGTTATCACTATGCCTAAATATTTTATTTCCATCACTTGTTCTACTGAGTGTTCTTTCACAGCCAATTTGCATCTTAATGGCTCTTTCGAAATTTCATGGATTTAGTTTTTTCTACAGATATCTTCATGTTGTACGCTTGGCATGTTTTAAAGAGATGGACTAAGACGCTTGTAGATCTTCATTTTCTGCAATTAAAACTGTATCGTCTGCATAGCAGACGGATTCCGTGCAATCTCATTAAATTTATAGTGGATATATACACAAATAACAGAAGCAAAGTAAAACATAACGGTCAAATACCTCAAGCCATAGAAATAGTCCAAGGTATTAGACAGG
This sequence comes from Gryllus longicercus, assembly GCA_038098605.1. Lineage (NCBI taxonomy): Eukaryota > Metazoa > Arthropoda > Insecta > Orthoptera > Gryllidae > Gryllus > Gryllus longicercus. The sequence goes on along the minus strand of JAZDUA010000216.1, from coordinate 2,019,497 downwards.
GAGACACACTAAGCCCGTTACTGTTTAACGTAGTAATGAAACACATTTTAAGAGACCTTGTTAATAAAAATGGATAACATTTTGGATTCCATCTGGATTTTAGCCAAAATGGATATCCAGGATCGATCAGTCTGAACGCGAGGCCCCGTGACGTAAATGAGGGCGGCCCCTTACTTGGGCCGACGATCAGTGTTTGCCTATTTATTATTTTTAGTATTAATTATTATTATTTTATATTTGTTATTAATATATTTAGCATTTATAATTAGTATTATTTTTGTATTATTATTTTTTACGCTCGAGACAACTACCAATGAAAATATGTGTTAATGTAGAATTATGTAGTAAACATAAGTTTAGAACTAAGTGTGCATTGTAAGTTTAGTACACAAGGTTACTTTAGTAAGCACTCCCCTTATATACGACAGTAATCCAATAAAAGTACTAAATCGATGTCTACTTCAGATGTTGGTGAAGGCTACTGGCAGTGCAGAGTGCAACAGGTCTCGCAGTCTGGCACGAGGGGACGGCCTTCGCGTTTACACCGGTCCGTATGGCGAACTTCTCAACCAGTCAGGGGGGTAAGACGCCTAGGCGGTTTCTCGGCGGTACCCACGTCGTTAGCTCGAAAGAGATGCAGTGGGCAAAGCTCCGAGGACTCCCCACCCTCCAGATTCGCCCTGGTTGTCCGCTGGTCTTTCTTAAAGCAATAAGTGATCCATTTAAATAAGTGCTCACTTAAGGAGGAATCAGCGCCCCCTTAAGTCATCGCAACCCTAGCAAAGTGTCATTTGCTCCAGCTGTATCGTGGAAGACTGGTCAAAGAGTATATTGACTGAATATTTTTCACACAAAGAAGGACCTACGTCATACGTAGATTTCGTGATCGTACGTGATTTTCTACATCCAATGGAATATCCTTGTTCCTGACATAGGTACCGTTTCGTAGTACGAATGATTTGTTGCGCATAGAATTCAAAATATTCAGCGAAATCACTGTCAATAATGTCACTGTCTGTAATTTTCCAATGTAGAGTAATCTAAACCGATTAGGACGCCGAGTGAGGAAAATTGAAGGGAGCGGGCGACCTCCCGTAAAGCAAACAGTGGTCACGCACTGCCCACGCACTTGGGAGTAAAGGGTGTTTATGAATAAGTATCTGCTACTTAAGCAACACTCAATGTACGTGTCCACTGCAAAACGGCCCATAGTTTTTCGGAACAGTTACAACACCACACCGGGAGAGATGGCTCAGGGCATCAACTCATGACACTCCAGTCCCTCTGGTCGAGAGGTCCTAGGTTCGAGTCCCGACGGTGGCAGGAAGCTTGTCACCCAGGTCGAATTCGCTCGCCGTCTTCAAGAGAATTCTAGCGGCAGGCTGCTCTGTTGGGTAGTTTTCCGTGGTTTCAACACCAGGCGAATGCCGAACAAACGGGCCACGGACCGTGCGCAATCTTTCCTTCCAATCTTTGTCCTATCCTCACTCCTTACTTACATACACACGTGCACTACACTACCGCACATACTAGGAGAGCGGTCGGGAGCTAAGAGCTTGTCCGGCTGTCCGCTGGTGGAAGGTACCTGGGTGGGGAAAACCCCGCCAGCAGACGGTTGGTTGGCGCCGCATCTTGCCATCCAGCGGGGGAAGATCACTGCGACGTCCCAAGGAAAAACAACCCACTACACTTACGGGACGAATGGCCGTAGTCGTTGACGAGCCCGGAACCACTAACGATCAATCCACCGCCAACCGAGCCGACGAGAACCACACCGACGAGCAGCGTGTTCTGCCCAGTGTTCGGCCTGGCAGGGCGTGACGTGAGGTTTTCGTGGAACCCTGGACTTTCAACTTCTCACACAAGCAACCTACGGTCGAACGAATATGTTAGGCCATTTTATCTAACATTTTGAAAGAGTCGAGTGAACATGGTTCGAATAGATGAGTAATTACATACCAGTTTAATGCACATTCTTCACATTAATTGTCTTCTGATTAATTAATCTCATAAAAAACATACACTGAAGTCATTTCTAATTTCCTGTGTCTCCTGTCAGTTTCATCTTTTTATTTAACAATGGAAAACAATTGTTATCATTATTATTATTATTATTATTATTATTCACGAGAAATATATTCAAAGTTACAATATGTACATTCTTAAAGCCATATTAAGTTAACGTCACATTCATTGTATTCGAGTTTTTCTGTAGGGTGCCAAAACAGTTGTCTACTCTATCTACTCTATCAAGGAGCTTGCCGATTTAACTCTCCACAGAACAATATCAAAGCATTAGGCGGAGATGGTTTTTCGTCCCTCGCAACCGCTTTGGGCATCAGGAAGAAAACGATCTATTTCCTCCTTGGGCTATCGTACAAAATGTTCCAAGGGAAGAAGGAATCAATTCAAACATAGAAAATAACATGTATTAGCATAAACATAGGTACGTTCTATGCATTCAAATTTAGAAGAAAAAGGGTGAGCAATAATGAGGTATTTATTTACCTTTTTCACACCCATGCATTTCAAGCAGACAAAGACAGCCTACTCACCTGTGGGGAAAAAAGAAACATACGGTTATTAACACATCAAAAGGTGAGAAAACAGGAAAACACACAAAACTCTAGCAAAGATGACGACATAGCACAAACGGGCTTTGAGCACTGGAATGTTAGGCTTCAAGTAGTCTCATTGAAAACATATGCGAATTATAAGATCACACACTTGTCAGTCGAAAATATTTCTGCATCGCGTTAGTTGCAGCTGCACATTCGGTGACTGTCGGAGCTGCACAACTGAACACACAGTAATACGACACCCATTCGCAACACAGGAAATGAGTGATAACTTGTATACTCTCACGCGAAAATAGTTGGCCAAAACCGCACCAAGCGTTAGTTTTCAACTCATTGATCACTCGATTAGTTTGCTATTTCAACTCATTCTAAGCAAAACACATGGAAGAAATCATTACATGCAACGCTCCTAGGAAAAAGTTTTGCTATATTTATTGTTGGCGATCCACAACGGGGTGGGGTATTTAAAAAGAGGCACAAAATTCTGAAACATTCAATACTAAAAATACACAATTTTCTTTGAACGCTCTGTAGTATCACAAGAGAAGTCAAGTATTCGTCGCCAGTCATGATTTCACAGACATCGGGGAATCGATTACAATGTAAATTCGATACTCCATAGCGTTTTACGATGAATTCTGCTGCGCCATAACGCCCAAAGGCTAGTGTGTGCTTGAGCCGAACAAGTAAATGTGTTGCTAGGGAAGTATTACCCGACAGAAAATGTGTGAACACGTTTTCGGAAACAATGGAAGAATGACGTAAATTTGTGAGCGAGCGTAATCTGAGTGTGATCTGAGAGAGCCCGGAGACAGCACGATTGCGCGTGGCCTCCTCACGTGCTTGCACTCGGTACGCAGGGGCCCTGGGCAATGCCGCTGAAATTCTGCGACAAAACTCGAAAACTCTCTGCAAACAGTAAATGCATTATTGGTTGGCACTAAAACCGAGACGAACATTATACATATCCAAGTGTATAGGTATTGTGGTGAGTTTTCGTTGGCATTTCCAATGAAATAATTATATGCGTAGTCATTGCCAACAATATTCCAAATATATATGCAAGTGGTTTACGTCAGGCGATGCGTCTCTTTTCCAGCCTTCTCTACCCATTACACCTTCCTCTGTCAGATTTCTAGCTGCCATCGCAGTCAGTATTCCTTGTTTGCAAGGGGTTGATGCTCTGCCCCGTCGTCTTTTGTACGGAGGTATCCATTTATACTTGTTTTATAACTTATTCTACTTAGTATACTTATTTTGGCCACCTCAATTCTGGCATTCTCAGCAAATGTCCGTAGCACTGAAGCTGTTTTCGTTCTACAGTATCTATTGCATCCTTGTGAATTTCCATTTTCTCTTGTATTTCTTCATTGCGTATGTGGTGTAAACGAGCTATTCTGCAACGTCGTCTCAAAAAGTCCGAGGCGAACATGAGGTTGTATATATTTTACGTCTGAAATGAGTCCCTGCACGTCGCATGCTGCACCTCGCGCTGGGGGCGCGGGGCGGGTGGGAGGAGGTGGGCGAAGCCCGACAAGCGTGGGCGGAGATGTAAAAACGGACAGAGATGTATGGGGGCGAAGACGATGTAGGCATGGCGGAATGGGGCAGGCGGGGTGGACCATGGCCTGGTGGGGCAAAGGCCGAGAATTGTGGGCGAGAGGTGAGGGGGACATACAGAGGTGGGAGTGGTAGGGCAGGATGGGTGAGGAGTGTGGGGCGCAGAAGCTAGGAGGACCGGAGTAGGCCAGGCCGGCGGCGGCGGCGGCGGCGTGGGCCGGCAGCGGCCGGTGTTTACGGCGCCCTGGGGGCTGCGCAGCGCTGCGCGGCGGCGGGGGCGGGGGCGGGGGCGGCGGGGCGAGTGCAACGCCCGGCGTAAGCGCCTAACGCCGCGTAATTGATGGTCGCTCCACGACGCGCCGCCGCCGCCGTGGCGCTGCTCGATCGATTCGCCGCGGAGGACGCGGCGTCGCGCGCGAGACAGCCGAGATGGGCCGAGATGGGAGGAAGCGGAAGACTTGGACCAGGAAGGCCACGCAGATTCGCTCTCTTGCACACCGAGGGTGGAGCATGCGGATGGAGCGTGTAGGAAGGAAGACACGACTGCATTAAAAATACTGAAAAATCAGAAGATGATGCGAACGATTTCGTTAGATCATTTGATCGTACCGGGTTTTCTTGTAAATATTTCGTTGACCATTTCATTTGTGGTCAAGTTGAAAGAAACAGATGTGTGGTAAATAATGGCGGCTCGTCGGCGAGCGACGTAGGTAGAACGAGTCGGAAAAGTACACATCAGTTCGCACAGATCGAACGCCCAGCGATGTTTTACAGGCTTAAAGGTTATCTTTCAACGGTTTTCAGCAAACAAATCGATAGCAAGCATAGGACCATATTTTAATGTGACTCATAAATATTTGGCTACTGCAGTCGTCCAAAAATGAAAATCAGTAACGTTTTAGTGTTTCACCTGTATCAACTAGGCAAAGAAGAAATATTAGTAGTATTTTTGATGTAGTTTCATCGCCTCATCTTCGACAGGCAGATACTCCTGAGAGTGAATTGTGTATGTATTTTCCAAATATCTTCTATATACAAATTATCAAATTATATCTTTCAAATATTTTTAATTTTACCTCACCGAATAAAATTAATATATGTATTGTAATAACATTTCTCATATTTTAAAAATCCATCAGTTCTGATTTTGTTACTGAGGCCAAAGTTAAATAGCTGAATAAGTTTTAAAGGATACATTCGGATGTATGGAAAATTAAGGTTTCTTAAATATCGACGTAAATAAACTCTGGCGTTTAAGAAAATTCTGAAACATTATAGAATCAATATTTGAAAGACAGAACAATGGAGCAGGTATCATCATATGCATTTGAATTGTTAACATCAAAGTTGCCGAATTTTACGATTCTCAAGCGGCATACTTCTAAAAGGGTTCAACAACAATACTTAAAATATTTCGCAGGGAGAAACCCACACAACGGATCGAAATTGCAAATTGTGATAACAAACACGAACCTATTTAAAGTGAAGACAAAGAGAACCAGACTGAGAATATCAACATCGGTTCCTGCAAATGTGAAGTGGTAACAGCATGTCGAGAGGCGAAAAAAGGGATAAACAATTAATGTTCGTGGGACAAAATGGAGGGTGTGCTTGAGTCACAGTTGACATAGGCCCAGAGTTCGTCCAAGAGACAGGAGAATCAAAGAGAGAGAGAGAAGAGGGAAAGAGAGGTGGGGGAGAAAAGAGAAAGAGAGAAGAGAGGGGTACGACGACGGGAGCGATGAAACAGAGCCGGCCCGGCGCATATCATAAGAGTGCAGACAGGGGCGTAACTAACTGGCCCACGGGGCCTGCCTGCAGGGACGGGGCCAGGGATTTAAGGGGCCCATACAATTTAAATGTGTAAAGAAAAATGAAGCGTGGCAATGCTTTATTACAACCATATATTATTATATTGTGCCATGCAACCTTAAGACCTGTGTGCGTGAGACAAGGGAATATGAATATTATTGGAATCTCCATGAGCATTTTATTCAATATTTACAAGAAAGGTCATCTGACTTAGTATGAAAAGAATCTGAGTGTCGATAAGGCACACAATTAAGAACAAAGAAATTATAAATAGAGGTTAATTCCATTTAAAAACTGTAAGTCCAGAAATCAAAAACAAATTGAGAGGCTGTCAGAAAAGAATAAAGGATAATATCTCATGATCTGGTGTGTGTAGCTTCTAGCATTCACTTCTGGGAAGACAAGAGTAAGCACAACCGTAAAAGTGATAGCGAACTAAAATCATCCGCTAGTACAGGAATTCATTTATACAACCAGAACAATCATTTCTAGTCTTTTGGGAGTAAGTTGACACAGCAGCACAAGTACAAGAAGAAAAAGTAAATGAAGCAGAAAGGCCAAAAAGAAGTAACAAAAGAAGAAAAGAAAAACAAGGTGAAGAAAGGAAATAGATGAACTAGAACAGAAGAAAAGGAGAAGTGGCAATGTCGTTGTATGATTGAAAACTAAAACTACTTTGAAGAGAGAGAGAATTAAACATTTTTGTTGGGAAGATCGGGAGTTCATTGCTACCACAATGGATGCCAGAGGTCAGAGGGGTGCGGCTCATGACAAATTTGAGAAGGGTACCAAATGCAGTTAGTACGTATAGAAACAAAAATTAGCGATGAAGTCACTCAATTCAAGAGGCAGACCCAACGGAGTGACAAACATCACCGCAGAAGAAGAAGAAGAGAACCACGGGGAAGGAGCGAGGGGACAAGAGAGACATATGGATCGTTCAAGTAAAAGTAGAGAGGGAGAGAGAGGGAGAAAGAAGTGACAGAGAGAGAGAGAGAGAGAGAGAGAGAGAGAGAGAGAGAGAGAAAGTATTCTTAGAGGTCGACAAAACACTGAGGAGAAAGACTGCGAAAGAGGTTACAGAGGAACAGATATGGTCCAAGAAGACACAGAAAGAGAGAGAGAGAGAGAGAGAGAGAGAGAGAGAGAGAGAGAGAGAGAGAGAGAGAGAGAGGGAGGGTAAGGGAGGCAAAGGGTCGTCCAGGAAGAAGAGAGAAGCTGCAGGAGCAAAACAGGGGCAGAAGTACGCGACGCAGGGCCCAGGGGGCGGGGCGAAAGGCAAGTGGCGGCGGGGGACGAGCGACGGCGCGGGGGCGGGCGGGCGGGCGAGCGGAGATTCCCGAAACGGAGGGAAGCGAGGGAAATGAGGGAAATGAGGAGGGCCCAGAAAATATGATTGGCGGCGGGGGCGCGCCTCTTGTGGCAGTAATTCATCGGCCCTTTATTACGCGCTTCGGGCGCTGTGCACAACGGAGAGCCAGCGGTGTCCGTGGAGCACGCTTGCCTGTAACGCCACGCTTTTGGTACCATCGGTGGAATTAATGAAACTCGATGAAAGCACGAGGTTCTATTCTAAGATAACCTGCGGCTCGGTGACGATTCGAGGTGATGGTTAGCACGTTGGGCTATCTTACCAGAATTCCCGCGTTCCAACTCGCGCAAAGCCATGTACTTGAGTGTTAAAAAATCCATCAGAAAAGGAAGAAAGCAGGTCTTCCAATGTCGCAGATTTGCATATAAAACAGCCATATGCTGAAGTCTGTATTCGTGTATCACACTACAAAAGATTTTGTGCGCTACCAGATGGTATTGTGACAGTTGTGTGCGATACCAGATGTTTGTGACATTCGCCATATTACAGCCAGCAACACTGAGAAAAGAGGTAAAATAGATTCACGGCTGAAATGAAGATCGAAATATTTTCGCCAGTAGAAGGCATCGATTATTGCAGGGACATCACAACTCGGTTGTTCCCGTAAATAAAATGGGCGCTTAGGGCAAAAGTAAACAACAGGGTACCGAATCTGCAGGGCACGGAATTTTGGTTGGTGACGTTATTTGCCACTTCATCGGTTCCACAATCATACGTGCATTCTTTTGTGTATGCTTTCGAATCTGCTTTTGATATCATGATAAAGTAAAAATAGCAAAAGCATTAAAACCAGCATTTGAAATTTTACTGTATGTGAAGACTTTCGGGTTGCAGCAGCCGCTATTATTCCTAGTAAAATACGGAGTTCAAGGAGGTAGAGTATATGTAGGAGAAAACGCTCGTACATGAGTGGGAAGCAAGTACTGGGTCGTTCACAGAGGCAGGGCGAGATCATATACTGCGTTCGTCAAGATTTGTCTATTGCCAAAAAACATGACGAGTACTTCAATCCGAACTCGTTCATCTTGGTGTGTGCGACTTTTCACCCTTCAAGATAGTGATAGATAAGTTGTGATTTCATACATTGGTCGAGATTCAAGTTAATAAACACTATTGTATTTGTGAGTTAAAGTACTCGAAATGACGTTTAATGAAGTTGTCGAAACCTCAAAAATTTTCTGTGAAAAAGAGCTTCAAATGTCGAATTTACAGTAGCGCTTGAGCACCTTTTTCTTAAAAACGGGTCAAAATTTTTCAAAGAAAATTTCCACTTAGGACGAGGTTTTACTGTTCTTTTATAATCTTAAAACAATATCTCCAGAAAATGTCAAAAAAATGTACTTTGGGCGGAGAGATGGCAGCTGCCAAGAGTATGTGGCGTATCCGAGTAGGAAGCTGAGACCAAAGGAAATAGGAAACTCATATGGAAAAGTCTGTGCCATTCTGTAGCACCACTAGTTATATAAAATTACCTGAATGTGTACCAATCTAAACATCAGCAGAGCCGTTGAGGTTCACCGAATGTGAGATTTTTCTGAGTGAAATTCAAAACCATCGCAGACGTCTTCAAGCAAACAGTCGTTGGATAAGAATGGAATCCAACTATCACATACGCAGAGACAGGCTAATACGGAAATGAACGAAATGTCTTGAAGGCGGAACCGTGATTAGGCGAAACCTGTGCTGTTGATGATCACATGAAGCGGTAAGGGATGGTTGGTTTGACAATATATTTTGGAGGTGGAAGACACACTTAAATGGGTGATGGTTTGGTTTGAAATACTTCTTTGTTAATTAAATTTCATTGCCTCCATTCACCGCGGATAAACTGCACAATTACGTGGGCGACATCTTGGAAAGCTAATGTGTACCACAACCCATCGTTCATAGATTTTATTTCTTAAGAAATTAGAGCAAAATTGTGATATTTCTAATAACCTTGGTTTAGAAGAGTAAGTCGTAGTCTTATCATAGGAATTAAGTTTCACAAAGAGCTTCTTCAACTCCTGTGTCACAATTGCCGATACGATGAATTATAGAAACAAAAAGATAAAGTGTCAAAATGAACTTGCTCAATGAAAGAGTTTAAATTGGAAACGTAACATATAAATTAGATTAAACACACGATAATATAAGTTAAGCTGTAATATTAGTGTTGGCATAATATATTTAACCATTAAACGGAGACAAAATAAAACAAGGTAAAACATGAATGAAAGTAAGCAATCTGATGTACCAAGCGATACTTATTTCGTTATTCCTCAAATGTCACAATTACTCGATCACCATTTCACTAACTGTAGATTTGTGAGAGTAAAAGAAACGCTAGGAGGATTAAAGCGCTTGAAGTTGTGTGACCGAGTAAAGTCCCTCCTCGTATGTCTTTCTGGTAGGAAAAGTTTCTACCGGTCTCTGAATAACATTACTATTACGGATGAGACACTCGAATAATCGATTCTTCAAAATTTTTAGAGATTTAAAAACTCGAATCTTCGTACTGATCTTACTTGTGTCTCGAATTCTTGGCACCTCCTACGAAAAACATTTCTTTATTCGTCCTGCCATACTTTGCATTTCGATATAAGTTTTTGATGTTTCAGTTTATTCCATACTGGAGCAAACTTTACCTTTGAAATCGACGGCTTCTTCACTCAGTTCTGTCTCTGCTCATTTCCTTTAAAAACAGTGTTTTTGAACTTTGTTGTTAATATATTGTGTATGGAGAGCTAAAAAATTCCAAATTCAAACTCACTTTCGAAACATTTTGAAATTTTCCACCGATCAGACACGCAATTTATTGCAATTTAATTGAGTAAAATAAAAATAGATCACAAAACGTAATATTGGCATGTAAGATAATAATTTACTCAGTTATTAGGTAAATTGGTAATTTCACAAATGAAAGTGACATAGTATTGACAACTGGATCTCTAGAAATGTACAAGAAATAGTATTGAGAAGATAATCACAGATTCTAGAATATTGCCTAATATGCAACAATATTAGCTCTATGTGTTACTCTGATTTGAGTAAAGTGATGCGACGACATCTATTCGAAGTTCTCCAGCATACCCTGAATTCTCATTCAAATGGAAGACTAGAAGTAGTGGCAGATTCGGAGCAAGGCACGGAGGTCAAACCTCAAAAGAAAATCTAAATTAATTTCCAAGAAAAAAAGCAAAATTTAGATGTAAATTAGTTTCCAGTACACTGACGACTATTCCAGGTGATTGTGATTCAAACCATCTCTGATGCAAACAAAACTGATGATCCCGAGTTCATTTAGTAAAGGGTTATAAAAAACGAGGTAAAAATTCAATGCGAAAGATCTCTTAATAAAATAGGTATGCATAAAAAATCAAATGGTTATCAATCAAAAATGGATAAAAGTGAACACATTTTACTAATGAAGAACCAAAATTTTCGCTCAAATCCTAAGACCACATTCAGGCTCATTATCATTCCTAGATATGTAGAATCGGTGTCATCATCGTCAAGCACACAGCCAGCTGTCTTCTACAGCTAATGCTTATCTTTCTTGTTCCGTTTTCTAATGGAGTTTTGTTATAACTACCTGGGTTAGGCGGGGCTCGGATAATCCCGAGTCTCCTGTAGTTAAATGCACACACTAAAGCTGCTTAAGAAATGACATTAGATAATTTCTCTTCTTAATAAAATCAAAATGTTCGAATACGATACTGGTATTATTGAATCACTGAACGTGGACTAGTCCAAGACTTTCCAATCCCAATCTGAATGGCTGGATTCTCCAAATGGCAAACGCAATGAAAAGTAATAACCATTGTGTCGTATCGTTTAGATATTGCATTAATTCTTCAATCCTCTGTGACCCAATTCTGCTGATCACATCCAACCGTGCGACATGTTTCGTAATTGCAGGAAGAGAAAATAACCTAAGGACGAGGACGCCGCTTGTCAATCACAACTAGCGCTCGCCAGCGCGCTCTACGTCAGGATACTGTGAAACTTCCGACAAGTTTGAAAGCAGGGTGGCAGCTGAAAGCAACTGAAAGTTAACTGTAAGTTTCTAAAGGTTTACTTGAAACTCGGAATCATATTTTTACTTTTCAGAAGTATACAAACATGTCGTTATCACTGCTTACCCTCTTTCAATAGACAAACAAATATAGAAAGGATAATTGTTTTTTTCGTAGGTCTCCCCAATATTTTGAGCATGTGATACAGAGATGAACGTAATTAGAAAAGAATCCTGCCACAAACTAGTAAACGCAATCGAAAACTATAACAATGAATGTTACTTGTGACACATTTTGTTTTCAATACTGTGAAAGCGTAATATCTAATACATAAGATTTGATAATTTGTTTCCAAACTAGTAATCTCCTGCAGCAAAAAGTATTGTTGAACAATACCACAAAAAATGGTTTTCGAAAAAGTAGCACGCATACTACTCAAGAAAAACAAACAGAATACTATCGTATAATACGAAACTCAAGAACAACAAATAAATATTTGAACGCTTTACGAATAGGGAAATAATAACTATAATCCTCCAATGTATAGCAACAGCAGGCAGTTGCAAAACGCAAAACGTGAATAGCTAATATTTAATGGCTTTGGTGCCTAGCAGTCGTATGACGTCCGCTTGGTCATAAGTAGTGATGCACACAGATGAGAATTTAGTCGGTAAGCTCAGTGTGGGAATAAGCAGAATTACACAATCAAAAGTTTGAATTTTTCAGTCAAAATCCAGACTGTTTCAGGATGTCCCCAGAGTTCTTGAGTATCCAACGAACAAATGGTTACCATGGTTATCTATCACAAACACGTCTCTCACGATTAGAGGCTGCATACTTTGTTTTTTTACTCGCATTGGAAATTAGACATGTAGTTATAGATTTTCAATTTAGGTACATGTAACAATATTACAAAGTGTGTCGGGTGTCACTATGTTGCAGCATATTTAAAAATCCACACTCGGGGATCAACTTTTTGGCTATTGTGTATTTACGTTCTCAACATTAATTTCATTTTGACATTCCACAGTTTAGATGCATTTTCCTTTTAAATTTCTAGAAACCTCATTTTATATAACCCCAAACAGCAACCTTGCTGCGTTTACTTTCATCAGATATCAAGTTATTACAGTCTTCAAAATCGCTTTGATGTGATGATTTAGCGAGTGAAACTTCCAGCATATGGCATCAGTTGAAAAAAGCTGGACGCACTGTGATATAAATTACTCGTCCTCTTCTTGCTTTAAATTGGTAACAAATAATTGATTATGTTTTGTAAAGATTTTTACGTCCGTGAATAAAATGAATTATCACCGTGAAGATCAGAGGATATTTTTAAACCAGAATCGTTACTTATGAACTTCCACGATTTAAAAGCGAACTAATATTGAAAGTCAAACACACGTAGAAAGGAGGCAAAGAAAACTACAGAAGCTTACATTCAGAACCTAATAACACAATCTGCCGATATAAAACACAAGGATTTAAATCTCTATTAAAAAATCAAAACGATATTGCCATTATTTACTGGAATAAGTACGAGTTTACTCTGGTAACCAAAAGATTTCTTTAACACCCGAAAATTTATTGAACACGCAATTTTTGGAGGAATGAATCTGTTGATCGATGAGTCTTCATTGACGTATTCTAACATCGATTCCGTCAAAAATCATTATACCCTGAGAGAGAGATATAGGTAAATGTTTATTCATTTGACCTCCAGCATCCTCCATGGATATGGTTCGGGCGTATGATATTTATCAATTGTTCTCATCGCCATTCGCATTTTGCCACCACCATCACTCGCTACTCCGCTTCTTACATGGCGAGTTCTACTGAACAGGCGTCAGACCAGGCTCGATACAAGAACCCTAGAGGAATCAGGTTTGGGGGTTAGAGAAAATTTAAAATTCCCCTCATATGTCTTTTCATCGCATTGCTATTCCTCCGTCAAAATCAACATTCGAAACTCAACCCGCGTACATTATAGCCTTATTCCGCTTTCGCTACACCCGCTAACACTCTCTCCAATAGTTTCCCAGGGAAAGACTGGGAGGAAAGGCACCACGCGGTCAGCACCCAGTACAGGGTGCTACTCCTGCAGCATCTTGGAAATAAGAACAAACTGGATCCCGGCAGTGGCACAAGTTTTCAATACATCCAGCAACTGGTAGCCAGTCAATATCCTACCGACAATCTCCAAGCCGGCTCTCTCTCTCTCTCTCTCTCTCAAACATCAGGCGATGCCGTATCTTGCTCACAGTTACAAACGCAGATTGAGCTGGCATAGATTATCTTGTATCGCTGGCCGTCGTCTCGTGCATCCACTACCACTGGTTACCCTCTTCCTCACGGCGGGCGGCGGCGGCGGCGGCGCCGAGGGCAGAGCTTGCATCGACGGCCGCGGGGCGCTCGCGGCGCGTTTGAATAAACAATTCGTCCGCGCAGTAAAAAGGTTCGCTCGTCCGCCGCAACGGCAGCATTAAGGAAGTGGAGTAATTCGTTTATAAGGACATAAATATGGAAAGCAGCAGCAGCAGCAGCAGCAGCCGCTGCCTTATGCATTCGCGTGCGGGCAATTTCGCATCCGCGCTGACGTCCCGGTAATGGCGCCAGCGGTCCCCGAGCCGCACCGAAGCGACGCGCCGCCGGCGGAGGAAGGAAGAGGGCGGACGCTTCGCGGGTGGGGACGGCGCGCCGTCACTTTGTTGCTGGGAGCTTTGTTGGTGGAGGCTTTGTTGACAGCGGAATGGCGTCGGCGGCAGTGGGGGTGGTGACGGTGGGGGTTGGTGCGGGTGAGAGCTGGTGCTTGTAGCAACGGACAAAGCGGAAGTGACGGCGGTGACGACGAGTGGGCGACGGTGGAGGAGCCGGTGGTGTCTACGAGACTCCAGCTAAAGTTACGGGGAAGATTTAGAGAGTGGCATTGGGGGCAGCGGGGACAGGCGGAGCCAACGGCAGGACGATGGTGATGGTGGTGGCGACGGTGGTGGCGGCAGCGACGGCGGCGGTGGTGGTGGTCGTGGTTGTGTTGGTGATGGCAGCGACGGCGGCGGTGGTGGTGGTGGTGGCGGCGGCTGAGGTGGTTGGAGACGTTGGTGGCTGCGGCGGCGGCGTTGGAAGTGATAGAACCGAAAGCACTTGGAGAGCTGTGTCCACGAACCTGGTGAGTAGCTGCGTTGTGCGTGTGAATAAACAAGCAGGCGAGGTTGATGAACAAGCAGACGGGTTAGAGGGTAGGCAGTGAATAAAGTGGGTGATACTGGCGTAGAGGGCGAGGGAAATGCCAAGGGAGAGGAGAAAAATACAACTGACGAGCACAAAAGGGGAAGAGGGCTGGTTCCGAAATCGAGATGGAGAAGACCGGGATGGGTAGAGTCTGGTTGAAAGGCAAGAAGGCCAAGGCCCCCTTGCGACGTGGACACAGCCGCGCGCCTCAGATAAGCCGCAAGGCTCTTCTCACGGGGCCGCTGCCGCAAGCCACTGGCGCACAGACGCGCGTTGCGATATATCAGGTAAATCGCTGCGGCGAGTGTCCCAGTGGGAAGATCTCCATTTAAAGCAATGCTTTGCTAGCGTTGGCGAGGAATCCCTCCCAGGCTGATCGTGGCAAGCGTCCACCGCCGAAAGACGCCGCAGCGCGAATCCGTCGGACGTGAGAAGACCTCCATTTAAACGAATGCTCGGCTACCAGCCGCGGTGTACGGTAGCCCGCTGCAGTATCTACGTGTGAAGGGACCCTGCGATGTCTGAAGGGACGTGCAAGTACGGAGGACTATTGGGCTGGTGAGAAATGATGGCGGACGGGCCGAGTATTGGCCCAGAGGGCGGGCGAGCAGGTTGGCGAGACTCAACAAACGGGCAATTGGGCGGACGGACGAGTGGGCAGGGCGACAAATAAGTGGGGGCGTACCCAAATACGGGAAATCTTCACCACCAAGTACCAGACGGCACCACCAGCGCCTCTCGACAGTCCACGCGCAACGAGGGGGACTGAAACGCTGGAAGCGGGGGGCCTGGGGCGCTCTCTGAGAGCGGTCACAGGCGCGTCGGGCGGCTGAGACGGAAGACTCAGTGATCATATTTTACCGCGCGTGCACGCCCCCCGCCACTGCCGCCGCCGTTGCGGCCCCCTCTCCACCCCCCTCCTCCCCGGAGACGCGGCGCGGCGCGGCGGCGGGCGCCATTAGCATGGAGGGTGCGTGCGGGAGTCGACGCGCCGGGGGAGGGGGAAGGGGGAAGGAGAGGGACCGTGACGGCAAGAAGCTCGCGCGTCATAGAGCGCAATTCTCAGAGGCTGCAACGCGCCACAGAGCCGCTCTTCGCAGCAGAGCAGAGGAAGGGCAGGAGATGAGAGGAGAGGAGAGGAGAGGAGAAGAAAAGAGAGAGTGGGCTAGGCTCAGATCCTCTGCAACAGTTATTGCACACACCAGGAACGGGGAGCGTGCACGACCCTACTTGCAACACCCATCGTGCGTCATTAGTCTTTGGAAATAATTTCCTATAATACCATTTATTGGAAACTGAATACTGTTTGTTGAATCTCATTTCTGCAAATATTTTTTCAGAGTTTATCCATGGAAACTAGTATCTGCTTACCTTCACAGCTGATTTACTGGAAAGTAATACAATTCGGTAAGCGAACTACAACGAACGCACGGCCATATAAAACTATTGATTTCTGAAACTGGGTCGGCATGAATCTACACGATTCTCATCTCGGATGTTGAGAATGATCTAAGATTATATAATTAAAAGTTTCCATGAATTAGTTAAAAAAAATAATGTATGGAATTCGTACGAAAGTGGCTTTGGCGCACTGATTTCTTTCGTACGCCCAAGACTAACGTTCTGTACTACGCTAGTAAATATGTATCCATTGTTACGTTTTTATATCGGAATACAAGTGTAACAAATAGAATTTATATCTACATAACTATTTATACCCACGGAATATATTACTTGTGTAAAATAATTCAATAATTGTGCAGTTTTGTTTAGAACAACCGTTCCTGGGTCATTCTGTGCATTGTTGTTCACTCTAAAAAATTGTTAATGAATGAATTACTATCAATTAAGTGCAAAAACTGCACAAAATAAGAATACTCTTTTTACAATATGTGTATTTAATAGTACATGTGAAACTCCACAAAAATTATACAGGATGATTATATTTTTACTAGAAATAAGCAAACGAAATTTGTGTGATTTATTCTCCAACAAGAGCCAAGACAAGAGCTCCATGCATCCTCAGGCGTTGCAACACGAAAAAGCAACTCCTAAAGCGAACGAGACGGGATGGCAGCGTGAAGAAGGTGGGCAAGTGATTTAAGGGAACGAAAGTGTGCGCGCACGGCGACAGCATTCTCGAAGCTTCCGCAAGTTCACGTCAGCAAAGAGCTTCAGTAGCAGCGGCGTCAGAAGCGGAGACGAGATTAAGTTATAAAACTCATATTTCCGCCTCTTCCCGCACGACTCTGCCTGCGTCGTGTCGCCACTACGTTAGTGGAGTCTGCGAGAGGACGAGCGGCCGGGAGGACGGGAGAGGACGCGAGGGAGGGGTGGCCAAGAGCGCCTGTTGTGTCTGCAGGAAACATAGTGCGGAAGCGTTCAGTGCCACCTCGTACGCTCTTCCAGCAGTCGCAACGCGCCGGGTTTATGTAGCGGGTGCTCCTTTGCAATGGAGACATCGAAACGTCTCGCGAGATTCTCGTCATGCGAACACAGTTCGAAATAAAACGTATTCTTTTCGACACGGTGCAGTATACAAAAACACGCAAACACACACGCGGTTGTTACAACGTCATCAACCTACATTAAAGCTAGTGGACCTACATACAGTCACAGATTTTCAAGTATAAGTTGATTTGTTTATTTTTCTCTTGGATTAGCTTTACGGTGTTACTCCTCCTTCTTCCGAGTTGCTACCAACCGCTGCCTAAAGATCTTCTTGGCCTCCTGCGGTACCCACCGCTCCTCCGAGGCCATTTCCTACGAAGAGCACCTCCCCACTCCCCGGACATCGCCGTATACTTTTATGTATTTCAATATATATTTATGTACTGAAATATGTCATGAATTCAGCAATTTTTTCGTTTTGCTCTTAATAAATTAATAATTGGACAGGAAGTGTATGCAACAGGGACGACAACTCGCGGTCCTTTTGTACAGCTTTCCTACAGCTTCACCGCATCGATTTGATTCCTCCTTTTTTGACGATGCAACTGTGTATAATGAACATTCATCACGTAACAAAGTTGTTTAGATATGGATTGATATTCCTGGTGAAAATAAGGATAGTACCTTTTGAATTATTTAAAAATAGTTATTAGTATTCAATTTTTTATTTATTTTTGTAGTTAAATTAATAATGAAAAAATGGGAGTTTAAAAATATGGCAGGCGGACTAGTGATTTCTCCGTAACAACCCCATCCGTTCGCGAGACTGCTGATATTTGAAAACAGCCAATAGCCCCACCCACCCAATTTAATGTAACTAGTAACGCTCAGCCCGTCAGGAATGACGTGGGGGTTACATTTTTAAGTGTTTGATTATACAATTGAAATATGTAAATTTTCTATTTGAAGTATATAGTCTCTAAAAGTTTATAATTTAATGGCCGCCCTTCACCAATTTAACATCGTTCTCGTGAAGTTTGCTTACCCTGTGGCATTTGCTCACCTCTGAAGTCTCTAGGAACTTGTCACTTTGAAGATCAGTCTCATGTCCCTTCGTCTGAGGGCCGCCATCCTCTCTCCGTCTTTGAGATAGCGAATTAAGTTCGTGGAGCTGGTGCATACTCCGCTACCCCCCACTAGCAACTTATGGTTTGTCTTCAATTACATTTTATTATTGTGGCTCTTGGATAGCACCTCAAAATGAACCACCAAACCTGTAGTACACGCGCAGATCATTCTCTCTAATCTAATTAGAAGTTAATACACGAAAATTGTAATGATATATTGACTACTATCACGGCAGAAATATGATTCTAAAGAAAAATATACTTATTCAATAAAACACACTTTAGTGACGACTTTTGTAGTGAAAATATGCTACAACTGACACAAGAAGCTACTGATGTATTTCTACAACTAATGCTGGACGCACTCAATCAGAAAACACAAACAAAAGATTTGTCACAAAAGATATGTGTGCATTTATGAATTTTGTAAGAATAAAAAGAAATTTGCATTCATTATTTTAGACTCAAAACAGTCACCAAATAAACTTTATGGAAGCAAGAGATCTACCGAGAGAACGCAAACAACTGTAAGTCGACCTACAGCAGGAAAATCGTACCGATGACACGTAAGGAGGAAGATTCTCACAACTATGGCAAATGGAATGGCAAAGCGGAAAACTTGAAGGTCCATTACATTCCTGTAAGAACTGCACGACAAAATTCAGTGATGATACGCTTCTTCTTCAAAATATAATGATAGCCGTTCAAGAATCTCTTACTCGCTCTTACTACTTTACAGCTGACATTGGTATTTCACATTACGTTTTTACACAATGAATAAGATTTGTAAAGAAAAGGAACTGACAAGATCATAAAGAATTATTGTAAGTTTACGCTATTTGGATAGTCGGAAGTTTTCGCACGAGGAAGTTTTTGCGTATGGAGGGCAAACATTTGATTCAATATTAATTATACTAGCAATCAGATGAGTTTCAAAGATATTAATTATTATACGAATTACAGAGATATTACGTCTAATCCATATTAATAAGGTGATTTACCATTCGCAAACGAAATCATTTATATATCACACAACATTAAGCACCATTGAGCACTTTTTTCGAGAAGGCAAATCCCTCAAGGCCCTCACCCATTGAACCTGCGTGCACAAAAAAGTAAGGACCGCAACAGACTACATTGAGAAAGGTGTTGCGAGAGATGTGAAAAATTAAAACAAAGGGCACGTTGATTTTCGTCTCGCTTCTATGGAGGTTGAGTTTCTCGCGTGGATCGATCGGCGAGAGAGTTTTAATGCACATGATGCTACAGTCATTAGTTTTCTGAAACGGATGCCCATGATGCTACAGGTAAACTGTACGTTAGAACCTAGCGAGAAAAATATGCAGTCAAAGGTGTGATAAGGAACATGTTCATTAAATTTAACATGTGTAAAAAAGATTATACTAGGGCCATTATTCGAACCAAATGGATCAGTAAAAACATGATAAATTTGACGGAAGGATCCTGGAAAAAAAAGAAAAGAAAAAAAAATTGCGCATAAAATACAATGCAATAATTTATTATTGTTCCAAAAATTCCGATTCGTTATACAGTTGTGGTGAGGTATATAGGCTCTATAGTTGTGAAAACAAAACAAAACATTTTCACAAATTAAAACTACACAAGATATTTCATAATGAAATGGGATTCACATCCAACACTGCACCCCCGGCTGCTAGAGCCTCTGCTTGAGGCCCGTCGAGGCATTTTGATCTTGAAAGCATCGATCGACCTATTTCTAATGTGCAGCCGCACGGGTCCCTTTCCACTGTTCTCATTTCTTGCCACATCTCTCGGGAGTATAGAGGAGCACTTCGACAGGTCGAGGAACAAATGAAGGTCCTGCAGGGTGAATGTATTGAAAGAGTTAGAGATAAAGCCATTTAAAAATGAGGTTACTGTAAAGGAACGCACTGACAAAATGAGTGCATGGGCATAACCTGCAGTTATATCGCCAGCAGTAGACTTTTTTTTCAACTTTCCCCCCGCCAGTAACCCTGGCGAGGCGGGAGTTTATTTTCTTGTTGGGATACAACATACTCCGCAGCTCTACGGCCTATGCGGCAAAGAAGGGGGCAGAACTTACTTACTAACTTATTTCTAACTTAACCTATGGATGAAGCCGGCACTTTGGCCGGCAACCTAAGATTAACACAAGACTGTATTATTCTTCAGGCTTATTAGTTTTAGTTTTCTTGTTTTTGTTTTTTTTTTCATTCACACGCACATTCACACGACACTATATACATCCTAGATACTATTTACACTATGTGCGCCACGGCGTCGACTTTGCTCCAAGCGTCCGTGGCGGCAGTAGACGTCAAAGCGGTCTCTTCTTATAGAACTCTCTCTATAGTCCGTTGCGGACCTGACGCTCGCAAATGAATGAAGTGCATGAAGGTTCGCCTCGCCAGGAATTCCTCCGCGGGGGGGGGGGGGGGGAGTGCGCTTGCAGCGGGAGCCGCATCTGTTCGACAGATGTTGATGCACCGATCGAGGCCCAGGCCGATGCGCCGCGCTGCGCTCCTACCAACGCTCGCCTCGACGCGCAGCGCCCCGGCGAACGGGCGGGGACAACAGCGGCCACGCAAAAGTCGAGAGCTTAGAAAACGGAACTAGGCACTCACTCTCTACATAGACTACGCAGTCTGTTCGGAAAATACGAGGACTGATTGAATTGCGCGTCTCCAGTAGATTCCGGTGTTGCTACGCAGGGGCTAATGTCTGGGTGCAGGCGAGCCAACCCGATGATAGTCGGTACACTTAAGATACCCTAAAGTTCGAATGGAATCAGTCTCCGCTCTGTAGAGTACTGAAGGCTCGAAACTTCCGTACGAACCTATGAAACATTATTTAATTACAAGTATTTCTTTATTGATTTAACATAAAAAATAGAAACTCCGTATGACTTTTTATATCAAAAAAATAAATATTTTCTGCAAGTTTCCTGCAGCTCTGCGTTGTCTACCCTATTTTGAATTATGACATGTGGAAAAGATCGTTTTTAGCAAGAATATATCACAAAATATTCGCTTTTGTGTAATGAAAACCATTTCCAAAGGCAAATCAGCGACAGATTTTGGCTATTATCTCTCATCGTGCCCTTCATGAAAGAATCGACTTTCTGATGCGACATGGAACATGGAGATGTTTATTTGAATAACACCATTTCCTATCGATTGTGAGGTCTGGGAACTGCGCCCAGAAGTGAAGCTGCAATTATGTCTTCTACTTCGTCACCGACACCCCATTACAGAAATGACAAGAGGAGACGAAGAAGATGAATAGAAAGGACTAGGAATAGTCAGAAGGGGCAAAACCTACAATATTTGAAACAAAAATGCAGTGATGACAAATATTACAAAATGCGGTTCACATATCTGCAGTAAAATTCACTGTTACAGCTCTCTACACCCGAATCTTTCGATTTCCTTCCCAGAAGTTTCTATTGAAGACACTATTTATCCGAATACAGTTCTCTACAAGAAAGGAAAATTTTTGGGGGCCCCGGGAGAAGCATGTCGAACGCGATTGGAGTAATTTACAGCGCCGCCGCCGCCGCCGCCGCCGCCGCCGCGGCCGAAAGGGCAGCAGGGGCGCGGGGAGTTGCGTTCGCTTTGAGGCGTCGCTTTGGGCGGCGGGACCTCGGGCGCGCCCCCGCCCCCGCCCTCCGCATAATCCGCGCGGACGGCGCCCCATCACGCCCGCCTGCCTGCCTGCCTGCCGGGAGGGTGGGGCTGCTCGCTCTCCGGAGTTTGGAGGTCGCGGGGCCGAGAAGGCGGGGCCGGGGGCGGAGTTGACTTCGGCTTCGGCGGCCGTTTAGTAGATATTCGCTTTTATACGAACGCGATCCGCGGGCGAAATGTAAGCTATCTACGCATCTGCTGGAGAAAGGACACAAACTGTGCAATGAAGGTATGGAAACTATTTTGTTTTTAAATATTTCATATCACGCACTGAGAGCGCGAGTTGGTCAATGTCGTTTTGACCACTTTTTTATTCATTGCAAGATTGAAATGAGTACAGATAACTTCGCGGTTGAGTGAACGCGTATTGCACTTTCATGCTCTCATAACGTTACACAAATGGTACACCAGGATAAGATGGTAAAAAGTGTACAGTTAACTTCATTTGATGCGTGTGTGCTCTGTGTATTGACTTGTATTCCTGTTATTAGTATAAAGTTTAGAAATTGAGCAAATGTTGCTTCAGATCAAGTACTAAGACACAATGTGTTCGTGTAATGACACATGAAGAGTGATATTTGCAGAGTAAGAAAATATTTCTGAATACACATGGGTCGAAAAGACACGCTTCCTCTTTCTACTAGCTCAGAATAATTGGATTACATACAATGTATAATATACGTTTACATAAGTTTTTTTCTCTAAATATGTGGTTGTTTTCTCAAAATTAAATAGGGTTTTTGTACAATGCTAGATTTTACTAACACAGATACAACAAAATTCATTAACAGCAAGAACTGAAAATTTCAATATCTTTATTTGTCCTTAAAAAAATATTTTCAACTGTTAGCTTCGAACATTTTTCATCAGTAATTTCTCTAGATCCTTCTCCAGAGTTCGTTCTCTCTCCATTTTTCATTCTGCATTTTTCTTTGTCTTTAAGTATCGTAATGCGTCTTCACACCCTTGAATGTCTCCTGCATTGTTGGAATACCGCCCCACTCTCCGATGGCCTTTTTACGCGCCTAATAACATACGAGATTCGATTAATTTCCGGGAATTATTTCCTACGTTCACTGTAGCCCAGGTTTCGGTTCACATTAACCAAATCTTCCTATGCTTATTTGTAATGTAATTTGACTTAAGTTCACTATATCCAAGTTCATTACATCCGAGTTCACTATATCCGATGTATACAGGACTACATATGACTACAGGATTCGACTGCATTACACATTTTTACAGACTGTTTCCTTTATAATAGGTGGTTTTGAAATTTATTTTTTACTTGTGGGTAGTATACCTCCTATAACGTGGAAAAAGAGTCTACCAAGTAGATTTTTAATTTATCTTGATAATTACATTTTGTAATTTTATTTGCTTGTAAAATATTGGATTTTTCTACACAAAAACGTTCAATCACCTCTTTATGCTGCCTACTTTAAGAGGTGATTTTCATACCTTTAAAACGTTATTCAGTCGTCAAGAAAAATCATGCAAGTCGCACATCGTCATCCTGTGCGGAGCAGAAAGGGCGGAGAGGAGCGCCATGGGCGGAGCGGGGGTGGCAGGAGCGAAGCGGGACGGCCAAGGCGGAGCGACAGGGGCGGAACGGGATGGGGGAGCGGGGGCGGTAGAATCGAAGCGGACGGCGGGAGCGGCGACGGGCAGTCGGGGCAGGGTGCAGGAGAGCTTGGCGGGAAGGAGCGGAGCGAGGTGGTTTCGGACGGAACTGGGCGTTTGGGCGGGGCGGGGCGGGTCCCGTCGCGTGGCGTCGCGTGCCAGGCCGCGCCCCTTCCAAACCCGCCCCGCGCGGCGGCAGCGCGGCCTGTCCGCTTCCGAGAACGGCTGCCTCGAGCTCCCGATGGCTCCCACGGACATTATAGCGCTGAGCACAAGCGCCGTTTCGTGGGGCTGCTCAATTTGCCGCTGGCGGCGCCACTGCTGCGGAAGCGTGGCCGCTCGAGGGCGACACACGCCCACGCGCCTCATTCATTGCTTCTCGGAAGTTGGGCTCCAATGAACGTCATGTGCACACGTGGGGAATTATGGGAGGAAATTACCAAGTATGACAGTACCAGGTAGCAATTTTCTAACGAAAACTCAAGATACGAACGTTTGTTTTGCTGAGATATTTCTTCCGAGAGGCACGTAAACCCTTCGTCTACAATCTCGACACGATGTTTACGTGCTCATAAACATAATATAGAGAAAGTGTTGTAATGTTCCAAAAAACCTACCAAGAGGTTTTTGAAGCAAAATCAATTTTGAGAGTCCTGATACTGAAAGTCTTCAAAGTGTTTCAAAGCATTGTTTAAACCGTACATTGAATTTTCCCCGAAGTGGAAATTTCTCCATCGATCTGCCTGATGTCGCGGCTCCTCGTTCTTGAAAGAGATATTTCAATTGTTTCGGGGTTACTTTGCACAAAGCCTCTTTGTAAAACGTCAAACATTTCTGAACAATGGCTTCAATTGTTTTGTTTAAAGTTTTTGCTAGAAAAGAGCAAAGCACACTCAGAAAAATAACGCAAGTCCAATTTTTATTTAAATTCCTAAAAGGCAATAGTTACTTATGCACCGAGGGAGTCATAAGGGTTCCAATGACCGAGTGGCGACAGAAGACCCTAGGACGTTTGGCTCGAAGCCGACGTCATTAGAACTAGTTAACGCCCGTTGTAGTTACAAAATGTTATTTTTTACCCGATTTTATTTATTCCGATATACTTATTTACTAATTAACCAGATGTTAACTTGACTCTGTTTGTATTTTCATATTTCCCTCCCATAATTCCCTCTCCTAATTCCCTTCGTAAGGAAACATGAAATTGCGATTGATGAAGACGTTTACACGTGGTGAATGAGATGTGTAAATAAGGGTAGAAATTGTTATATTATAATTTTACGTAACCGTTACTGATGCGAGAAAGTTCGTTCTGTTAAAGCACCGCTAGTTTCTTTAATATGTTTTCTTCAAAATTAGATCTTGATTCATAGGTGAATTGCTTTCTCGAATATGGAAACTTTGCATTTCAGATTTTTCGAGTTTGATCGAATTTCTAGATATAATTCTGCAATTAAGTGGACTGCATAGTTCCCACGATATTATGAGACATTTGAGGGATCGAAGTAATTTGTCCAATGAGTCTGTAATAGTGTTATTAAAAGTAAGCGCAAATCTCACTTGGGGAGAGCGCGCTTTGAATTCGGGCCTCTACGGTAGCCACTCTAACGGGGACCTCACATTCAATATTTATAAGAACTGCTTACATGAAACTACCGCTGCAGCGTCACACCACAGCGTTATTTTTTCTCTAGTAAGAGATGTCCGTTTGTAGCAGAGCAGCCTGGTGTGGTCTCTCGGGGCAGTCTGTTGGGTACATACGCATCGGGGCGTTGAACTGAAGACGTTCAGAAAATTGATATGTCCTTGTGAAGTCTGAGAGAAGTAATTCGATGTTTGGAAGCTGAGGATATGGGGAAGTATGCAAACGAAATGTAACGTCTTAGGAAAATATATGTGGAATTGAGAATTGCTACTTGATGCTATTCCTTCGACGAGAAGGGTCCAATGCTTCTAGAATGGTGGGGCGCAGGGGGAACTGTCAACTCAACTACATACTATTGCACTACCTTAGGAAACTCAGATCGAGCATGAAGATACGCGGCGTGCAGATTGTCAAGGAGGTAGGTATTGTGGTGAGTTATCGTTGACATTTCTAATGAAATAATTATATGCGTCGTCATTGCCAACAATATTATTTATTAAAAAAGCAGCTTTCGATGGCTTAGCCATCAGAAACTTGATGATGATGGCTAAGCCATTGAAAGCTGCTTTTTTAATAAATAATATTGTTGGCAATGACGACGCATCATCAGTTTTCTGATGGCTAAGCCATCGAAAGCTGCTTTTTTAATAAATAATATTGTTGGCAATGACGCATATAATTATTTCATTGTCAAGGAGGGCCGTTGTGTTGGATGTCCACGCACACCCTCAAGCGGCTGTGATCTGCTGAGATATCCTTAACCTTGACATGTTCTCACACTTGCTTCAACGTACAATGAGACTACATGTAAGAAATATGTCACCAACGTATTCCTCTTACTTCATGTATGTTCGTATACTCGTTCGTATGATGTATGATTGCAGAAAAAAAGTCTACAAAAGTACATCTTACTTTTGTACATTTGCTTTCAAACTGAAATTAAATCGGTATGTTTTGTTCTTTCTTGACTATATGTGTCTTTTTAAAATAAAACTTAGTATTTCTATTAAAAAGAGTGTTACTAATCTCTTGCATTTTAGTATTGTGCATAGTAATCGAATTAATTTCAGAAGCGATTATATTACTTTTATTTGAGACGCCCATTTTCAGCATCACAAAGAGCAAATATTTGTTCTTTGTAAGTTCTTTTGATAAAATTCGTACTCATTTCCTTTTGAACTTTACAAAGAAGTTTGACAACATGAATTTCCTGAGGCTTCGAAATTTAATATCCTGTAAATAGATTTCTTTGAAACATAAACACTGGCCTTTGAAGTTTGTGCGATAGCTCTATTTCACTTAACTGTAAAGAACCGATAGTGCAAACTGCATTGTGAAAAGATTACTTTGCTTGTCTGCAATGTCGATGATGTTTCTTTTAAGGGAACTTAACAGCAGTGGGGCTCTCCAAAACTTTAATAGTAGGGTAAATTAATATATTTTATATTGCAGAGTGATTGAACATATGTATAGCTCGTGCCCCAACGAAAACAATAATTCCCCATTCAATTGTGAAGTTTAATAGGGAAAGAAACAAGTCTATAATTAACTATTTTCAACGAGCAAAATATATTTCGTGTAAGTGTTCTTAATGATAATTATTTTCTCTAGACGAAGTCATATATTAAAGTATTAAACCATTACTTACGGATGGATACTTTTTTCAACACTATGAAACAATTCAACAATAAAGGTATTCATCAATACAATGAAAAAAACAACTAATATTACTTTTCAAATAGAATTTTACATGTGATATTTCTTACAGCTCAACTTTAGTCCCAAAGAAAGTAGAAGTTCTAAATGAAATGGCATGTGCCATGAAGTGAGTGAGCTTGGTGCAGCACTTCTCCAAAAGAATCATTCAAAGCGTTTTGGCAGACTTCCGAAAATGTTTTATTTTACTTTTGTCTTGAAGAAACTTAGACGTTTTAGAATTATTGGTAACATGCCAGTGAAATTGTCAGAATGTAAAAAAGTTTGTGATAGAAAACTCTGTAAAATGCAGTAAACGCTCCTTGTAGTTGGACTTTTCTATTTTTATAGTCAATAACAAAAATCAAATTCTCAGCTTGAGACTTAAAACAAAAGCGTTTCTTTTATTATTGTCGTTTCACTTTCTATGAAAATGTTGGATAGTTGGATCAGTAAAGGCCATTCGCATTCCCTATATTTGTGAAATATTTATTTATCAGTTTTGTAGTATGATATAAAATGACAGAGATTTGAATTCGCGTTTAAACTCAAATCGGCCTAAAATTTCTCCACCTTCAAGAAAGCTTTAATTGTTAAATAACTATTAAATAATATATTTTTTGTTATAAAAAGTGGTCAAAGTTTATTTTTATAAAATATTTTATCCCATTATTTTAAAATTGATTTATTTTTAATATGTTTAAAACGACCATCTATTACATAAAATAAACTTCTTCAAAATGTCTGAATGTTATACACTTCCGCATTTTAGCAACTTAGTTTTGCATGCATCTGTATGCCCAAGGGAAGATATTAGTAGTATTTAAAAATAACCATTTATCAGTAATTAAATATTTACAAAGTAAATAGAATTCTGGGGCGTGGCGGGGCGTGGCGGGGCGGGCTTTACAGCACCGGGAGGAGCGTGAAAGATCGCGGCGAAGAAAGGTAGCGATCGGGGCGAATTACGGCGAGACGGAATGGGGTGGGGAGCAGCGGAGCAGAAATATTAGTACAATTCTTTCCAATTCACGCTGTAGATAGTAAGACATGCAAAAATATGAACTTTTTAGTCTTGACTATATTTCAGATCATTATTTTCATTGACCGGTTTTCATTTAACAAAATTATGTCAATGTTAATTAATTAACGAAACAAAATAACGCTAATTTTTGAAATTGTAAGTTGAACGAACAGAGGGAAATAACAATAGTATTTAAAGTATCGAACAAGTAAATATTTTAATTTTTAAACAAATATCGTACGTAATACAAACTATTACTTGTGCTAGAATGATGGTGAATATAATTTCTTTTAGATTTCGTTAAATTTCTTGGTGTGCTTACAAATGTTTCAAAATTGCATTTTTTTTTCTTGATCAATCAGTGCGTATTGGGCGCGAGTTTCCATTGTTAAGATCTTGTAGCGTGTGCAACCTAATCATATTCGCACGTGTTCGTGACTGATCGACTAAGTGCACGCTCCTGTGCGTGCTATCTACTCTGCTACCGGCGTGCATCAAGTGAACAAGTGGTGGCTGGCCAGCGGATGGCCGCCGGCTCCCCAGTGGTGCTGAACTTGCAGGGTTCGTGGCGACCGAGACCTTGATTAGTGCGTGTGCAATTAAAGCACCGGGCCAAAGCGTAGGGCTCTGTTCAGTGGGACGTTTGGGGTTGGCGATGGAGGGAACAGTGGCAATGGCGGTGGCAGAGAAGGTGAAGGTGGAGGTGGAGAAAGCATCGTCAGTGGCGGGGACGGAATCGGTGGATGAGAGGTCCGGTCCAGGGACGGTTGGTGACAACGAGAAAGGGCGTTGTTGGTGATGAAGACGGAGAGAGTAGCGATGGTGACAGGAACGGGGACGGTTACAGCGACTTTGGTGACAGTGACGGAGCCGGAGCCGGAGTCGAGAGTGGCGAGAGGTGCAAGATCGGTAGCCAACAACGCTTAAATGCCTGCCCTTTCTTCTCCGCTTCGGGGACACGACGCAAGGCCCCACCCCTCGGTTCCATAGGCTCCTCGCATCGAATTAGCGCTCGCAGATGCCAGCTGGCCGCCTAGCAGACCGCGCATTCACTGCCGCCCTCTCTCCCGCCCCACCCCCGTGACTGTCGCCTGCCCTGCTCTGCTCTGCCCCGCCCCGCTTCTGCATTCCTCCCAGCTTGTTTCCATTCCCGCCTTCAACCCACCTCCGTCCCCGTTCCTTCTCCTACCCCGCTCCGCCTCCATCCTCGCATTGGCTCAGCCTCTGCCGTCGTCCCCAGTTTCATTTTCATCCCTGCTTCCACTCTCAACGTGATCATTCTCGCATGGACTCCGCCTACATCCCCAACCTGTCTCTTCTCCCAAACTTCGCCCTCGCTTCCACCCACTCTGTCTCACTCATAAAGGTGTTGTGGTGCGTTATCGTTGGCATCTTTCATGAAATAATTGTAAAGGTTGTCATTGCCAACAAAAGTAACTTTGGTACCTGGTAACTTTGGTAACTGGTAAAAGTTACTTTTGTTGGCAATGACAACCTTTACAATTATTTCACTCATAAAGGTTGTCTTGAGAATTTTGTGTGAACTGCCGTGATGTTCAACCGAAATCGTCTCCTGGAAGTCTCTGGTACGAAGATAATTGAATTACAAAACCTGATAGGACAAATCTGAATAAATCAGATCTGCCCAATATGGGCTCCTGGCATGCGTCACGGCTTTAGCGGTTCATGTTGCTTGGCCTCAGCGCGCGTGCAACACTGGAACTTTCCCTGCGAGAAGCGAACCTTGATTTTCGCATACAAACCGCCTCCCGTCGCGTAGCGCTTTGCCTCATGGGAAATTCGACTCCCGCAGCCGGAGCCAGTAAATTTCGTTTCCAGTGCCAGGGTCACATGAAGGGCAACTTGCCACTACCAGTCCTCCCTCCCTGCCTCATTCCCTCTTCGGCCACATACGTGTAACCCGGACCGTTTCTTCTTTGGCGATTTTGAACCTGACTTCCGTACGGAACATGCCCCAGTTGTTACGTCTCAGGCAATGCTGATCTTGTTCTTAGAAATAAGTCAAATTTAGTTACAGAAACAATTTTAATATATTGAGTAAAAAGAAAAGATTTGGTGAAACTTCACTTACACAAGATGAATGGTTACAAGTTGTGACTGTCCGAGTTACTCAATACATTTTCGATTTCTTAACACTAAACGTTCACTTACATTTTTTACAGATTTTTCCATGTCTCTTTCAAGGAAGTTGTTATTTTTCCTGACGCTGAGGACACTTTCAAACTATGAACAAGCTCGAGTGATTAACATTTGCGATTCTTCTACATATTAACTATTTAAATGAAATATACTTTTTTAAAAAAATAAATGCCCGTATTGCCGATACTCACAATTTGTTTACTTTAATTTGTAAAGAATTTGAAAATAAAACATAGAAACGATATTTGTTTGAATCCCTTCACTACCATAGAGTGTATCCACGACATATAATTTCAATTTCAATTCTGAGACTTCGCTGAAACTTATATTGTCAAAATACGGTATTTGTCAATACGATTAAAATAAGTTGAAGAATAATATATATATTTGGGTCAATGACGCTCATCTCGATCAGGTTTTCGTCCAGTTTCCCTGCTCCTCGAGTAAATGCTGAGATGGCCCCTTGTTCTGCTTGTGGACATAAATGAAACTTGAAATTAACTTCTCCCCATAGCACGTCACACACAGTTTTTAACAGTTTTTGACGTAAATAAATAAATTAAATTAAATAAACTGTAATTCAGAAACAATTGTATTTAATTGGTCACAGCTCCTTCGTTCCCTTGTACATTACTAAGGCGAGGCGCACCCCTCTGCGGAACCGCCCTGGAACACGGGCAAGAGGCTTCGACAGCAGTGAGCATCGCTCCCGCACGCAAGCACAGCACGGCTTCCGCCGCACGCAGCTAATGCTGGGTGGCGGAGCCGCGGTTAAGCAGCGGTCGGGTCGAAGGCTTTGCGCTTACAATACCTACTGCTTAGGGACATACGCATTTGCCCAAACAGTTCATGGTTGAAATTAACAACATCTACTGTCAGTTCGAATCGTGCTTCCAATGTGATATTTGGTTCCGCTCCGTTTCAAACTTAGAAACTGCAATTACAAAAGGTATTTTGATCTATGTTTAGTCCCCATCTGATTAGGAGAAGCTATACTGACAATGACACGCGACTGGCAGATAATAGGGTGAATATATCACTACCTGGGAGCTCCCAATTAATAATTTGGGCTATTGTTAATGGGAACAGACTCAGGGGACGATTGCATTGTAGTTATGATTATGTAGTTACCCCCTGAATTTTAGGAAATCTATAATCTAAACCGTCAAAGCTGTATTTAGAACTTTTGATTAGCATTGGACCGGCAAAAATAGTCGAAGAATGGGAAAATAGAAGCTGGAAATGGATATACACTTATCTCCCTAGCGTGCCCATACGTTAGTGATGCAATTAGAACGTTTTGCTGTTTTCCATTACATCTTAAAAGGCGTCACCATGTGTATTTCAAAATTCTAAGAGGGAAGTTGGTTTAAATTTTTTCCTTTAAAATTCAGATTCCATCCACGGGAGAAAATGCTCACGACTCGCCTTCTCGCATTTCCACCGACCTTCTCTCTGCAACTTGAATGGGAAATTTTACATGTTCAAAAAATCGAATAAAGTTTGTCTCCTAATGCAATGTGGTTGGCTCATTGGTCAGCGTGCTCGCTTTCCATGACGTGACCCCGGGTTCGATTCCCGGTTGACGTTTTCCTTGCAATGTCCCAGTATCCATTACCGTGTGACGACGAGAAAACACTTCTCAGGTTGAGAAAACCGGAGTACGGCGTAGGGATGGCTTCATGCTAACTACACATACCCATGGCCGCGAGGCCGGGCCGCTGCTGGTAGGCCATGCGCTTGTACGCGGCTGTCGAGCCAAGAACTGACCAGAACGCAAATACAAGTCAAAACATCAAAGGACCAATTCGTCTGACGTATTGGACATGGTCTCGGACGTGAGAAATGTAGACGCCGGCTGCTCCGGTCAATAGCAAGCGGGCAGCGGAGCCGTCGTTCGCCCCCCGCCCGCGGGCCGCGCGCGATCCCCTTCTCCATTCCGCCCTCGTTGGGCCCCGCTCTACGGCTCCGTCCTCAGTGGCCACACTGCGTTGGAACCCTTGGATTCCACGGAAGCGTTTTAACAGTTCCACACGAATATTCATAAAATTAAGTTCAAGAGAGATAAGAGAATTAAAATAACGCATTCAGCGCTCGAACATAAAACTTAATTTTAAAGCAATTAAAAAGACAACATTAAGAAAATGAGTTTGTGATTCATCTGTTAAATGCAATTTTTTGGGGGGGCGCTTCAAAATGGACCCGAACGACAGGTTTGCAATCCGGTCTGTTCACATCTCCGCCTTCCGTGGAAAACCGTGGAAGATCTGTGGCGCCGTCGACAGTGACGATCGCCGCGAGCGGAAGGAAGCGAAAATCACAGGGAGCGGCCATCCCCCGACGCCGACATGGGGAGTCTGCGCCCCGAGCGGGAAAGCTCCATACGGTGTCAACGTGCGGAGGTTGGGCTGCCACGTGTTGCTTTTCCACTTGAGTAGGAATAAGGTCCAACATATTTACATATTTTTCTAAGCATTGTAACACTTTTCTTCGTGAAAGTAAAAACCTGGAAGAGGTTTACTTGAATTATCGGAAATGGTCGCCAACGCTTGTCGAGGCGGGGTAGTGGCAGTTTGCGAAAGACGAACCCAAACAAGTTCAAATTGGAAGCCTTATGACCAGCGCCTTGCCACCGGCGGTGAATAGCTACCACTACAGCTGTGGTTTATATGCATTTGCATATTTTTTGTTAACTCAAACATCCTGTTTCAACAAATTTTATACGTTTTGAGGCATTTAGAATCAATTTAAGCAATTTTTATTGCGGATATTCTTTTTGTATCACCATAATTGCATATTTGGGCCTTATTTACATATTTGTGTTACATATTCACCCATCATCGGCGAAAAGAAGCCCAAAAGTTAGTTTCGCCAACGTGTAAGCGGCTCGGACAGTTCTCTCACCACTTGTTATGGAACATCATGGGACCTGCTCTGAAGCAATGGGTTTACGAGGATTTGTTTACGTTGCCATAGCCATGGATCAGCGTTTCTGCTCGCCTGAGTCGTACGAAGTCGCTCGCGAAGCACGCAAAGACCTGTCGTCTGCAGTATCAGTCGAAATGTAATGTGCATCCGCCGAGCGCCTACGCGTGCCCACACTCGGCGCAAACATGGAGTAGTGTTAAAAAGAGTCAGGCCCGTAAATTTGTCGTGAATTGAGAAGAGGTAATATTTTTATTGCAATACCTATATTTTTTTCTGAAATGTACATTAACTACATCTCTCATTATTTTCCTAAGAAATGAGTGTTCTTCAAACTTAAGCCCTCGATTTAATGTTTGTCGCTTGAAATTATGTACATGATTTCTATATCTTTTTGCTGTAAACTTATTTTCCACACCACACTTTTCTTTTCTTTTTACACTTACGCATTTCATTACACTGTGTTGCATATTGTCCTTTTTTAATTGCAATATTAACAAATATATTTACATATATATATGCCCATATTTCTCTGTTTTTATTGCATATAAATCACAGCCCAAGCTATCACCATGAGCTTGACTGTCTTTTAAACCGGCTCCACACATTCGGTATTTGTTGAGTAGCGAGCAACAGCACGCCGAATCTCGAGTAGTGTGGACGGGTGCTCGCGTGTCGGTCTTTAGGACGTACCAAAAGGAGCCAACATTCGTCGAACACGTCAGCTGTTCGGGGTTGGGCGAACGGTAGCTCGCTGCTCGGCGAATGCCGAATGTGTGGAGCCGCCTTTAGATGAACGAACATTCGGCATCTGTCACACCGTGTTAAACCATCGAAGATGGCGCACCTGGACCCGGTCCCGAGTCCTGAAGGCGGGGTTCCCCACCATTTCTTGCAGGCAAGCGGATCCTTCGTCGAAGGCACGTTACACGGTTGCTGGGAAGGAGGTGCTGGGAGACTGAAGGGCCATCGCAGATGTAGTCGACGGTTGGCCGAGTCGGGGCAGGCGGAATGGCGGCGTGACCGCTGCGACGCCATAAGGGGCGCCGACGGTGCCGAGGCGGCGTCAGCTGGCGCGGGCGACCGAGCGGGCGACGCGACGCGACGGCGCGGGCCAGGTATTAATGGCGACTACGTGCGGGCACTGGCAACTCAAGCACCAACTACTACTAAACATTATTACAAGTGCGAAAACACAGCGAGGAGATCGAGATCTGCAAAGCGGGACTTTCATTACCACTTGTCAAGCTCCACTGCAACAGGAGCTCGCTTGAACCGGCTATCAACATCAGCTAATCATTAGATCGTCGCCCTGGGATGCCAGTGACCTCAGTAATTGAAGAGCACATCCTCTTACATACACAAATAACGAAGAGAGGTCGGAGTGCGCTGTTGTAGAGCGCCCAAGCGTCCGGGGCTGCGGCGGCGTGGGAATGTCTCTTCTGTTGGAGCGGGAGCGCCCTCTGCCCGCTAATCCGCGCGCCGCCGAGCGATTACCGCAGCGCTACGTGTCAGCGCGCCATTTCCACGCGGCGCGGCCACATTCCAACGCCGGCGCTCCCGGAGCGACCGCCTCCCATTCAACGCAAACCACCTGCGTGGTGGTGCGCCCACGGAGGAAACTCCGCATGCCATCTGAGAGGGAAAGCGCAAGTTTCCACTTATACTGGCTATCGAAGAAAAGGACTCCGACTTGGCGCGGTGTGACTAACGATATTTAGAAATATTGTGGTGGGAGTAAACGAATATTTCCACTTATAGATGTTTTAGTTGAGGTTCGATTTGCTTTCTCTTGATTCATCCACGTTCGAGTAACCAATGCAATGTTTTACGGTAAATGAAAGGAACTGAAAGAGTCGAGATATCCATAAAATTGTACAAGTGTACAAATTGTACAACGAGGTTCTCCTGATCACATCAACATAGTTCTGGGTTATATTCTTACCTAAATATAAATGCTAGAGAAATGACAAATTGTCCAGCGAATGGCTCTGCCTTGTCCCAAATGAACCCAAGGGGGGGGGGGGGTTGGAATGGCAGAGTGCCGAGGAGGCGGGAGTCGACCCGGGACGTCCATTGGGATAACGAGCGCCAAGACAAAGGCCGTCCGCCGACAGGGGCGAGTGGGCGGCGCGGCGCGGCCGTCACGTGCGCGAGCGCCTCCTGCTGCGGGGCGTGGAGGGCGTGGAGGGCGCGGAGGGCGGCGGAGAGCGGCGGCGAACGCGCCCGCGGAAGACGGATCCCCCGGAAAAGTGGACAAGCGGCAGCGAGATGAAGAGAAATATGGCGGGATTACGTCGCCGCCGCCCGCGCCCGCGCCCCCGACTGCTCCTCGGGCGCCGCCGGATTACTTGGCAAGAGCCGCGGGCGGCGCGGAGGCGGGTTGGGGCGGCGAGGAGGAGGAGGAGGAGGAGGAGGAAGGGATGCCAGAACGAAGGAAGGCAGGAGGAAGGAGGAGGAACGGGCACAGAAAAGGACGGCGCTAGGCCGAGATTAAAACAGGCAGGAAGAACGGGCAGTGCGGGGTGGGAGCGACAGAGAAGAGGCAGGGCAGTGGTGGGGAGAGAAGTCACGGTGAGTGGCGAGGTACGGCAGAACAAGCCGGGATGGGACAGCAGGGCGGCAGAGTGCGGCTGGATGGAGCGGGTGGTTCTGCAGAAAACGGTACGGGTCAGGGCGGGAGGGGACCGGGACGGGACACGACGGGGCGGGAACAGCCAAAAAATATACTTGCTTCAGATTTTGATTTAAAGTAAAAATCAAATAAGTTATAAACGAATTAATAAGAGTAATGTATTCAATGTTATTTACATTAAAGTAAGAAAATGGGTAACGTATTGCAGAAGACAAGAAATGGAAACAAGCTTAGTTCATAACAAACAAAATATTTTTTCTCCATTATCCCAATACGTTACGCAATGAAATTGACACGAATGACTATCAACTAAAAAGAGAAATGTTTATTTTTTGAGTTACCGAACGAAGTAAATGCATGAAAATCAAAGAATTCCGACGACGAAAACATTTCGACGAATTTTTCCGCATATCTGAGGCCAGAGTATTCAACAATTCCACAGTACCATCCCGAGCGTTAGAAAAATAAATAAAAAAAGTCCCCGTGCGAAAGACGTTCGTTTGGGCCGCCGCGCCAGGGGAGGGACAGCGGATTCCAATTAGCGCCTGGCGGTGGCGCGGGCCGAGAGCCCACGTCCGCGCGCGTGTCCATTATTCGCGGCCGCCGAATCTCCTGCGTCGCCCATTAACAAGGACGCACCGGCGGCGCGGCGGCCCAACGGTCGTGGGTGGCATCGGGAGTGCTTGAATGGGATGGGCAGCGGTGGGTCACTTGGCTCGGGATGCGATGGGATGGGATTCGGTGGCATGGGCCCGGTTGGGATGCTATGGGATGGGACGGGTCGGGTTGGGTGCGGGGGAGTGGGCTGGGCTGGGCTAGAGTGATGGGCTAGGGTTGTATATGGTGGGGTGGGGTGAGGTCGGTTGGGTTCGAATTGGGTAGGGTCGGGAGGAGCTGGGACTGATCGGGTGGGGTGGGGGGAGGTCGGGACCGATCGGGGCGAGTCGAGTCGGCTTGGCTCCAGTTGGTGGGGTGGAATGCCATGGCATGGAATTGGTTTGGAAGGGGATGGGTGGGTGGGGTAGGATGCAATGGCATGGGGTGGAAGGATATGGAAGGAGATAGAATGGGATAGAAAGGAATCGAATAGGAATGGTTCGGATGACATGGGATGGAATCGATTGGGAGGAATTGGGTTGGGTTATAGGGTGGGTAAGTGAGTGTATGTGGAGAGGACTGGGGGAGGGGGGAGGCGACGGTTGGGCGAGAAAAAGGAAGCGTAGGTTATTTTTAATGTTCATATGACAAAGTAAAATATCCTGTAGTCCTGCAGTATATTGTATAAACTGCAATATACCAATGTAAAATAAAAAGCTTTAATAAAGTACTACATGGTTTCATTACGAGCGAGCGTGTTGGGTTTGCTTCACATGTTCGCTTTTACAACCCCTGCCGAAACATTTCTAAGCATAGTCTAAAAATATAAAGCTTTTGGTCCGTGTAATCAATCTTCAGACACGTGTGATCAAAAGAATATTCAGAATTCAAGAAAAGCAATTGAATTATTCATACCGTTTCGTAGGTGAGAATGCTGGGATCAGCGAGTGAACTTCCACTTGTAAACGCGGATGGGAATAAAGACACAAATAACCACAAACATGGGCAGGGTCAAAAACTAGGGCAAACAACGAATTATCCACGAGGCACATAAATGTATGATGATTTCGGATGAAAGGTAACGTAGTGCAGCACTACAAGTGCCATCTCATTTTTGAACTGAATTGAATTGAATTAATGCTTTATTTTACGTGGAAAGACTCGGGCCATCAGGCCCGCTCTCCCGTCTGACCACGCAAATTTCGCTACGCTCCTTTCATCAACTAGCAGAGAAAGGAGGTATTTCTTGGGCGAGAAACAGGCGATTTTGAATTTAGCTCAGAGGCGTCATTTAGGCTCGAGGATCTTTTACATGCAAGTAAATCTACTAACATGGGACAGCCGGCTTTACTTCCCCTCCGAAGGAAGGCGTACGAAGGATTTTGTCGCCCTAAAAATCCACGGCTTCGATCGGGTTTGAACCCGCGAGCTTGGGTATAACAGTCCGTTACGCTATCTCATTAAGAACTATCTACTAATATTCTCAATACAAGTGTTTCTCATTAAGGACAGAATAGTGCAAAAAAGGTAATTTTAAAATAAGAAAACGCAAGGGAGAAGAAGCGATACGGATCCGTGTACGGGTCACGGCGTGCAGGTTCTAAAAAACCGAAAGTACATAGATGAAGAGGATAGTGAACGTGAATATATTGGAAGAAGGACCATGTACACAACGCAAACTGAAATGTACAAAACGTTGCCTTATCGCAGTACACACAGTCTGCATTGTCTTTTTCATTTCCACGTGGAGTTGTGGGGAGATTACACTCCCCACAACTGGCGACCAGCCAAAACTGACTACGTTCACGGTTAGTTTATTGCGACTCCAGGCATTGTCCTTGCATGTTCCAGTCGAAGGACGCAGCACAAAAAAAGTAGAAAATGATTTTGCTTTCAAACCACACGCTCGAGATATCCACAATATTTTAACATTTCGATGTCGTGTGTTTGCGTTACTTCACTTGGCGATGTTTTGAATGTATGCGATGTAATCGAGAATGGCAAATAATAAACATCTATTAAAGTGAATGCTTCAAGGAATAATGTCTTACAATAACTAAAAGAGGAAATGCAATGTTGTTATACAAAGATATGTGGAGAAATCTAAAAGGTTCAATCTTACATGTCCTGAACAAAGCAAGAAGTGCTGACGCACACAGTACAAGTAGGATATTTTGCATTCACTTAATGAAAAATCATAGTTTTAACTTAAGCAAATAGCACAGCATACACAACGAGCACCTTCTTATAATGAACTTTATTTCTACCTTAATCACATAACAAAAATGCCCTGAATATATTTTTTGTCATTGAACTATTTTAATAAATATCAAACAGTTTAAATACCACTAAGATAATCCAGTGACTAGTAATTACAAAATGGAAATTTTTACGAATAAACAATCCCCACACGACTTTTTTTCCGCCTATACGAAAGATCTTTACTTTTACCTACGTTCTACAAAGGTTGAATTCTAGGACAATCCGTTACTCACGAAGTCAGGAATGCTGCAAGTAGCTCGCCCCACAGAATAGCCATTGTGTTCGGAAAAATGAGGGCCAACACTTACGCACACATTCCATTGTGTTGCCCTTCATCCGAACTGCAGACCGGCGCGCCACAAGGCATCTGGCACGACGCACGCTGGGGAAAAAGCCCGACAGTTGACCAAACGTCTAACGCGGATTCTACGTACTTCATACTTGTGTCGTATACCATTTATAAGAGGACAAAATTCTGCATTGAAAGCTGTTAATTGCGCAAAAGTGAGTTCACTTGCTGCATTTTCTCCTCGTATGTATGTACCAATCAATGGGAGGTTAAAAATGGTGCTGGTCTCATTTCATGCAAACTCACTGTAATTTTCAAAATTGTAAACTTTTAACATTTAAAAATTATAAAATTAAAGATAGAGATTTTTACTTTCAACAAATCTGTTCAAAAACACCAGCTCTTTAAAAAAGTCATGACAATTTTTTGAAAAGACGAGTAGTATATGCGTAATTTGTGTTTGAAATGTATTCAATTTATATAAAAAAACGTTTTCAAAAACCGCTCCGAGTTTTTTCTTCAATTTTTCCCCCCACACACACACGGAACAAGGAATGCTTAAAAGAACGGCGCAGGTCTTATTTTAGTTCGAACTCTCTGAATTTCCGAAAATTATTTAAAAATAATGAGAGAAAGTATGTGCAATTGTAGTTCTAGTTAATGTCTGAGCATCTAATGTTAATTGATGCGCACATTGCTGACAATCACTTCACTATTGCGCGTCCCAGTGCTCGTTGAAGGAGAAGCCGTGTCACCACTCGGTGTTGGTTATTGTACCCTCCTGGCGTGTTATCGGCAGCTCGTTCCTTTGGTGGATGTTTACGTAAAGTTGCCGCTAATCCGTTGTCATTTTTCAGACGCTTGCTATTGCCGTGAATGTAAATTACAAGTAACATAACGCGATCAAGTCCATGACATTTACATAGCAACATCGAATGAAATAGTTATAATGGAAATTCCAGACTTGTTTAATAATATGTCCAGTGGATGGATTCTAAACATTATAATGAGACCAACCCGTTTGTCGTATGTGAACTTCGCCTTCGAGAGCATGTCGTGTGAGGTGTCTGGCCTGGGCTGGAGCAACCACGTGTTCGTCGCACAAGAGCGCCTAAACCAGCGTTCCTCCCGAACTGCTCGCTGACAGCCCCTTCCGAATGCAAATGGTCGGGTAGTGCTCTCGGGTGTGCACGAGCGTCGCGTCGTTCCGCACTTCCAGTCGCGGCGCCCGGCCGCAGGAATTTCTCGGAAGTCGCTTTCTGCGCAACTCAACTGTTACAAACAATTAACTCCGCTCCGCGTTTCCGAGAAGTTGAACGCGGCTCGAGAACGGGAGGGAAAGAGATGTGTCGCCAAATGCGAGACGGACGACACGCAAACACACGGGGTCACTCAGTTGCAAACACAATTCGCGATGCTGCTTTGAAGCGGCACGCAGCAGACTACTTCCTGTTCTTTTATTCAATGATTAAATTCGTAATTAAGATTGTACTGCGTATGTTACCGCAATTTTGTTAACACTGAACGTACTACATCGATACTGTAATGTGATAACGCGACCAAACAGAGAAAGCCAAACGTCCACTGTCCGTTTACAACAATCAAAACAATTGACTGTTGGCAAGAATAGCGTATTAGTACTCCTCTTCAAAAGAAAAAGGTATTTCTTATGTATATGTTTATTCTTATAAGTAGGTGGCGTTACGAAACTTTCTGAGGGCTGATTAACGGACGGCTGATTAACGGACTCTGTTGGTTATAAAGGCTACCACTTGGGTTTACAAACCTCAATACCGTAGGTTACTTCTCTATGTCGGTCTAGTAACGTTAATAAATACGCCGGCAAAGCTGAGACTTTGATCCCACACGCAAAAGCTAGATTTGGAAGCGCCCACTTTTGAGAGTTTCTCGGCGTTGCCCACGTGGTCCTTGGTGGCTTGCGGGAGCAATAGGGCGGCGAGCGGCGTCTGCCAGGCTCCCTGGTCTCGAAATGTGGTCACCGACTGGGCTCCGAGTTCGCCGTCACAGAGACGCCCTGCCCCCAAGGAGGCCAGCCGGAGGAGGGACTTCACTTCAGTGATAACTGATTAGAATAATTTTTCACACGAGCAGCTGCTGGGCTGTAGATGAAGAGACGTCCCACGCAGGCGGTTGGCTAACGGTGGTCGTTTTCACACATTTCTTATGGTTCTAGTCTGAGCACGTGCGCCCTGATGTTGACTATTTCACTTTTGTGCGGCGTTTCCTCCAATGGTAAGAACGAATTGATTCATTCTTCAAGTAATAAAAGCTGTTTATCAGCAAAACAAATTACTGAATCAGAGGAACCTGCGCAGAACCACCTTCAGAGGAATTTGCGCAGTTTTATTTTTCTTGCAATAATCAATAAGTTAAGTTTGTGAATATTCACGTTACACTATTTTGTAAAACAAAAACACTGCACCCAATAAAGGCGTTTTGGTGATCTAAATTTCCGATCTACAAATTGTAATTCACATGTTACAAGGTGGTATAAAATAATATAAACTTTTTAAAATATCTTGACATTCCACAACACCATCAAAACCTTACGTAGAGTTAAAACAAGCATCATTCGCCAAAAAGTGAGAAATCCTGCACAAAGTTGTAGTCCTCAAGACAAAGATATGTTGTTCCAATTATTTTGATATTCTTTTAATAGCCCAGTAGTTTTACTAATCATAAAGAATATAAACAAAACAGTGAAGAAAATGTTTCTGGTATCTGAATCCCACATTAATTTTTTTTATCTTATTTGTTAATTTAAAATTGGTTAGGAGATACTATTTAATAGTGTATTCGTGCTTTTACTGACAAATTATTTATACTATATAGCACTCAAGTATTGGTAACTATCGATAAATCCTCATCCATGTGTGATATTACTTTCGCGAGTTTGAAAATCCGATAACCCATCGCGGGGATTGAAAGTCCATTGGTGCCCTGTGCGTTGCACGATAGAAGAATCGAAACTCACAATCGAAAGTGCTTCGTATACTTTATTATCCCCATGGTCAGAATCATTCGACGGCATAGTCCATTTCTACACAGCCGAGCCTTCATCTTCCCAAAAGACTTAGTGAAGTCCGTCTTTTGGGTCCGTGATCCAATAAGTCATTTATTTACAGGTATCATTGGTACACAAGAAAATTTTAATTATGTGAGGGAATACTATGTTTAGAAAATCCGGTGGACTATTTTTAGAAGAAAAAGATTGTATTGACAGTACGGAAGATCTCCAGAGATAAAAAAAAATAATTTTGTTTTTAGACGCGAAATAAACGGTTACATTCAGGATAAAAGCATTTATCTGTAATATGATTATTTTTGATATTTCATTTTTCCTTGTGCACCCACAGTAAGCAAATGTCGACGTGCACTAAGCAGTGCACATATTGCAATAATTGTGATCATGTACACCATGGACAGTAACTGCTGTGAGCGAGCCAGGTCTGACGAGCAGGGCTTTTCAGCGAATCCACTGCATCCGCAGCAGACGATCCCAAGCCAGTGGCACTTGGCAGGCGTGGGCTCACACGCAACGCTTCAAGCTCAGCTCCGGGAAGACTCGTTCGTCGAGGTGGGTGCGAGGGAGTCAACCGCAAGGGAAGAATGGAGGTAGTGAGCGTGGAGAACTGATTCCAGCTGTGTTCCATTCTTTCCCGGTC
The DNA here is from genome assembly GCA_038098605.1 of Gryllus longicercus. Taxonomy (NCBI): domain Eukaryota; kingdom Metazoa; phylum Arthropoda; class Insecta; order Orthoptera; family Gryllidae; genus Gryllus; species Gryllus longicercus. Next base: position 1,977,203 of record JAZDUA010000216.1, on the reverse strand, counting down.
GCGACGCCTGGAATCCAGCTCGTTGGACAGCCCTGCTCTACAAAGAGGTAAGCGCATTAATATTTCTTTAAACTCTTCACCGAACTGAGGACGATTCTTTCACCAGCCTTCTTCTTCTCCCAGTGTTGCCCTTGGAGTCCCCGGCCTCGCGTCGCCGGCCACGGAAGTGCGCGTCCCTAATAAGAGCACGCGGGCCGCGCCGCTCCGCGCCGCGCCGCTTGGGCGAGGGAAGTGAGCGAGCAAGAGCAAATGCCCGGCCAGAGCCTCCGCCGCCGGACAATGGCGCTTCATTGCACAATGGAGCGTCTTCATCAGCCAATCGACGGCGGCCCTCCACAACACGCGCTTCGCAGCTGGCCTCCTCGCGCGGCCGGAGGTTCGGGCTTCGAAATCGCCTGCTTTCGTCGCTCTCGACCATTCTGGGGCATCCCGACACACGCTTGCTGCCTTGTGCGAGCAAGCGGAGGCAACCGAGCGTGAGGGGGAAGACTCGCCATCGGCCGAGGGACGCGCGGGGAACGCGACGCCGCGCCCCACCTGCCACGCCTCCCAATGGGCCCGAGTGCCACGGACACTTTGAGTCAAGTCAGTGCCGTGGCGAACAGTGAGTGTAGTGTCAAGTAGTCAGTGCGTTGTAGTCAGTAGTAGTAGTCAAGTGCGAATGAATGGGAAGAATGAATGGTTATGTATATAATGAAAATAGTATGAATGATGTGTGAATGTAGAAAAAAAATACTAATAATAATAACAATGTACCATTATATAACAACAATTTACCTATAAAATAGAATTACAAAAAATGATTTTAGTGTAAGTTAGTAATGCCAAAGTGCAATTAAGATAACTTTAAGTCTAGATTGTAAGTTAGTTGTAAGAAAAAGCCCCGCCTGTAGCTGCTTAAGCCGCAAGGCAGCAGTGTAATGAAAAAATTTATAGAAAATAAATTCCCCTCCTTCACAGGGTTACTGTGGAGGGGACAAAAGAAAAAGGGCATCCCGACGGTCAGGGAGAAGTCCAGGCCCAGGGGCGAAGGTGTGGGCCCGTACATAAAACTTACCGACATGTGCTCGCATATGAGTTTTATTAATTTCGTACAATCGTATATTAAACAATCGACATTATTTGACACTCTGTAGATGCGCAAAATACCGTCACTTTACCGAACACTTCCTGCACATTTACGAAATATTCAGTACTTTAAGATAAATATATTTTTAAAAGATGTTAATTTTTCCACAATTTTTGGATACCTGGTATGTTTGTTAAAGAAGTCAATCAAAAGAATAAACCTAATTTTAAACTCACTTGAATAAATTCATTGAGCCTGTAGTTTGCTTTGCGTAATACACACGACGAGCTATCGTATTTACACGCGAGGTACCTATTGTCACACATTCGTCTGTAATTGAAAGGCAAAGTCCAATGTCTTGTCGCTGCAACCGCTAGTATTTTCAATGGAAATATTGCTAAAAACAATCAATCAAATAAACATTCAAATTATAATAAACAATACGGAGCCGATCAGATGGCCGAGATCGCTAAGGCAGTAGTGCCGGAGTGGTTTCGGACCAGAAGATGGCGGGTTCGAATCCCGCCTCGGGCATGGGTGTATTTGTGTATGTCTGTATGTGTTGTCCTTTCACCCCCATTATCATCATATCATCATTTCATCTTCCATACCCCCAGGGCTAACAACTGTGGGGGATAAAAATCGGATCCAGCTAAAAATGCTGGTCCCCCCCCAAAAGTTGTTGCAAGCACCTGCCACCGCGATAATAAATAAAAACTGAGCCACGGTAAAAGCAGGATGCTTGCATGCGTGGTCCTAGTCGGCCGATTAACGAGAAAAAAAAAATAATACGGAACGAGATGCGTCTAATGGGCCCGTTGAGTTTTGTAGGCCATGGTGTGATGTACGGTCTTACCCCCTCTGCTAAGGCCTGCCAACACCACCTTGGAATTCGAATGGGACTTTTTTCTTCATCTCAACGACGCCTAGAACAGTTACCGAAACTTAAAATCTTATCGATTTTTCCGAATCCAAAAGAATCGGTCTAATCCTCAGAATAATTATATTTGAATTCCAGTGTATCCTAAATCCCAATCCTAAATTTCTCATCAGAACCAATCCTTCGTATTTCAAATTTTAAAAATTATTTCCTTATTTTATTCTTATTATAACTTTTAGTTAACTCTTTTTGAATGCTCCCTACTTTAATATGTGAATGCAAAATGTCAATACTTATAACAGCATAAAATATTTAACTTCCCTTAACTTATTCTTACATTTAAGAACAACCACGACATATTATCTGAGTTATTACTCGAATTAACGTTGCACCTCAGAGCAAACCTTGAAGTCTGAACAAATCTTCGAACCTGAGACCATGTTCCCGAGTAGGAATGAATACTCTTCCCCCGAGAGGCAGAAATGTCGAAGCAGAAAAAATAAATTTAATTAAAAAAGCAGTTATCTGATTTAATTGCAGTAAAATCTGTGCCAGTATTACTCAATATGCCTTGGTCACAGAATAGATACGAAAATAGTATCTACTACTGTAGTAACTACAATATTTACTACAGCAGTATACTACTGTAGAATCTATTGTATACCTTGGTAGGTTTTCTCTTTTTAGAGTTCGTCTTCATTCTTATTAATATTTTTACATAACCCGATCTCGTAAGATTCGAGAGATTCTAAATATCAGAGAACTTTCTAGGATTCCATAACATAAAAGATTAGTCCCACCTCTACCCAGACCAATGCGGAGGCCTTGCTTTCTTCTCAGGATCCCACTTTTCAACAGTCGTAACAAATTTATTTTTTCCGAACCAGCCACAAGGCTTTACAGAAAATATGATCTTCCAAGACCTATAGAGCGATATTGTAGCTGAATCAGTAGATCAAGAAACCACACGGTCTCAAACTCGTACATTTTGCAACTACGGAGTCTCTTAATTATATTTGTCTGTTTATTGGCCAATCAATTACAGACGAATGTGTGACAATAGGTACCTCCCGTTTAACTACGATAGTTCGTCGTGTGTATTACGCAAAACGCATGAATTTATTCAAACGAGTTTGAAATTAGTTTTTCAATAGATTTGTATTCTTTAGTAGGCATATCAGGTATCCAAAAACTGTGAAAAATAAGCATAATTAACATCTTTGAAGAATATATTTATCTTAAAGTACTGAATATTTCGTAGATGTGCATGGAGTGTTTGGTAAAATGACGGTACTTTGCGCACCTACAGAATGCCAAATAATGTCAGGTGTGTCATTATGTTTACATAGTAGTACCTACCTCTTTCTGCTGTGAAAGACGAGTACGGCATTTCAATGGAAGGCATTTCTTCTGCCCACAGCAGCGAGCGCGGCGCCTGCGAAGTAGCCTGCGCGGAGTTCGCGCCGCCCTAATTCGCCACGCCCGGCTGCTTCCCTCTATACAGGACGGGGCCCGCCATAAAACTGTCTCGGCCCTCTTCTAGCCCCACCGAGCCGAATCTCTACCCTTTGCCACTTGCCACTCGCCTTTCCCAGGGGAAGACAGTGGCCGTAATAAATCCATTATGACCAAGATGGCTGACGCGCGCACCCGACCTCTACAGCTCTCGCGTGTTGGCCAAATTTGTCACGCAGGGGTTCATATTCCTGTACTTTCCCAGTGGCATTCAACTCACTAGCAGCGTATCATACCTTTTCGCCCAAACTTTCTAGAAATTCCAAAATCAGCCCTCTTGATTAGGAGCATATTGCATACGATTGGTGGAGATTTGCGAAGAGGGAGTGCGCTCCAGGAACTAAGCGAAAAAGGGTAGAGAGATTTGGCTACGCTAGAAACACAGTAGAGTAGATTAAGTAGTCTAGTGACTGCAGCAATGAGACATAAATGTCGCCGGCGAGTGCACGCGAAGTGCTCGGACCGTGGCATCGATCAGATGCGTCAACGAGATGGCCGAATGGCCAAATTTCCTTCCTAGACATCTTTCAAGTAGTGTGAGACACACACAATTCCGTTTACGTAGCTTGAAAGATGTGTATTACGAAAAACTATTAAGATGAGTGATCGACATAAAATATGAGTAACTACTGAGATATTGTTTAAAGGTATTTTTACGGACTATGACACGCTGCAATTATGTTACACATAACCCGTATTTAGTAATTAATTACGAAATGCAACTAACAACTCACTGGAGCACAGTACAACAAAAAATAACTTGAAAACGATACGTTTTAGAGCCTTACAATATAATTTTAGTGACCAGTGGGTACACGAGTTTCGTTTTCTATGTCATTATCTCACGAAATACGACTTTTTACAGGATTTATTCCAGACTTAGCGTTTTAGAGAAAGATACTTCACTCATTTGCATTTCTGTGCGTCAAAAGCTTATTATTTTTATTATTATTATTATTATTATTATTATTATTATTACTATTATTATTATTATTATCATTAACAATAGTCATCATAATTGTAATAATATTCGCTCCCGTATGATATTAGATTTCACAAAAGTTGGTAGTGAAATGTTCTTTTTTCGCTTGACATAACATTATATTAAAACAAGAGCGGAGTGGAGACAGTATATTTGACATCCGAAGGAGTTTGCTCTGCTGCTGTTTGAGATCACTAGACCAGTTTCCTTCGCATTTCTCCCTTGCGCCTCGTTAGTGCGCCACTGATGTTCAATCAAAATAATGTGCTACTACAATACAAAAATTCGTCGTTTAAGTTAAAAGTGACCCTGTGTATTCAAAATACTTCGTTTAAAACTTAATTAAAATTAATTAGGTTAATTACTACAAATGTCAAAATGCAAGATGTGTCACCAAAAATACAAAAAAAATGAAACATGACTTCCATCGACACACATGTCGGAAACGAAGTGGATTTCGCTGAAGGTTCTTTTCAACGCCGTGATAATCCCGTCAGGAAAGTATTATTGTCCTTACAATAGCGTGTTAGCTCGATCGATGGGGCAATACACTCGTGGCCGAGTACCCTACTGCCCTTCGGGAGGCATTATGTCGTCTGCACGTGCGCCGGCCGTTCGTTCTGCAACATAAAACACGCGCACTTGAACCTGCCCCCGCTCCGCGCACACGTCTCGCCGCGCGACGGCCCGCGGCCCCAGGGCCTCCCATTGCGCAGCGGCGCGGCTCCACCGGCGCGCGGGCGGAGGCCGCCAGCTGGTCACGGCGCGGTGACGTAGCGACCTGCCGGCAGCGCATCAGCTGGCGCCTCTCCGCCCCGCCCCGCCCCGCCCCGCCCCGCCGCTCCCCCGTCCAGCCCCACGCCCTGCGCCCGAGGCAGCCCACTCCGCTTCTGGCTGCCTCGCTCCCCTCCGGCCCGCCCCGACCCCACGCTCCGCTCCGTCCCCCGTCCGCTTTACCCCAAAGCATGAGGCTCCGCTCCTCGCTATTCCACTCCGCACCGCGACGTCCGGCAGTGCCTCGCCTTCGCTGTCGCAACTACACCATTTCGCCATGCCCCGCCCGCGGGGGCGTTGGGAAGTGCGGCGGGTCCCGCGCAATGGCGGCCGCCTCCCCTCCCACCAGAGGCGTTTCTAGAGATTCAGGCGCCCTTGCGAGCATACAGCTTGTGCCTCCGTCGGGATACTTCAAATTAGGGTTGCTACTTGTCTTCGCGGGTAGGCTCTGCCTCACGCCTCTGCCCCCCCCCCCCCCACTCCCCGCGCGTGCGGCTCTCGCTGCGCGGCGGAAGAGCTGCCGACGAAGCGACGCCGCCCCCAGCGCCTCGCGCGCGGAGGAGGGCGACGCCACGGAGCTCCTCGCCTTCCTCTCGCCCTCGCACACAACGTCGGGGACCGGTAGCACTAAGTTATTACATTCATAGCAATTGGTATTACACGGTAATACTGAAATGATGCGTTTTGGTAGAGAAGATAATGTACATCACCGGATTCAAAGGGGGGGGGGGGAGTTTGGAAACTGGTGGTTCTTCCCTGGATACAGGTATGTTTCAGATGAAAGATAAAATTTGCTATTAACATTAATATTTACAATTTATAATTATTTGACGCAAAATATAAACTGTTATGAATTAATATTATTAAAGATAATATATAATATTCGAAAATGATGCACACAGTCACAATTTCAATAGTAATGTAACATCACTGATTTTGAAGTTGCATGGTGTTTTGCAAATTACGAATCGAATTGGTCGCTTTCAATGAGTTGTGGCACTTGGAGGGGTGGCAATTATGCGGGATTCGAAAACACAACCGCAGCACAGGATGGTTGCCGTTGCGTCCGCCTGAATTATTTACGTTGCTTAGCGGTCTATTGCTGAGCAGGATGTGAGAAACTTTTTGTTTTAGAAGCAGGAAATACTAAGCTGAGCACAAGACAATTCCGCTTATTTTCAGGCCATGCATAATATCTATTGACGCATTAGGGAAGCTACGTCACAACGTGAGCGCAAAAAGATTTATATTTAGCTCTTGTACTCCTGTTTATCTTGTTCCTTTGCAGATGAATACTCAGTAGGATCACCCCTTTAACCTACTACAAGTAAAATTCGTTTATTTTCAGGACACGCAATTATGTATGACGTATTGGGGAAACACTATAACAAACGTAAGATGTTTTTTATCTCACTTCTTTTTCAGAGATGATTGAATACCAGTAATAAAATGCATTCTAAGCTGTTGAATCCATGTTTTAAGATTATTTTTAACAATGTGGATTGCTCGTACTATCTGATGTATTAAATAATATCAAACAACACCCTAAATACAGCAGATTTATTAATATCCTATCTATTAGAACAAAATATACATTGCAAAAGTACATTTTCATTGTCTAAAAAAATATTTACTGTGTACTGTACAACACACCAATAAAATGAACATGCCGATAAAAACACCCGTTAATTTTTTTAAAATTATGTTAATAAAAAAAGCAGTAAAAATACTCTACATAAAATCTGAAACGAAGTATTTATTGAAACCTGAAGCACTATCACGGGCGTATCGGTCATATACCAATACAAAATATTTAACTATAATATATAAATCGATTCAAATTACCAAAATAGTTTTTTCTCAGGAAATGTATTTTTACCTTTAGAGTCACTATGCAGATGTTATTATCATTATTGCAACACCAATCAACCACATGAATGAATGGGAAATATATGTGAAAGTTTTGTAAGACAGATCTAAAAGGAAATGTAGTAGGCAGAGACGTCAACAAGGAATGGGCGGCAGTCCGAGACTGGACACTAACTTCCATTCAACTTTTTTAATTTACATATACCATATTCTACTGCGAAATAAATAAAATACACTTCCACGAGACGGAGTAGAAAGCTTCTTTCCCAAATAAATCACAATACCCCAATTGTCATGTTAAAAACAGGGAAATTTAGGGATTCACTAAAGAAATAAAATGATTTATTACTTAAAGATACAGGGTCCGTTTCAAAATTTCAGGTGCCATTGCCCCCCCCCCCCTGCCCTCCCCCTTATGCTCATGTCTGTGGTAGTAGCAGAGCACTACACTCGTTTGCCTTTCGTCTGTATGTTTTTAACTCAATTTAATTGATTCTTGATTTTTGTTCCGTTAAACTATACGAACTGCCAACCTTACGAGGTTCACTACAGACAGTTCGGTAGGCAATTGTTTAGAGCAGGGCTGCTCAATTCATCGGAGCACTTGTTTGCCCTGGTCCAGTGTTAACGCATTTAATTACGGTGTGCTCGCTGCTTTTTGAGTCAAGGACGGTGGGAACAGGGCAGCGCTCGGGCGCAATCGGCTCTAGTCTAGAGAAAGGCGAGTGGCATCGGGCCACCGCGACCAGTTTGGCGTCAAATCTTGCGTTCGAGCAGCTCCATAGCTCTACATACTTGTTCTTGCATTTTTGAGTAAAAGATCATGGAAAAGCGAATCGACTCCACGAATAAAACCAGCGTAATTAACCAACTTACCAGTGTAGGAAGAATATACTTTAGAGGTGAGGATGGCTTGCAAAACGCAATTGAAGATAAGTGACTCACCTGAAAGAAGAGAGAAACAAAGTTTATTAGTATGATTATTTTAAAATACGTGAGTAAAAAAATAATGCTGTTAGCAAAGTGTATGTTCTTCATTGAACCTAACAACCTGTTGCTTTCGGCCCTCTCTTCATATTTCCGATTGGTAACAATGCGTGATATTCTTAACCTCTACAATTGAAATACTTGTCACAGCGAGACTTCGCGAAAGAGAGCGAGAGAATGCAGACGAATGTGTACCAACGACAACCAGAAAATAATACTGTTTACTGTTGTTATTTTTTCTACTGAAATGTGGGTTTTATAATGATAAGGATTTTCCGTGAATGAGAAACTCGGCAAACGAGTTCAGATGCGTTATTTAAAAGGAAAATACGTTAACAAAAGTACAGAAGAAATTAAACTGCTATTTTCGTAATTTTTGTTGATTTTGCGCTGCACAGCAAGCAACGTTATCGGCAGTAAGAATTGATGCAATCTGCATAAATATATTTAAAGTAGATAACGAGTTTTAAGCTCTCATTATATTTTCATTTGTTTCAGAATTTGGAAAGATGTGTGTTTTGTCAAAGTACTGTATCTTTTCTGTCAGTTCCCACCGAACAATGCGACAGACTGACGCCCCTGGTATGATTTTAATTGTTCGGTAAAAGGTAAATACTGAATAATATATCTTTTTTATTTGTAAAAATCTACGAAAGACAAACAGATAATCTAACACGAATAGTGAATGACAGTTGTGAAAAGTCCACGATCTTCGCCGCTCGCAGTACTCGAGCGCAAGAGAATCGCTCGAGCCGTGACCCCGCACTTGGCTGCATTTCTTGCTTACCCAGCACACATAATGAGGCCGGCCACCAAACGACCAGAACGAAAGCACGCGCATTGTGTCGGCGCTCGCAGGCGGCCGCCGAGATAAAGAGGTCTTGAGCCATCCGCCTGCGCCAGTGGAACTCCACGCGATAAGAGCTGCTCTAGGTCACTGAAGAACTAACTGCCTTCCACGCGAAGGGAATGAACGTCGCGCGCACGCATGCGAGAATGAATGAATGGGTGATGAATGAATAAACAAATAAATGAAATAAGGATACAAATTAAAGAAATAGTGGTGGATGGATGAATGAATAAAACAATGAAACGATAAGAATGGTAACTGGTTATTTGTCATTATATGGCTTTTATAGATCATAACTCGTGGGCCCTAACGACATTAGTAGTTTCAAGGGCCAAAAAAACAAATAAATAGTAAGTACTTATTTAGAACTAACAGTAAGCACTTAATTTTAATATACTTATTTGAAACGGAGCATCATCTTCACTTGAGTCAATGCTCGTTTAAAAACTTGGGATATCTCTTCAATTGGAAATGTGTTCAAGTACATTTACTCCGTGTCAGTTCAATTTAAAGATACACAAAGCGTACATGTGAAATGAATGTTTTCTTTTTGTGTTTTTTATTTCATTTATTTTTATTTTAAGACTCTATATGCAAGAATTCTTTAAAATGTTACGATTTTTGTTCCATTTCTTACAAAAGTCCGCCTTGGCACGATTCTTTACCTTGTAAGAATAGTACGGTTCTGGAAAGGTGAACTTGGGCATCTTTGGACGCTTTCGGGAAACGACTACACTCGAAAGGCGCACAGCTCTTCGGGTCTAACCGCCTTGTATCCGGAAAGTACACGCGCCCTTTAGGGCTGGGAGTATTTCTGTTGGTGAAGGCGATAGAGGGCGAGCGGGAGCGGGCCGGGGGCAGCGGCGGGGAGCGCCCACACGCGAAGGCCTTCGCAGCCTGGAATTTGCATGCCTCCTCGGAATAGACTTATTAGAATGCCGCGCCCGACCACTATTAATAGCGAGCCCGTGGTGCTGCGGGGAGGAGAAGCTAGCAAGAGGAGAGGAAAGAGAATGGTACGGAGAGGGGTTAGGGATGAGCGGGGAGGGAGAGCGAGGGTGAGGCCGGAGTGTGAGCAGTGGGAACGGAGGGGAGAGGGGCGGCAGGGAGGGCGTCGAAGGGCGAGGCGGGACGAGGCGCGGCGCTATGGAGCGGGGCAGGAGATGAAGCGCAGCGCGGTGGGACGACACTGCATATTGAGGACGCCCGAAACGGACACGGAGAGTGACAAGTAAGGAACGGCGGGCGGGGACTGAAATGCGACTGAATAGTCGGAATTGGACGGAGCGGGTGGGAGGAGCGACAGGGCGGGACGAAGGCGAGGGAAGGCCGGGGAGATGGGTGCGGAGGGACGGGACGGGACAGGGCGCGGTGCGGAGCACGATGGGGCGAAGTGGGACGAATTGGGAGAGAAGAAGACAAACCGGGATGTACCTAAGAATACCGGGCGAGACGAAACGGAGCGGTGACGGGGCGACGATGAAACGGAGAGGGAGAGAGAGAGGGAGAGAGAGAGGGAGAGAGAGGGAGAGAGAGGGAGAGAGAGGGGGAGAGAGGGGGAGAGAGAGGGAGAGAGAGGGGGAGAGAGAGGGAGAGAGAGGGAGAGAGAGGGAGAGAGAGAGGGAGAGAGAGGGAGGGAGAGAGAGAGAGAGGGAGAGAGAGGGAGAGAGAGAGGGAGAGAAAGCAGGGCTTGTTGCTGGGTTTCAGGGCGAGGCAGCGGGTGAGGGAGTACAGACGAGGGCGGCACGGGGCGAGAAGTGGCAAGTCGGCTGGGCAGTGTGACGCTTGGCGAGTGGCGGGGCGAGATGGCCGGAGGGTGCCGGCGAACCGGGAGACGCGGGCTGACCCACTGAGGGCCGAAGCCGTACAGCGTGCGTGCGTGCGTGCGAGGGTCGGCGCAGCTGACCCGGAGCGGAGTGCGGACGTCCGTGTGGCAGCTCATCTGCGAACCGACAACTGGCGTCCCTCATTAGCCACGCTTTGGCATTCGCACTCATTAAAATCTAGACCTGCTCTTTCAAATTCTTCTAGACGTTTCGACAGATGTGTGGATGTTTAACTGTACTGTACTGTAAATATACTGTATTTTTTTTTTGAATCCAACGACTGTTTTGCTTTATACGTAAAACATTTCTTCACTGAAAGGAGCCTCTTCTTTCAGCGTTGTTTGATCCACGTTTGATACATTGTTTGAATTCCCTTTAAACCCTTGTTGATATGTCATATTAATGTGCTTATACGTCAATGCACCGGTTAGAACGAATTGAATAGCCTTTGTGTCCAGTTTTAATCTTCCCTCTTTCTCAGAATAAGCCCGGGAGATCTTTTGGCTGCAATGGAGGGACACGTTACATTCACCATGCTATGTTTCTATTTTGGGTTTAACAATAATTTTCCTCTGCGCAGATTTTTTTCAATCGTACCGCTGCAGGTTCTTAAAAAAACTGTTCGCGCTCACCCATTTTAGATACCGCCAACCACGAACTCGCAAAGCAGGAGGCGAGCAGGAGCAGACGGGCTTCGTGCGCGGTTAAGCCGAGAACTGGGCAAAACTGTCACGTTTTCCGAACGGGTGTGTGGTCCCGCGTTATCTCTCGAGAGCGGCTGCCATCCGCGAGACGCACGGGCGAACGAAGGGAGCGATGTTCGGGCAGCGGGGAGCGGGGAGCGGGGAGCGGGAGCACCAAATGGCGAGGTGATGGCGGGGGAGGGAGGGCAATATCGGGTGGGGTCAGGAGTGGCAGCGGTGCGGCGACGGTGGTGGACGCGGGGGTGGGAGCACAGGCGGAGGCTGTTTTAAAATTTGTAAATATGAATATTCTTATAAATAGATTAGATTTAAGTAAAATTGTTCACGCAACGCAAGTAGTAACTTGTGCTTCAAACGTAGCAAAGGTATTCTAGGCTCAATAGTAAAAAGTTTATGTACGATAAGGGGGCTTTCGGGAGTGACGTGTAAGTGGTGAAAGCGACAGACCTTGTTAGAGAGGTATAATATGGTCTTCGAAAGGTAGGGTTTCGTATGTATATTTAAGTGAATTTGTACCTGAAATGCAATTCCAAGTGAAGTATCTCTAAAAGAACATTGAGTTCTAACAGGTAACAAGCGAAAATTATTTTTTCTTTAATTTTTGTTATAAAATTAATTTTGCGGTCGCGGGTCGGCCGAGGCTGGCAGGTTGCGGGAGAGACGGGACGGTGGCGGGGTGGGGGCGGGACGTGTCGGGACGGTGGCGGGGTGGGGGCGGGACGTGGCGGGGCGGTGGCGGGGCGGTGTCGGGACGGTGGCGTTACGGTGTCGGGACGGTGTCGGGACGGTGTCGGGACGGTGTCGGGACGGTGTCGGGACGGCGGCGGGACGGCGGCGGGACGGTGGCGGGACGGCGGCGGGACGGCGGCGGGACGGCGGCGGGACGGCGGCGGGACGGCGGCGGGACGGCGGCGGGACGGCGGCGGGACGGCGGCGGGACGGCGGCGGGGTGGAGACGGGACGGTGGCGGGGTGGAGACGGTGGCGGGACGGCGGCGGGGTGGAGACGGTGGCGGGACGGTGGCGGGGCGGGGTGGCGACGGGGCGGCGGCGCTGGCCCTCCTTTCCGGGGCTTCGTGGGCGGCGGGGCGGCGGGCGGCGGCGCCGTGTGCGGAAGCCCCAGTGGCCCGCGCGAGCCGATCGTTACACGGCCTTCCGGGCGCCGCGACACGAGATTTCCTTCCGCGGGGCGGTCCCTGCTCCGCCCGGCTGCCAGCCCTTTACGTCGGACACGGGGGGGAAGGACAAACAGCTCATCCACTTACATATAATTCCAAATTTTACACAACTTAAATAAAAGAAGATGCCATTCTGCATTGTGCCGTTAAATTCCAAAAAGTGAGTGCACTGGCCGGATTTTGATATGAATGTACATTTGTTAACCATTCACAACCAACAAATGTTGCTGACGAAGCCTGGTTTGGAAAGCGCTCTGTGTCAGCAATAACTTTGGTGAGTGTCAGATTCCTATTCAGGTATTAAGGATCGTTGATACTAGTTTTGGAGGCGAGTTACATACATTATTCGTAATTATGATATAAAATTTTAATTCAGTGACAGTAGAAACACTTCGTTAACCAAGGTAAAATGGTAGTATGCCTAATGCTTTTTTTTTTTTTTTGGTGCAGTTTCAATATATCCCACATCGCGTATCTTAAGCCGCTGATGCCTCTTCTGACAAATACTTCAGAGGAACAATTGGAATGCAGTATACAGGATAGACTGACATCCAGCACACATTTGGCATAGCAGTGACATTTTGGCCGGGAACATGCATCAACAAACTTATTTCATTTTGAAAAACGCTTCAAACATTTTCAAAAGTACGAGTATCGAATCTTTCAAATCTTTTGTACAAGATGAAATTTTATATCACGATATCCCGGGAAGTGCGGATAATACTGCAGTAACCGTTAAAAATTAAATAAGACACTGCAAATACACTTGCTATTCCCAAAAGTATGAAAAAGCTAATACGGAAAGCTAGATTATGATCACTACAGTAACAGGAAAGAACATTTGATTACTGAATGTAAAGCAGAGAGAGAAAGATTTCATTTTTGCAAGGTTTAAAAAGCAAGTCTTCATTCAGTTTCAAAAACGTTTCATTGAATTGTGCTCACCTTGGTTGTTCGGAGTTGTGCGAATGAAATGAACGGTACTAAATACAAATTAAGACCAAACTTTATTATTTAATCACCTATTCCCCATTTCAAATGTGTACCCATTAAATAGGCCACTTTTAATTGTATTAAACACATTTCATTAGGGCTAATTAAATGTCAATAATGACATTAAAACAACTGTTTTGGGGGCTGACTATGACGTCTTACCGAGCATTTCATTGATAAATAAAACTCTTACCCTCCAGTCGGCTGCGAGACAGAGCCCTTTCCTTTTTCAGAAAGAATCCATGAGCCATGCCCTTCAAAGAATGACATACGAATCAGTCAACAGAACGAGATCCTATCAACAGTCCAGTAAATGTATATTTTCTAGGAAAGTGTACACAACTTTCAGAAATGAACAACACTGACATCTATTCAATTCGAAATACTATCCTTTGAAGATCTCTTCAATACTTAACCTAGATTAGAAGGGGATTTCACTTTATTCTTCTTCCCAGAAATGCGCCAAACGTTTTGTAATTTATTGATTATTGATTTCGATTGTATTTTAGAAAGGGTCGCCTCTATTCTCTTTGTAATTCACACACTTATTTCGAGGAACGAAATTCTTTTATTACAATGTCCAAACTCGTTTTGATGCACATCATTATTCCACCAACTGAATAACGCTAGACAGAGTGCACTTGGGATAACATTTTTCGCAGTTCACTCTGGCTAGTTATACTCATTTTAGTAATTTCTGACCACGGTGCCTTTCTTGTCGACTTCCCGGACTGGAATTCTCATTTCTGAATTTCGGGCGAAAGGAGAGGGAAGCGAAAATGGACACTGAAATTAAGTATAAAAATAACTAAATCAATTATTAAAGCAGGCGCTTTGCTCAATGACCTAAAAATTATTTCAAGCTGTTTATTCTCTAATAATCATTTCGTTTCCTCTTGAAATTGGTGTTTTAGACGCATTATTAGAGGCCAGGAAAGACTTCTTGTGGTCCCAAGTGGCAGAGGCTAGCCCAGCGAGGTTCATCGCGCTTATTCGAGGTGCTTCGCGCAGGAAAAGGTTCACTGCGCATGCGCTAAAATATTAATTGGCATCGATTCCCCCTCCATAACCACCGGCTGCCGCTGCACAACCCCCTTCCCTCCGTCCTTGAACGCGATGTGTTCGGTGTCGGTGACAGTTGATATCATTCGAGCGCGATTGCCTCACACACATAGGACGCAAATCGAATCCACCAGTTGCCCGTTCCGTAGTCTGGAGATCTTTCCAAGCTCTCAGAACCCAAGGGTGACCCAGAGTATCAACTGATGTTATTGCAAGACCACTGACCGGGAGCTCCTAGGGTTTGAATCCCGACGGTGGCAGGGTTTTCGACACTCGACAGACAGCAGAGTCGAATGCAGCCGTTGTGTCTGGAGGAGAATTCTAGCGGCCGGTTGGGTTCGTCGGTTGTTTTCCGTGGTTTCTACAAACTTCACAAATGCCGGAGCAGTACCCCACCAAACGGACCACAGACCGCACGGGATCATTCTTTCCTCTTCCTGGATCTATCCTCCTCCTACTTACACAACCTTACATGCACTACAGTACCACATATGAAGGAAGACCAGTCGGGAGCTAGTCCGGCCGGAGAGAGGGGTGCTCAGGTAGTGGGAGATACCTGGATGAGTAAGACGAAGCAGGTCGGGGCCGGCTCTCGCCATCCAGCGCGGGAAGATCACAGCTACCACCCGCGATAAATCATGCACTACACTTTCGACACTAAAGACCTTAACAGTTGACGGGCAAGGAATCATCAATGAATCTGAGAGCCCGGAGGGCGGGTCGCAAAAGACAAGCACAGTCCGGTGGTTCGTTTACCACCGGAAACATCTACATCCCTTTCATTCTTAGGAATAGGAATGAATAGTTCCCTGGGATTCCCCACCCCCTCTCCGCCAATTCGCACTCCGACACCGCTGACAAATTTCGGCGCAAGCGGACAAACAATGGGCGCGTGTCCGCCGCGGGGCCCGGAAGGTCTGCAGTGGGCGCGCCCCGCCCCCTTCTCGACCACATCAGGGCCGCCGCCGCCCCCGCCCCCGCCGCCCCCGTCTCGCCAGCGATCCTATCGACCGCGGGCCGCCACCCTCGCCGCAGCCCCCGCCCTGCGCCACTCAAACGCGCGAGCATAAACCACGACACTTACGCCGTTTCAGGCCAGCCGCTGATTTTTGACAGGGTCGCCAGCGGTCGAGCTCCGTCGACGAACGCAACGCTCCGCGAGATGTATTCTCCCGCCAGCCGGGTGAGTCGAGCGCCAGCTAGGAACGCCTCAAAGTGTCCGTTCAGTGCGTGCAGTCCGACGTTTGGGGTAGTTTTCGAGAGCGATTGACTATGTTAAAAATTAATGTGAATGTGCCCTAAGTGATTTATGCAACAAAGTAATGTTTTTTATCTTTCAAAAATATGTGCGTCTTTATCTTAACTCTTCCCTTAATACAGTTGCATCCAACGATCTGTTAACTTGCTTCTTCCGACATACAGGATTGAAAGTACTCGAATGTTCTTTTGAATACGGCCGTCAGGTGGTACACCAAAACAATGGTGGAGTACGTAACCGCCCAAGTTCGGTCAGTGACTGTACGTGCTAAAAAATTGATATCAGTGAGACAATACAATGCTACGTTAAAATTGCAGTCCTCCGTGCCGTGAATATACTGCCATGCTACTTCACAAGCAAGCAATGGATGTGTATGTCATGCCCTATCAAGTAGAGACCACCATCACTCGAAAGTTGATTCCTAACGCACAATTGTTTGATACCGTAAGGCATGCTCAACGAATGATTTTCGTGGCGTGCAGGTCATTCCGTGTATTTATGACGAGCACAACGAATTTCATACGAATTTCAACGAATTGCCACTCACCAAGTGAATTGGGCTGCATTCTTAGACGCAACCGCTGTTCATGTATACCATCTAGTGGCCACATACATTCCATTCATTTTCATCCTTGGATCGTGCCTCTGCACGCGCAAGGGGAAAAAAATAGATATCATGATTTGCGGATCAGCCCACGTAGAATGTACGTCACATATACTAACTACATACGAGATTCACGCCGTGGTAGAGAGTAAACTCAGACGATTTAGAATCCTTACGCTCCTGCACCGGCATTTGCATGTCTGCATCCCCCACCACCTCCGCCCTCACCACAGCACCGCAGAGCGGGCGTCTATCTCCACTTCCCTTCTACTTCGCTCGAACCGCGGCCGCAGTGAGCTACCTCTATTTCAGCCCGCCCCGCCTCCGCCCTCACCCCCGCCCCTGCCTCGCCCCCGCCCGCGTCGCTCCCGCCCCGCGCTCGCGCCGCCCCCGCCGGCCCCGCCCCGCCCCGGACCAGGCGCTCCACGGGAGGTGCGCGGCCAAGTGAACTGAAGGAAGGAACGGCCTCTTACGCAACAAATGGGCGACGAACGCCAGCGGCTATTTTTTTCTCTCCCATTGTTACGATACCCAATGCGCAAAGACATTTGAGCGACGCCGCGAAGCCTGCCGGTAGGCTTCAAAAGAACGTCGTCTATATAAAAGCTCTGACCTTTAACCCACATTCTCAATTGGTTCTGAGTAAGGAATTTTCTTTTCTACCATTCATATACAAGCTGCCTGCTTCGCAGAAAATGCAAAAATGACTTTCTATTGCTAAAGGTCAACACATTCGTTTTTTAACAACAAGCAATACATGCATCATTCGTAGGACAATTAAATATAACTGCTGGGAATTGTGCAATGTTATCTTTGCGTTTCTTTCCCCTCTCGTTTTTTCCGAAATATATTTTATTGTTGAATAACACATAGATCAGTAAAATGTTGTACTATATATTATGTTTTTGGTTGTTTACTACTAACTGACATACTGCGAAATAGTCACCTCTATTAAGTGACAATTTCGGCGTTTTAATAGTTTTTTTTTAGAAATACGTGGAATGGGGAATTTCCTTTGAATTCGAATTGGTTGCATAGGAGTGAGGTCGAGGTTGAGTGTATTTAATGCGAGGATTTGTGGTGTGGAGAAATAGACGTTGGAGGGAAGGTCATTGATATGATTAGCTGCAGATTCTATGGATAGTTCTTTATAGAAATAGTTGTTGGTAAGGAACCAAATAGTTGTTGGTAACCAACCAACAACTATTTACCAACCAACCAAGTAGCGTTCGTGAATATCTTTAAGTACTGGGTCTGGATTTAAAAAAAAAATCGTCAATATTAGTTTCTGCTGCATTAATCCAGAAGGGACGTCCCTTATCGTACAACCCATGCGTTGCGAGTTGCGCGAGGGTGGAGTCTCGAGAGAGCCCTGCCCTTCCACGCGGTCCAACGCCGGCGCGTTTACGCCCGCTTCCAATGTTGCGCGCGTCTCGTCGGGGAGGGCTTGCAGGTCCGCCCGCTCTGGGGACCACACGCACGATGCGTCATCGGTGTCATGTACGGCGGTACGACAGCCGTAGGCAAACGTAACTGTTTTAGAGAACAACATCTTGGTGAGAGAAATAGTTTATTAACGAAGTTTCGGATCTATACATACGATAATGTTTCTTAATCTGTTCTGGAATGTTCCAATTCAAGCATAATCGAATTACCTGATACTAATGGCTTTTAAAATTCCTTCTGCAAGGGACGTCGTTTTCGTAGCGACGTTACTGGGTCTTCAGTTTGACGAGGGAGTTCCTTTTTTGCGGCCACGGCGAGAGCTATAGAGTAATTGGTTCCGTGAGTGTACTGAGGAGGTGGTGGGAGGTAGCGTGGTTCCTCCCCTGCCAGCACGTGCGATTCGGTGCCGACCTGACCATCGGTTTGCTGTTGTTCCTCTTCCTGATATGTTCGCACTCGGGCACCGCCCCGCACGGGGCACGCTGTAAGCTCGCGACTGCTCTCCAAGAACGTGTGTTAGGTAGTGCATGTACGTTCCAGTGTGTGTGTGTAGAAAGAAGGCGTCACGGACAAGGAAGGAAATATTGCGCGGAATTCGTCGACTATTCGTTAGAGTACTCCTCCGCTATTCGTCTACATTTGATGGGAGAACTATCGCTCACAGCAGCCGGCCGCTAGAATTCTTCAAACAGCGGCGTTTCGACAAACCGAAGGCCTTCGTCATTAGTATCTCTGCAGTGGAGAAATGTTTCTTTGAGATAAACTAAATACTTTCAATGAACAACATTTGCGCGAATGGAACAGTTTAAAGGCGTAATTTTAGAGAAACTTGATTGCGTGCAGTAGGGAGAAAGATTGACGAAATAGTTGAGACATTACTCTGCATTCTGGGTCGCATGCCGATATCATATAAGGTAGCACTCTCTAATCTCCCTTGGGCGCATCTCTCTCGCTCGCCGGATTCCAGACTTTCGGAGAGCTTCACCTCGATTCCGCGCAGCCGCACTCCATCATCCAGAAGAAAATACAGCGCTCTGGCTAATAACGGCAGATCCCAACCCACGTTTGTTTCGAGTGTTCACGCTTTTGTGTTTTCGTTCCAATTCATGGCGCAATTCGACATATGATAGACATGAGGCACGCGTGTACCGTCATACTTCTAACTGAAAACGTCAAGTCGGTTGGGATCTACCGTTATCATAAACGCCTGAATTCTTCTCGCTAAAGCAGTACAACTCTTTTTCACTTCCTGGTTTATTTTGAGACACTAACGCAACGACATTCCGGAACAAACCCATATTCATAATGTGCCATAATTTACACTTGGATGTTTCATTTACAACGAAACCGAATAACCAGCTCATTGCATTTAAATCTCCCTTTATAAAAGTCCTGGGCCTTTACTGCCCTCGTTTCTTACTGCCCTGCTGGCAGATGAGCAATTTTATGCCCTCGCAGCACCACAAGCTTTCGGTGTGGGGCGGCGCGGGGCCGGGCGTGCTGAGGAGCGTTGCCGCACGCGTGCGCTCCCGCTGGCGCGTGTTTATGCGCGCTTTGAATGTTGCACGCGTGTCGCCGTGCGGGCGTTTTGAAGGGCCGTCCGCAGCAGCGACGCGCGCAGCCGGGCGGGGCGGGGCGGGGCGGGGCGGGGCGGGGCGGGGCCGGACGGGGCGGTGCGGGGCGGGCTGCGCCCTGTGACGGAAAGCGCGCTCGCTCGCCAGCAGCCGCTGTCACGCGACTCCGTGCTCGCCCTCACTTATGTAACAGCTCTCGGAGCCGCGCGGCGGGGAGGGACGGGCCGCGGCGGCGTTCGGCAGGCTGTGCTCCGTTCCGCAGCGATCGTGGGAGGGTGGACGCGCTCCGCTCGCGGATTGCTTTTTTCCTTCCGTTGTTGCCCTGGGGACAACTCATTGATTGATTGATTGATGCTTTGGAACACGTCAACTGCTATAGACCTTAGTACCGTTTGGCAATCAATGTTTTATCGCGCGTGGAGGCAGAGTTGCTCCCCAGCTGGATGGTGAGATCCAGCGCCGGCCTACACGCCGGCTCGAGGGGGGGACTTCCCTTTGCGACGGCACCGCCCCAGCCGACACCTGCTCTAAGTTCTCGGCTCCACTCCCCACATGTGTGTGCATTCAGTAAGGGCTGAGGGTTGGACAAGGAAGAAGAGGGAAAGATCGCGCACGGTCCGTGGCGCGTTCGTCAGGGTACTGCTCCGGTATTCGCCTGGTATTGATCGAACACTACCGGTCCGAGCAACCGTAAGCGGGCTGAAGCCAACGGCTGAATTCGACCTGGTGATTTAGCTATTGAATATTTTTGGGTAATGGTTAGTTTACTTTTTAGTGGCCGATATAGTTAGCAAAAGAAGTGGATATCTCAATAAGCCACGCGTTCCCTTACGTGACCTTGCTCGGGCGCCTACTTACGGGATGCGCAAGTAAAGGGAGAGGGCCTTTAAAATATATTAATATTTAATGCTAGCTTAAGTTTAATGGATTAAGTCTAACAATGTGCTCTTCGGCATACCAAATCAACAAAATTATTTGATGTATTTCTGCGAGTGTATCGTAAATGTTGAGAAACTGGAGATAGAAACCTGTTTTTTTGAGGTAGCTTATTGTTACTGTAGTTTCAAATTTGTTATCAAAATTGTTTTTATAGACCTTCTCCTAAGTAACAAAAAATTAAAATCTGAAATAGCTGAACTCGCAGAATTGGGTGCTTTTGGAACATCTTGCGGTACAATTAGGTAATTCTGGTAGCGCGCAATTTAGTAGTTGGAATGAGTTTGGTGTTAGCACGTGGTGATAATGGTGATATTGGGAACATGGGGTTTTGTGAAGAATACCACGTAGGCTACCCTAACTCTATTTATATTGGCAGCTCTCTTGATTTTGCATGGCGGCACCGTACCATCACCGTATCTAGTTTACTTGGCCTGCCTGAACTTTTCCTTTCGACACAGCTTAAGAAACTGAAAGGAGTTTTGTTAGAAAGCTAGAGTTTCATTTTTGCTCCGGCCGGGAATCGAAACCGGGACCGTCTCAAAGAAAGCTAGCATGCTGTCTATCAGCCACCCGAGGAGTTGGAGGAAAAATATTGTAATAAATTGTTTTCAAATTCAATTGATTTAATCACAGAAAATACAATCTGTTTTACAGTTCTGACACTAATTGACACACAAAAATCTATATTCAGCGATTACATTTTGTCACTTCTAAATTTTCCGATGTACGAAAATTCGCGTCCTGTGATTCATAATGTGTAAACAGTCTAAGATTTTGTATATTTCATACACCGAATCGAGTCACGTGTAGATCATGCCAACACAACGAACTGTACATTGGCGTGGGGACACAGGAAGTTGAGAGACTTACAAGAGAATGATTTAATACTCTCTTTAAACTGTTTATTCCTTGAATAACAGAAGTGACCGTGTAGAATCCACTTGTAGTAGTTTGAACGTAAGCAGCTCTAAAAGCAAAGATTATACCCAGGCAGACGGGACATTAACCAGCCGCCGAAATGAGAAGTTTGCAATGGTCCGCCCGGCGGAGGAGGGCGCGTGGGGCAGGCGGAGAAATGGGGTTGACGACCGCGAGGGGGCGGCCTGCTCAGAGCTCACCCGTTCCCCTTCCCCGCCCTGTTGCTCTCGCCCGCCCTGTTGCGCCCCGCCGCCCCGAGGGGTGCTCGCTCCCAAGGGCGGCCCGCCCGCCCGCCCGCCCGCCCGCCAGGCGCCCCGGCTAATGGCTGCCATCCTTGGGCCTCGGCCGCCCCCGCCGCCGCCGGCGCATTGTACACACGGAGGGAGAGGCCCGCCGGCGCCGGCGGTCGAAGTATTGATCTGGGCGGAGGGCGGCGCGGCGCGGCGGGGCGCGAACTCGGCCCCGCTGCGACCGCCGCCCCCGCCCCCGCTGGGACGGGGGCAGGGGCAGGGGCGGCGGCGTCTTGGCGCCGACCTCGCCCCGGCCCCGGCGGCGCGCCGGCTCCCCGCCCACGCACCCGCCGTCCATCCCCATCCGCGCGCGGAGAGCAATACACTGGCACACATCTGCAGGAAAGGGGCTTTTCAATGAGGCCGACTCGAACCTCTGACTCGAGCGATTGCCCGCGCTTCCCTCTAGTCGTAGTACCAACTAAAGGCTGAGCATTGGATAGCAGACACGGGGTATACATACCCGTATTACCATTAACCCTTCGTTTCAAGTATGGGTACTCATAAGACCCATTATTTGCTTTTCAAAACATACCTATTTTTATTAAAAAAATGACATGGATTGAGGATATAGTTATTTTCATTTGTAGGTAATGATCATTTTTATTTTAACATAAATATATTCAATATGTTTCATTTATTATTTTTTAAATGCAAATATTTCTCGAAGATGACTTTATTTTCAAATTCTGAATCCTTTAATGTGAGGCGGGGGATATTTTGTTGTACTTTAAAAAAAAAAAATACGATAGGAATAAACTAGGGACCTATGTCTTCTGTGAAGGACTACAGGCATTTTAAAACCAATAATAACTTTAAAAAAATGATGTGGGTACGTATTGTAACCACTCAGTTCAAGTAGGGTTAATTTATTTTGTACGCTCATTTGTTGTAATACTGTTCATACATTCATTAATAACGTGTCTCTAAAATATTGACAGATCATTTCTTTCAAGTATAATGCGGAGAAATATGTACTTATTTTTCAGCGTAATTACATAATGTAGATATCTGTGATATTTTCTAACAATAGAATGAAAATCAATATTTGTAAACGAATCATTTTTGAAGAGCCATTAAGAAAGGGAAAATTCTTTTTATTTCCTTGAAGTACAAGACTGATCATACTAACGACTTAGAAAAATACTAGAATATAATTATTATTTGGAACTAAAAGTAAACACAGAATTTCATCGCTGATGAACATTCAGCCTTAATAATTAGAGAGGGTCCCATCTTAAAAACATCTTAAGAATCTCAGAGGCTTTTGATTAAGCAAGAACGAGAGTTATTTGAAAATTCACATAGAGTCTACTTGCATTGCATGGAGAATACACATTCAGGGCAGGAATTCATTTCAATGAGTGAAAGCAGTGTTAACGTTCTTGAATTTTCGGCGTCCATTACCGTTTCACAATTACCTAATCCCATTATTACGATATTATACTTGTGCTATTAATTCTCTCGGGAAACGCGCAATTAGCTCGGAAATTGTTCTGTCTGCGTAGTCTGATAATACATTATCCCCGGCAATGTTTTTGGTCAGCGCCGTTTTGGTGTGTAGCCACCCAATTGTATTTAATTTGATTGTGTTCAGAATTGAATGGAATTGGAATGATTTTTTCTTAATTTTTCGGTTGTTAACTAATCCTCAGATCGTGGTCAAAATTGTCGTGCGCTAAACAAACAACTGCAACGTTGGTTACCCAGTATTTTTACGTTGATGTTCGCGTTAAAATTCCGTTTATTATTCGATTGTTTAAATTTCGTTTTTTATTATTCACTTGGTATTGCTCTTCTGTAAATTACATTCTTCATCTCACGTTTTCACTGACGTCGGGTAAGATCGAATTATTAAGTACAAGGGCACATCGAGTGCGTGTGTGGCCGTTGTCTTTGTCATAGTTACTAAAAGACCCATTTTATTGTTATCTATTGTGAATCTGTCCCCTTAATTTACAGTTCAACATTCGCAGATTATGGGAATACTCGACCCATCTCTCTCGGTATAGATTTAATAAGAGCATTCGTTTGTGACAAATATGGCCGATTAACCCTCCTTCCTTCTTCAATAGACAAAGTCATCCCAGAGACGTTATCTTCCATTACGCCTCATTCTTCAGAGTGATTTTAATTCTTCTCGCACCGCACCGCACCGCCATTATGCGCGCCTAATGGTGCAACTACAGTCGGCCAAGTCGAAGACTCCTAATTTTAGCGTGGAGGGTTTATGGAAGGACGATCGTTCCTCCGACAGTCCGCCCCGGCGCAAGACAGAGGAGGCAGTTGCGTGGAAGCCAGGCGCCTTTTGGAGTGCGCGTAATGGCGCTCGCTTCGGGTTGCGCGGAGGCGCCGCGCCGCACGGCGAGTGATTGTCTGGGGAGCTGGTTTATTGTTTTGGTAAGCCTGATCAATTGACCTATTGATTAACAGGGGAAAGTGTTTCCCCACATTAATCGATCTCTCTCGTTTTGTCTATTTGGTTTTACTTTCTGTTAATTTGACACTGGTCTCATTGCTGTACCTCGCTGCGATACTAGTCACAAGTGGAGCGAACATTCACAGGGAATATACAGCGGGTTGTACATCGGGCATCCGCTATGTACCTGCAATTTTCGACAACTCATTTTCCAGTTCAACGCAGCAGTACTTTTGTTCATCCATACACCGGACAGGATTTGTAACGCCCATCTCTACTTGTCCACCCACGCAAGTGAACAAAAATAACTATTTAAAATTTTAAAAAACATTGCGTTTTAAAAATTGGCATTTGTGATGCTTCTATAGCGCTTACCACAGTATGTGCGCCGTTCCATACATCTCAATCTCCTGGGGGTGGCATTCCTGGATCCTAGACCCTTTGAACGACTAATCTTCACATTTCATTGCATTGATCTTAGAAGGAATTGTAATGTGAACCACCTTACTTTTCTAGTCTCTCATAAATATGAGTGTCATCTCTCAGGTCACTATGAGATATGGACTGGTCACCACAGTTATATCAATATTAATAAAATATACATTTTTTTCTCTTGCCCCGGATCCCAATGCCTGGTTTATTGGAGTAAAACGGTTGATTAGGCACTTTTAGAACGGATCAATGCCTACCTTTTCACTTTCCCGTATACGTACGTATACGGAGTAATATACGTAGAAAGTTATGTAATGCTGCGGAATGTCGATTTCGAGATTTCAGCGAAAACACAGGTTTTGGGGTCCCCTGACAACGAAAAAGCGCTTTTTTCAAAACGTCCGTCCGTCCGTCCGTCCGTCTGGTGTATGCGAACAACGCTAGCGCCTCAACCATGCACAGGAATTTTTCCAAACTGAAGAAACCCCTGTCCATTTGACCTGAGTCAAAGCTCTGAGATTTTGAAAATCATTCACTGGTTTTTGGGGGTACTTTAAAGCCCTTGAGACATTTTCAACATTTTTTCATAACGGCTCCAAATATTTTCTTTAAATTACTTCAAGAATAGAGTAAAATACACTTATAAAGGGTGACAGATTTAATTTTCACAGTAAACTCTGAACATTCGAAAATTTCAGAAGTTTTAATTTTTTGGGGGCCTTCCTATAACTAGAAAATTAAAGATAGAGATTTTTCCTTCAAATAAAATTTGTTCTCCATAGCGAGCTGTTTCATTAAGGTCAGGTATATTTTTTGAACATTTAAGTAATTTTCGCGCAATACTGCGTGCAATATGTGCATTGAATTTTTTTAAATACATTGCAGCAGCCAAAAATATATGGCAAGTTCGTATAGCTAACAGAGACCAAAGGAAATAGAAAACTAATACGGGAAAGTCTGTGCCATTCTGTAGCACTACTAAATGATTCTGGCTGACGGCTATATTTGCATCATTTGTGACATTTTACAGAGATGCCGGTCATTTACAGACACCAATGCAAATATGAGCAGGATTTGTTATGTCCCGAAGGGTTTTCACGATCGTCCAGAACGGGCAGACTGACTATATAATAGTTTCCGAGTTTCCGTTTTAAAAGTTTCAATAAAGAAATGAAAGACAGCAGTGCAGCTCACGAATTGCAAGGTATATTGCTACCCGCCTGTATCCAATTGCGTAGTGCGCTGCATAGACATTCCCACAGATGTGTTCATGGAATTCGGAAAAAACAGACAATAGGAGCGGATTTCGAAGTCCATGAAGACAGCCACCCAAAAATATCTGATGCCAAAACCATCAGTCAACATGTCTGACACGTGAGCGGGATCAAACTAGCGACCTCTCCGAGGCTCGATCCGAAGAGATTTTGTGTCGAAGCTCTTTGAAGGTGAGCCGTCTGCACACGAACGCATTGACCAATTGAGCACATGCACATGATCTGCATTTATGTTGCCAGCACTCGACCAGCCGTCAAAGCGGCCCCCACTTAGAGTAATCTCTGTAGCAAGGAAAACGTCCAATGGCCCAAGAACCCAACTCAATGCCGGCGCATCTGGTCTCGCGGGCGGCGTCGCGCAGCTTCCGCCCTCCGCCCTCCAAAGCGCGGCGCCCTTCCGCTCTCTCCTCGCAAAGTTGCCGCGGCGGCGAGAGCGAGGGAGGGGGGTCTATGGTGGAATTCGGCGACGTGGGCTGCGGGGGCAGTGGCGAGGGCACAACGAACGACGGAGGCGGGCCGGCGATGGGGTGGCGACGGCGGGGCAAAACGCAGAGATAGGGCGGCGGCGGCGGCAGCAAAGCAAATGGTGTAGGCAGCATGGGTGGCGACGGTGCGGGGGCGGCTGGGGCGACGGGGGCGGCTGGGGCGACGGGGGCGACGGGGGCGGCTGGGGCGACGGGGGCGAAGGGGGCGACGGGGGCGACGGGGGCGACGGGGGGCGACGGGGGCGGCGGGAGCGGCGTGGGCGGCGAGGGCGGCGTGGGCGGCGAGGGCGGCGAGGGCGGCGAGGGCGGCGAGGGCGGCGCTCGAGCAAGGCGAATATCGAAAATTCGCAGCAGCGACTCGACCCTAATTCGATTGTGCGCCTAATGATGGGAAGCGGGGCGCCTTCTGGCCTTGGGCGCGTCGCCCTGGCAACGCGCCGCGTTCGATTTCGCCGCGACGCCGCGCGCGCGCTTCACCGCGGGGCGCCGGACCTCCGGGCGGCTGCGGGCCTCTTCGCGGCGATGGGGCGGCCAGCGATTTGCTTTTCTAATGTGGCTCGGATTGAGAGCGGGAGGTGGCCTCGGGCCCGTTCTACTGCAACGGCAGTTGTAAGCAACAAATGGTACCAGACGCTCATGGACATCATGAACGCTCGTGTTAAATTTCTGAGATGCACCAGAATATGGTCATAACGTGACGTTACACAAAATCGTCCTCCGATGTAATTAAAATGAGACCTCACTTTACACGAAGTTAATCTTCTGGGGAATTTTAGGATCAGTTCCTGACGAACTGGAAAAGCTACACGAGCTTGCTAATTTTTTCATCTGTCTCGAGTGCTGACTGCTTCGCGACTTGATTCTTCCTTGATTTTTGCAAACGTTTTCATCTATTGCAGTGTTCGTTGGGACTCTTAAGGCTGATCTACGCCTCTAACAACTCAGGATAAATGACCTACTGGAGTCGGTAAGCACATGCAGCATATGTCCGTGTGAATCAATTCCAAAGAAAACTCTGAATCGATTCTTTAAAGCTGATACTTCTCAAATATTCAGCGCAACCAATAAGCAATGACGAGCCATGTTGTTTAAAGTTTACAATTTGAGCCGGAATTATCTTCACATTCTTTGCGCCTCCCCGAAAACTATCATAAAAATATTAAACGTGCATAATATTAAGTAAAAATAGAAATCCTTAAAAGAAACATCCCTTACAAATTTATTGTTCAATTTCTCAACAGAAGGTCTCTTCTAAAATAGAATATAATACTTATCGAGAAGAATAGAACAAGAGATTCAAACGATTTGGCAATTTATTTTGACTCAACTTTAACAAACGCAGTCCGTTTATCGGAAAGTAGTAGCTATTGTAGTAGCGAAAAGGAGAAATAAGAACGTTAAAGGAGAAAAAGAAAAATATCGTGACTGCAAACAAAGATTTGTTCACTCGCGATTCACGGGACGTAGCGAGTATCAATGCGAATGCAAGCTTAGGTATCAGTTCCCATTCTCGTTTCCAACAGAGGAGAAAGACGCGTTAGTAAAATTATCTGAGACATCCTGAAGTAAATAATAACACTCAATACTTTACTCGAACATCGGGAGATGGAATCAGAATCCTTAACTAAAACTTCAAGCAAAACAAAAAAGACAAAAAACAATTGGTAGAAAATTAAATAATTTTTACAGCAATGCTTCTTGTTTAAGACCTCCAACGTATACAGCCAATCTGACGAATAGTAAGTTAATCGAAATTCGTTTCGTAAGACACTCAAGACCTACGAGATAATATATGGTCCCATGTTCATTAATAATATAAATATAACTAAATATATACCCGTAGATAAATGGATGAAATACTAAATAGTGTATAATGAATAAATATAATAATAAAAGGCAATAATTTGGCAATTATTGATTGGTAATAATTTTTATTTAAATGATTGTTGAAACAAGGAATGTTACACAATCACATCTCATAAACAATAAAACATTTCATATCAATTCATGTGAGATGTATTGCTTTACAATTAAATAACGATTTTTTCAGGATAGGATTTTAATAACTTGTCGCCTAAGCGCAAATGATGTTCGAATAGCACTACTATAAAACACTGTTAATAAAAAAATGTATAGGACCTGCAATCTTCAATAAATATTTCATATTTATAATCTTAAATTTTATTCGAGAGGTATGTTTCTTTTCTTATTACTAAATTAAAAATATATTTCTGAATATTAACCGACATTCAGTTTCACTATTTGTAAATGACACACGAAATATCATAACATGATTATAAGGGAGTTTTAATCGCACAAATATTAACTTTTGCGCCAGTAACCTACTGCAAAGCTGGCGCGAACTGTGACACAAAGCGCCCGGGTGGCAGGAAACAATGTAACGCAAAGCGCCAATAGGCAATAGGCAATCAATTTGGATGAAGCGGCCGCAAACGCAAGCACAATCACATCACACAGGCGGCGCGGCGGTGGGCCAGAGCAAGCAACATCGCCACAGGGCGCGTCCCGCCGCGCCAACCCCCTCCAACCCCGCCCCTCCCCGCCCCGCCACGGCGTGGACATCGCCCGCCGCCGCAGTCCGGAATGCCAGCAACCGCTTCGGATATGAGCGGTCGCAGCCTAGGTCTCCGCATCCCCCGCACCTGGCAGCGCCCAGCCCCAGCCACTTCGCCTCGCCCCTCCCCACGTCATCTCGCCCCTTCCCGCCTCCCCTGCTCCGCCCCGCTTCACCTCAACCGCTCTCCCCCGCGCCCCGCCGTGCCCTCCCTGCCTCTCGCCTCGTCACCTGCCCCGCCCCGTCTTGCTTCTCTCCTCCCCGCCTCACCACGCCCCTTCCTACCTATCGCATCTCTTCTCCCCGCCTCGCTTCGCCTCGCACCTGCCCGACCCTCCCCTGCTTGCTCCGGCGCCAGAGAATGCTTGGGCGAAATGTCGCTGCTTCCGTCAACTCCGACCAGACGGACAGCGTTTCTCCCTCGTCAGCTTGCAAAGCTACGGAACTGGGATGACATACGACTTTTTCACAAATATCGGGATTTCCTTTTCAAAAGTATGGACTTCTCTGGCGTTCCTAAAAATACGTTTCGTCTTAAATCAAGTTGCAAGTACCTTTGATTTCATTTTAGTGAGATTCGTAACATTCGACGTTTCAACTACAAGATCGTACCCCAATACACCTCAAGCTGTGGCAATGGAACATTAGCCCTTTCATTGACTATTCCACTCGTGAAATAAAAACCAATAGTGTTTAACTATACATACAAAATGCCCCAATCAGGGCGGTGAATCGCAAGAAGTTCATCGCTTTTTCTCTTCGATTTTTCTTACCACTTCTCCCTCCTGGCCAATCATAAACTGTGACTTAACCATCTAAGGAGTCGTTATTCATCGATCGCAATGCCGATGTCCAATAAACGGCGTATGAACTATAACATAACCTCTGATTTTAACATGCGCTTTCAGTTATTTTCAATATTTGGCGCATTTTGGAACTCTGTTGGACATAATTTCACTCGTGAAATAGTCCTATTAAATATCACTCGTGGTTTGCAAATTCTCAGACAAATCTTCTTCTTGCTTCGCGCGTCGCGAATTTATCGACAATTTCCAAATGACTCGTGGTATTACCTACGATACACACATTGGTGCTATCAATATCAGTGTTGATATTCAAACTCAGATGTTCCTACGAGGCTGATCCTACGAAAAATATCGTTGTGGAAAATTATGAACAAGTACAAATTCATTTTTTGATTCACGTAAGTATAACGATATGTTTCTTTTCATAATGAGCGTAGTCCTGGTATTGACGGCGTCTTCCTTCGTAAGTGGCCGAACTTTATAACGATTTATAGAAATGCGCGGAAAAGAATGTACTAGTGGTCAAAATAGCAGAAGAGTAACCGCTTACTTTTTCGTTTCGTTCATTTAAACTCTTTTGCACAAACTGTGGACATAAACGCGTACCTGCTTTTGACACGCTGGTGTATCTATCTTGATTCACTCTAGTGTTAGTATTAAACAATTCTATAAAATATTACATAATGCAGTAATGAGTTGTGCGTCATTGGCTAATGAATCCGGACAGTCAACTCGCATTCGCCTTTTGTGGTCAAATGCTGTTCGGAACTTTATATTGTCTGCGGAAAGCACATAATGGAAATGAAATACTTTTTAATTACGTGCTTTGTGGGGTCCAGGGAAACTTTCATTGTGTCAATAATGGAGAATTTTAATCAGCAGAATATCAGCTACAATCTCAACCTCCTCACGGAAAGGACTGTGAAAGCATTCTTCCCTAATGAATAACTGATCAGGAATGCGCTAGCGAATGTAATTGCGAGTTCACAACTGAAAAATAGTAGACGAGATATCCTAGTTTCGAGTCCCGATGGCGGGGCATCTTCGATACCAACATTCCTGGTAGGGATGTGACATCGATGTCAATATTAGCAACCATGGATGTTCGTATAAACACATACTTGTTTTAAGCATAGATTGATTAAAACCGATTTTTATCATCAATGTTTCATGTTATAAGTTTTCAATATTTACGAGTTTTCGATGTTTTGTTTGTGAATGAAAATCTTTCATAATCATAATTTTGTAAAAATTAACAAACGAAATAATAACTTATTTTACTTATGTCAGTTCATGTGTTTCAGAGTGAAGTGAACGTTACTTATGCTGCATCCGCCGAGCACACATCTCTCCTCGAGGGGCTCTCCGATGTCCTAAATCCTTCCTCGTGTTTCACCCGAAGTGACGGTCAATGCATGTGCAGTGGGCGCAGGGCCTCCCCGAACTTCGCGCATCCTTCTTCAGAGAACTGAGAAAGCCTTGACCCCTTGAGGTGATCCTGTACGGTCAGTCTTCAGGCTCAGGGTTCTCAGTAATTCTTTTTAGTTTGCTTGATTACTTAATATTCATTATAAATTGATAAACATCACAAATGAACCATTAAATCCTCCCTCGTTCAAACGCCAATGCTACAGGATACTAAGCCGTCTTTAAAAACCTCGATGGTATTTCGACAGTATAATTTTAACATCGATGTTTTGTTGTCGATGTTGGTGGACCGGGAGCCACCGCCTAGATGACCGGGCGGCTATTCTGACAGGCCGTTTTCGAGGATTCCTCCCATTCGGTTCCGGCAGCCAGCCGGCGCAGTACCTCCTACCGCGCGTGGTCCTTCCTTCGCGAGAGCTGGGCACGGGGCTGATCCTCCATTCCTATTTGAACATCTGTTATAGCTGCTAAACTCTCAGGCAGCAATATGACTACTCCGAAGTTAGGCACGACAAAAAGTGAAAGTAAGAGAGGTGGAGCGGAATAATGAGAGAGAGAGAGAAAGAAAGCGAGAGAGAGAGATAAAGAAAGCGAGAGAGAGATAAAGAAAGCGAGAGAGAGAGAGAAAGAAAGCGAGAGAGAGAGAAAGAAAGCGAGAGAGAGAAAGAAAGCGAGAGAGAGAGAGAGAGAAAGAAAGCGAGAGAGAGAGAAAGAAAGCGAGAGAGGGAGAAAGAAAGCGAGAGAGAGAGAAAGCGAGAGAGAGAGAGAGAGAGAAAGAAAGCGAGAGAGAGAGAAAGAAAGCGAGAGAGAGAGAATGAAAGCGAGAGAGAGAGAGAAAGCGAGAGAGAGAGAAAGAAAGCGAGAGAGAGAGAAAGAAAGAGAGAGAAAGAAAGGGAGAAAGAGAAAGTAAGAGAGAAAGTAAGAGAGAGAGAGAGAGAGAGAGAGAGAGAGAGAGAGAGAGAGAGAGAGAGAGAGAGACGAAGTGATAAACTAAAAGGTCAGCGACGTGACTCCTGCTTGTCGTGGTACACAACCTCTACGTCTGAATAGCTGCATCTCACGACCGTATATCATTGGCTGCTCTCGGATGGACACTGCCTCTATAACGTTCAAAAGTGAATTATGACAAGAGTTGCATCACGCGACGGCATAACCTTTGCCTGATGTAAGTAGATTTCTCAGAAATTCGCCGAAGCTACAAGCAAGAACCAAAGTGCAGGGCTAATCATCATCACACGGAAAATATTTTTTTCTTCTTCGGGGCTCGCGAATAGGCCGACTTGTACCACTCGTGCATGCACCCTGCTTTTTACCGGGGCTCAGAAACATCTCGGTGGCAGGTACATGTAATTTTTATCAGGGATCAGCATTTAGCTGGATCCTATTTTTATCCTCGAGGGACGACACACTCATACAAACACAATTACACCAATGTTCGAAGCGGGGCTCAAACCCGCGATCTTCTGATCCGAGGCCTCTACGGCACTACTGCCTTAGCGATCTCGCCCTTCTGATCGATAATAATAATAATAATAATAATAATAATAATAATAATAATAATAATAATAATAATAATAATAATAATAATAATAAGCCGATCAGATGGCCGAGATCGCTAAGGCAGTAGTGCCGGAGTGGTCTCGGACCAGAAGATCGCGGGTTCGAATCCCGCCTCGGGCATGGATGTATTTGTGTGTTTGTGTATGTCTATATGTGTTGTCCTTTCACCCCCATTATCATCATATCATAATTTCATCTCCCATACCCCCAGGGCTAACAACCTTGGGGTTAAAAACCGGATCCAGCTTAAATGCTGGTCCCCCCAAAGAATTGTCGCAAGCACCTGCCTCCGTGAGAATGAATAAAAACTGGGCCACGGTAAAGGCAGAGTGCTTGCCTGCGTGGTCCTAGTTGGCCGATCAACGAAAAAAAATAATAATAATAATAATAATAATAATAATAATAATAATAATAATAATAATAATGTTGGTCATGAAACGAACAAAAATGTACATCACAGATTACGTACCTACAACAACTACATATAAACAACAAATGAAAAAAACTAAATTGGGGAAGTAAACGTTAAGCTAGCTGCTTATGTATCAACTTTACGTGTAATACATGTTTATTTTACATGTAAACAATTCGTCTTAGGATTACGAATGTCAAAATGTAAACGCCAGTTGTGTTTACCAGTTCTAAAAAGTACGCTATAGCAAAACTGCGTCAGAAGTAACCAGTTTTTCCCCAAAATTTCAACAAGTTGTACTCTCTCTCGTATCTGTCTTTACTTTTCGAGGGGAAGTAATATTTTCATGACTTTGTCAGCTTATTTTAATATTTTATCCGCAATATGTTCAATACTTTCCATTTACAAATATTTCATTGAAACAAAACAACTATCAAAGGCTTTTGATAACAGATATTTCCACGACTTGTATGAAACGCTAAGTAAATCCAAAACCCACATGTTTTTTTTTTTTAATTATGGAGAAGGACATGGGGACCCCAACGTATTTGAAAGCACATTTCATTTTCCGTGATCTACTTCTTTTAATGCAAACCGTTTTAATTTTAACGGTCCTTGAGGTCGCAAATTTCTTTTGATGGACGCACGATTATGTACTTTCTTCAAGGTATTTCACATTACAACGTTAAGCTTTTCGTTAATTCATACAAAATACCAGACACTATTTCAAACCATATTTCACCAAACACTTGGCCTTTTATTTCCTGCAGATTTATTTCCATCAAGCCTGAATACAGATTACAGGTACGCATTTGGTAATATACACTTTAGTCTCTTTTTACAATTTTGGTATAAGGCCAGAAGTTTCTACATTTCTCTATTGTTTGCTTGTTTGTTAATCATACGAAATCAAATTAAGTAAGAAATATCCACGGGATTTTTTTGCGATGGAAACGCAGTATCGAGAAGCCTTCAACGTCCCGCGGCGAAAAAGAAAGAACAGCTGAAACTCGTGGGACCACACCGCGTCCACCCGCAGCACCTGCTTCCACGCCCGGCCTCGGCCTCGGCCTCGTCCCGGCGCGGCGCGGCCGGTTTTGACGCAAGTAATACCGCCAGGGCCAGGACGCGCCCTTTCGCATTAACGGCCATTAACGCCCTCTCCCATCCCACGCAAGGTATTGCGACGTTCCCACAGAACTTATCTTGCTGGTTTTGGTGCGTCATCGCCAACTAGAGTTTTGATATATCGAGTACACAATAATAAGAGGTTAACTTGGGTAACTGCATATAAATCACATTTCATTTTAAAAAATTATATAGTTTTGAAATTTTATTTTCACGTACTTGATATTTGGGATATTCATAACCAAGAAAAAGGAAGCTATTTTTACCACTTTCGAATACGTGTATTACACAGTAATACACGACATGAAGTTTTAATCCATTAATCCTAGTCCTATTTGTGTCACTGTGACTTCCTTTCTGCCCTCTTGCCTCTTGCACCAATCAACCAATTTTGTTGAGCGAAGACTCCCAACTACGCTATAAAGCGAAGTGATGCAAGCTGTATCAAGTTACTTAAAACTCCATGAATACACGTTACCCCAAAGAATTGCATTGTTTGAGAAAACTCCGTGGTTGTATTAGAAAAAAACCGTATTGCCGAAAAATCTGTGGTAATTCATTTAAGAACCCGCAGTTCATAAAATTAAGCATACGAATCCGCTAATCGCATTTCCATCGCGGATTGCTGGCAATACATATTATTTACGGTAGTGGTGTTTCAATGGCCCTCGGTGGCTCGTTGGATAGCGTGCTCGTTTTGAACATAGCAACTCCGGAGCGATTCCCAGCCGGCCCAAAATAATAACTGTGTGCTTTCCTTGCAGTTTCCTTGCATCGTCATACAGTGATGTCCCAGTGTCCATCACTGTATGACGATGAGAAAGCGCACCCTAAGGTTAAGAACACCAGTACATACGGTAAAGGGATGTCTTCGCGTTAACCACACGAACCCCTTATCCCAAGGCCGAGAGGCTGGGCCAACGCTGGTCGGCCAAGGCCCGTATCGGGCTGTTGAACCAAAGGACAAGACAGGACAGTGTTTACATAAACAAACTGACAGATAATCTATTAGCTTCTAAACAAACCGTTACCACAAGGGCTTAAATCACCACTATCAATGCTCCCGAACACTCACGTTACATCTGTAGTCTTTGGTTGGGGCGAGTGAATGTGTGAATATGGATACCGGGCGCGACAAGTGGGGTCAGTAAGTGTCCCGCATATTATATCCTAGGTAATGTGCGGTGTTTATCCACACTGGAACGAGAGATCTGACGCTTCTGCTTGCGGATCTCTTCATCCTCGAGGTATCTCCCGCAGCGGAGTACCGCTTCAGCCGAGGCAAGCTCTATATTCTACAACAGATGTAGTAGAGTAGTGCAAGAAAGTGTAAGGCGTGTGACAGGAGAGAAAGGGATACGCATTGGAACGGAAAGATAATTTTTCAACTGACGTCGATACTATGCAACGATCTCTGAACATTGGACTACAGCCGCCAGCCTGGGAGGATTGGGAGTGTATCGGAAACATCTCAATTAACCGTAATATCAATGCCATTCTAACTAGATACTACATTCCGATTTCTTTATAAACGCCTTTCGGTCTACCGTGGGATAGATGAAATGAATAATTGCTGACCACTGTTCATATGGTGCGGGGAGGGGTAACGGGATAATCTCCAAGAAATTTGTTGCAAACCCGCTTGGTCTACCTGAAACTCCGCTTGTGTTGGACGGGGACGGGATTCAACGACAGCCTAGCGATGGTAAATAAGCAGTGTGACCGCTATACCCACGGGTCGCCCTCTGGGTCTTACGACATTCACATACACAAGTGAACCAATGACCCCGAACACTCGCGTTACAAGACCTGTAATATACAATGCGAAGTACAAGGCCGTTCAGCTTTCACCGAAGTCTATCAATCGTAAGATTAACTCACAGATCAACCAAAACACTGAAATGTTTTCATATAAATGAACGAAGAAGAGAGCGATACTTTTAAAAAAACTACTGCATCCAGAATTACTCATTACTGACATTGTACACCGAGTTGGTTTTTTTTACTGGTGTTCTTTTGACAGCGTTTGCCTTCCCCCCACTTTCGATTTTGCCTGAAATATGCAAATATTTGAATAGGTTTTCCGTGATTTCGCATATCTGATGACACGACTATATTCCCACGCACTGTGCATTACCGCTTACGATATAGCTAACCTCGGCTGCGACGAGGAATAAAGAAACTTCTACATTCACATGTGCCGTTTCAGAACAGACAATTTTTGCTACTCCAAGACCCAATTTCCCTCATCCTCGACTTCAGCATGGTAGCTGCTGCAGGCCGCTCACGAGTGTCTTCCATTACGCGACCGAGGAAATTCGAGAAAGATCCTCCTGCATCTCAGGCATGCAGCATACCTCGAGAGGGCATGTGGGCACGTGTCCTTTGGCTGTGACCCGGAGGCGGGCGCCGTCGCATCGCGTCGTGGCTGTCAGGCGCACCTCGCCCAGGCGTGTCCGCGTAATGCGCGCATGCATCATTGTCCCGCGCCACAGAACGTCGAATTAACCACCTTCGTTAGGGCAGGGACCTCCAGCGCGGGAGGAGATACGAATCTCAATTAACGGTATGGCTTTATGCGGGGACTTCTCCGTGCATTTTGTTCCACCATACGCGCGGGTTAGAAGTACGTAAGTAATGTCTACTAGAGCGTCACTCTAATTGCAACGACATAGAATTTTATCTGTAAGAGTGAATCTGTTCTAGCAATTACGGGATTGTGATGTAATTTAATATTATTCTTCGACGGAATTTAATAAACGAAATCGTAGGCCGATAAATAGGATATGGATTTTCAGGGGAATTTAATGGCATCAAAAGAATTCTGCCCCAAGGCACATTGTGTTTAATGTAACAATATTTCTATGAATTTGCTCCTGATTTTGACACACACACACACACACACTATATATATATATATATATATATATATATATATATATATATATATATATATATATATATATATATATATAAAGGGAATAAGACTTGCAGAGGCAAGGAGTAGTAGTCAATGCTGAATTAATGCCGCATGAGCAGACTCCTGTTTTAGGGAGTTGTTTACGTCCGTTCAGCGGACTAATGGCGACTGTCGACGGAAAAGAAATGGGTGCAACGATGTTAGCCAGTGCCTGAACACTGACCTTTCTAAATCCGTACTACGTGTAATGGGGGATCCCCGACGCAGCCGTGTGGTTCGAGAGCGGTCGAAATTTGAACTCCCGACTTAGCACTGCACGCGAAGAGAAGTGGCGACAGGTAGTGCAAGGCTTGGAGGACAACGATGCCGCTGGGGCTGGAGAGGGGCGGGGCAGGGCGGGGCGGGGCGGGGCAGGGCGGGGCGCGGCGGGGCAGGGCAGGGCAGGGCAGGGCAGGGCAGGGCAGGGCAGGGCAGGGCAGGGCAGGACGGAACGGGGCAGGGGGAGACGGGGCAGGGCGGAACGGGGCGGGGCATTGAGGGGCAGGACAGGGAAAGGGAGGGTCGGGAAGTGACATGGCAGGGCGGAAAGGAAGGGAGCAAGACCGGGAGGAATGAGCGAAGATCGGGAGGAACGAGCCAAGATCGGGAGGTACGGAAGAATGCGGGTAAGAACGGGCCAATACGGGAGGAACGGGGCAAGAGGGGAATGGGGCAGGAAGGAATGGAACACGGCCGGACGGGGAGGATCGGGGAGGGAGCTGCGGGGCGGAGTGGGGCAGGAGAGGAAGATGGAGTGCGAGTGGGTCGGGCCACGACGGGGGCTCGAAGGAGCCGACGTGGAAATGACCACGGCGGGTTTGAGCGCGGAGAGCGGGAAAGCGCTGGGCGCGTGGACGTGGTCGTGGGCGCCGGCGGGGCCAATACGCCGCCGCACTCATCGGCCCACCGCCGCGCCGTCGCGTCGGTCCATCCGGCCGCCGCCGGCCGCCTGTTTGCGGAGCGTGACGCTGATTAAGATGTATGCGACGTGGGGCGACGGCCGGGGGGGGGGGGAGGGAGGAGCGATGGCGGCGGCTGCTGACACGCGACAGAGGAAGCTCATGGGGCGAAGGCGTAATGGTGAAAATGGGCGCTGCGCCGGCAGGAGGTTGCGGGTGAGTTGACTGTCTGCGCAGTCATGCGAGAGATTTGACACCAATTGATGACAAACGAAACTGGGATATGGTTGGTGACTAATACGTAGAAATTATTCACTTCATTTCTGTCACAAACGTTGGCTGCCTTGTGGTAGAGCCATTTTACTCCCAATTATTGTGACTTCGCAAAATGGAAAATATTTGCAAGATATTAATATATTTATGCAATTAGATTGCAAGAAAAGTACACTTGAAACTTGCTTTTTAAGAAATATTATTTACACGCATAATTCTGTGATCACACGACTGTAAGGTTAGCTTCACAGACTACTACCACCACAATTGGTAGGCGTTATTTTCGTGATCAAGCGCCCTGTAACGTTCACAAGTGATTTGACTATATCCCCTAATTCTAGTGGTACATCATTTTCGGATGTACCCGCCGTTTCGAGTTCGCGCCAGCGCTGCGTGCTAAAAGTAGGTTTGTCGTATCGTAAACGACACAGTGCATCACGCCCTGCAAGGAAGACGGAAGGTGCGAATGGAGCGCATGCGGCGCCGAAAGCGAGAGTGGTGACGGGCGTCCTGGTGACGCGGCGCGGAGTTCCCCAAGGCTGCGCGCGTTGGCGCAGGTGGGGGGGGGCGGGACCTTGGGAGAGTTCTGTAAACCCGCGGAGCGCGCGCTTCAGGAGCACCCGCGCCGGGGGGCAGTGGCCGCGGGCGCCCCAAGGCGGCGGCGGCGGCGGCCACGGGCAGCTGTGGAGATGGGCGTGGCGGTGAAGGCGGAGCTCGGCTACCGTGGAGATGGCAGGCTGGATGAATGGAATGGAGGTGGCGGTTGTCGTTGGGGCGTTAGTGTCGGAGTTGGCGGTGGCGATGAAGGCGAAGGTGTTGGAGGTGGCCACTGTGACGGCGGAGAGAGTGTTGGCAATGGCGATGCAGATGGAGTGGTAACGTTGGAGATACATGTGGAGATGGAAGAGTAAATTGGAGAGAGTGCAGATGAGTTTGGAGATACAAACTGAAACGGAGATGGCTTTGTCGATGGAGATCAAGTGGAAGAAACAGTGGTGTAGTTGGAGTGGTAGTAGTGGCGTCGAGATGCAGTAGATCGTCATGTTACTGGCCTTGGTCATAAGAAGAACATCTGGCCGGCATGACCATCTTAAAAAGAAATTAAGTGATCCGCAATACAGCCTTGCAATGCACGTCAGTACTGATATCTGTTTAACAAGCTTCTAAAGGCTTACATATAATTATTTACTTTTTAAGGTAGCAACATCGCACGTAGGTAGCAACACATGGCGCTCATCTGGAAAGGCGTTTGAAAATACATTTGCTTTAACATAATACAACAAAACTTTGTTCTCGAGAATAATAAAATTTCCATAATATTTTCGAAACGACAAATTGCCTCCCAATTTCTTTATTTAAAAAAATAAAACAAATTGTAACTGGAAATAATTATTCAACACTATATATTACTAAAAGTAAACGCAACAAATTAAATATCGTAGCAATAACATTTCATCCCCCACAAGGTGCACGAAAGAAAGGGAATGGAATGGCATTAAGTGATCACAATGTGTTTTAGTTAATAATACAATTACAGTTTCTTTTTCGCGTTGCTATAGCATTCCCTAAAAATGATCTCACCATGACAAAAGCATAGGAAATTACTCGAAAATCAAAGAGGAATTATTATGATTGGGTGCGTTTGTATACGTAGTTGTGCGTAGCGATCCATGAAACTTTATAGATTGGGAGGTTTTGGGTTCGAGTCCTGATCGTCGGCAGGGTTTCGCCACCATGAAGAGCTGTGTTGGCCAAAGCACAATGCCACCGCTTGGCTAAGGCCGGTTTTAACGCTTTCTTCAATCGATTCCAGGCGGATGGCCAAGCAATGCGTCAAACCACGACTGTGCGCGTTCGTACTTCGCCTATCTATCCTTCGAGTCAGCCGATGAGTTGACGCCCCATCCTCATACAGCTCATCCTCCAGACGTACTGCGTTAACGTGGGTACGGCGAATGCTCGAATTTGGCATTAGGGTCAAAGAGAGACAAATTAATTATTCTAATACGTAACTATCACCCATCATGAGACACGGAGAAAGTAAAGAAGCAACAGAAGGCAATGAAGACTCGGTGTCTAATGTATAATGAATATTGTTTTCCTCCTCTAACGCGTTTACGGAGTCAACGCGCACGCTCTGAATTGGAAAATGGCGATAAATCAGGTTTTTTGTCCCGCCAAGTAATTTATGAGGTTCCAGGGAAGGAAGTGGAATCGGGTCTCGCTTTTTGTGCATCTGCCAATGACCGTGACCTCTGCTCTGCTTCGGGGACTGTTCGGCGTTGCGGCCTCAGACAAGAAGTGGTCATATCCGGGAAAGAAGACTTCCTTTTGGAAGCAGATACCCAATGACCCATTGAGCCCGTGCAGGCATTGGAGAACGTTTACTTCGAAACTGAAGGCTGGAACAAACCGCATGCTGATGTATTTGTGCAATAAACAGCAATTGCTAAACGAGCGCGTCGCTTCCCTATGAAGGAGGATTTTCTTTATTCTTGAGCAGCCATCCTGCACAACGTCTTTGAGTCAAAGATTCATTTTTATTTCTTCTGATACCGTTAATAATAGCCACTAATATTTTAAGAACAACGTAAGCTATACTCGTATTATGTCTGCATTACTAAATTATAACTACCTCTCGCTACGATGCGAGGTTAAAGACTAAAATGTCTATGTTCTTCTCCTTTCTATTTATAATGTTTGACAAATTTTTAAAAAATGTCGATTTACGTTTACAGCTATATAGTGTTCCGTAGAAACGTTAGGAGGACTAAATTAAAACCTTTTCTCTATTTCTTAAATTTTACGTTCGTGAAAATATTATTACGAAAATTATGAATAAATATATTGAGCGTAGAATACGGCGTGTTCACCCAATGTTACAGTTTCGATTACTTTTTGAGATACTTCATGTTCAAATCAAACGGTCAGACCATTTACTTTCCAGCATTTGTTCCATAAATTGCATTACTTCCATACCGTAAATTCTTTCTACTCAACCATTTGTATCCATTCGATGATGTGGCTATTATTTTTCAAGAATACCATTTCGCGTTCGAGGCGGCGGGGTGGCGGAAAGAATAAACTGAAGGCGAAGACGCGACGCGTGGGAGACGCGAGGCAAAGGGCAAGCATGAATGGGGCGAGGCCGCATTCAGAGGCTGTCGGCCGCTGCGGGAGCCCACAAAGAGACTGGCTGCTGCTGACGAGAGAGGGGTGGCGTAAGCGCCGATACTTCGCTCCGGCGCCGAGGGGGAGGTGGACAATGTGGTTGGAGGCTGGGACTTTCTCAAAATATCTTCTACTCCTCTTCAATATTATTTAAGACTAAGGCATCATGGAAGGAATTTTTTTACAGACTTAAAGTAAGTTAAGTTAGAATTAATTTTACACATTTCATTCAATTTATAGATCTAATATATATATTGCAGCATTTTTTAATAATCAAAGGTAACAAATGTTTTTGAGTACCATGCTATCGTTTTACACTCTGTATGCTATAAAGTGCTATATATATCACCGTTATAATATGATATTCTGAAAGTGCCTTTACTATAAAAAAAAAGAAAGAAAGTAAGAAATTTCAATAAAACTACTGGGTTAACTTATTAACTTGAGAATATTTGGAGAGGGAGTCCATTTGTTCATCTTCGTACCACAAAAATATTTAATTTACATTGTCATACAAACCCTTGTTTCATTTTCATTCACACAGTATCACAAAGTGAACAATATTTTACCAAATAACTGTTTTCATTTCATTTTCCCTATACTATTGAGTCATGCAATCATCACTCGTATTTCATATGAACGAATGCAGCAAATACTGGATATACATGAAAATGTTTGAAGGAAACGTATCCCCGGCGTCCCTCCCTTGCCGCTAAAGGCCCCGTGATTACAGTAGTATAATTATGTAGAGAGTATATGAAATACAGAAAAAAGCAAAGAAACGGTGCGTTTGAGCAAAATTTAAACATTCATACAAAAACGACCGCCGGGTCCTGTTCTATCACAGCAGATGGCTGTTTTCGTCACATTGTGTGAACGTAGGGCAGTAAGGGCCCCAACCAGGTGCAGGTATAAATGACGGGCGAACGGGCAGGTCGCGTGGTCCGCAAGGGATAAGGGGCGGTGGCAATTGGCTTTCACGCAGACGGGTCAAACGAAACGGAAGAGGGGAAAGAAGGAGAGGGTGGCGGAGACGGAGAGGACGGGGGGTGACGACGGGGAGAAGGGCGGTGGCGCCGATGA
This sequence comes from Gryllus longicercus, assembly GCA_038098605.1. NCBI lineage: Eukaryota > Metazoa > Arthropoda > Insecta > Orthoptera > Gryllidae > Gryllus > Gryllus longicercus. Next base: position 1,934,582 of record JAZDUA010000216.1, on the reverse strand, counting down.
AGGCAGTGGAGAGCAGGGTGCGAGCAGAGAGTGTGAGGGTAAAGGGAGAGGCGAGGAAGGAAGCGCGAAGTGGTCGGAGACGGACGGGAGAGAGGAGCGCGCGGGCGGCCTAGGCGAAGGTGAGTGCCTCGGAGGGAGGCGCGCGGGCGGAGACGGCGCCAGCGCCAGCGCCGGGCGCGGTGGAGGCGGCGCCGAGACGGGGGCGGAGGCGAGGCGCCGAGCGTCGTCGCGCTCCGCTGGCGCGGGCGCGGGCGCGGGCGCGGGCGCCGAGCTGCAGCCTGTCGGCGCCGGGCGGGCGGGGCACCGCTCCAACTGCACCCGCCGCCGCCGCCGCCGCCCGCCGTCTAGGACGCGCCTTCCCAGGCTCCACGTCGCACAGGACCACTTCAAATTTACTGGGAGGCTGGCGTACCATTACATCGTCCTCAAATACCACCCACTAAAGGATTGCCTTTTGGATTTAAACACACAGATAAATACCTCCGGTGTAGAAACATTTCGTGTGGACAATTCCAAAGACATATACATTTTTTTTTTACAAATGGAGTCTGCTTTGTTCAACGACAATGAGTACTATATGAATGAAGATTTTTACTTCAATATAGATTTTTCCCTCACTAGCTTGCATATTACCTAAATTGTCTAATTGTAAGCGTATTCACCGCGACCGTCTAGAAAACTGGTTCCCATTTCGCCACACGAAACTTCGCGTCAAATATTTTTACAACGGCAATTCTGCATTGCAACGATGATTTTCTCAGGGCGTTCTAGTTCACCAATCCTATAAAGAATAAGAACTAGTGATGCTACAATAGTGCTTACTTTCTCCCATTATTTGTGACATTTTTGGATTTTTCAAAAATGCAATGAAAATCGGACATGTCCTATTTTTCGCACTGACCTGTAAAATATTAAAGAACTAGTGGTGCTACAGAATGAGATTTTCTCTCCAATAAATTCTCTCTCAAAGTCTAATTTCCTTGGTATCGACTAGCATTACCATCTTGCCCCCATCCTCTTCTCAGCTACCATCTATCGCCACCCTAAATTATTTTTTTTTTATTCTCAGGTTTCCTAATGGTAAATTAAATCCAAATATTACTCCAAAATCCAAAATCCAAATATTACTCCAAAAAAATTAATCCAAATATTACTTTAATTAATTATTACTCCGTATATATGTATGTATAGGGTAAAGTACACATTTGCCATTTCGTATTTTAAATTTTTTTTTCACACTAATTTCTCATAACTTCTATTAAATCTTTCGAATAGTTTACCGTTATTATCTGGGTGTTCCTTCTCTATAGCAAGTTTTTATTTATTTAACGTAAGAAAGACTCTTAAAAATGCGCCACGTACGAAGCAATGTGGACGTAGTTGAATTATGGATATACGAAGCAAGGAGCATTTTGGGCAAAATTTAATAACAAGAAATATTACTCTGCGAGCAATATAAATCATTTGTAACGGCTAATGAGTAACAGGTTTTTCCAATGAATCCAAATGGAAGAACAAAACAACAGCAAAGCTGGTTTCAAATCAAATAATTACTCGAATCTCTGAGTACCGGTTCCGACAATGATGCTGAAGAAAATTTACCAACAACTTGGCAAGAGGCAGTCGATTAAAATGTATGAACCGTAATGGCCGAATTGTAATAGCTGGGCAGGTTTCCAGAGGTCAGGCAGTACGAGGAATAACGCGTGCTAAACATATCCTCCTACGCACAACAAGAGATTGAGCGCAAGCTTGAGAATCAAATTTATTTCTGCCAATTCAGAGTTCACCTTCACGGACATCCCAAAATATAAGTGCTCAAAGAAAATCGAAATCATTTCAATTGCTGGTGTCACAATTTACATCGAAATAAAAACTAACTCGGTACATGTGTTATTAATCACATCGAGTCTACTTTGAAATTGTCCTTCACTGACATTGGATTTATTCGCAAGCACTTGTGTACTTCTTACATCTTTTATTGCGTTAGAGAATGCCCAAAGATCAGGTAAATTTTGCTTCAGAGGTAAAGGTATTACAGAATCATTCGGTTATATATTTGTGCAAAAAAATCCCGCATTTGCAACATTACCAGACGTAACATGCAGTAGAGCAAAACAGGCTAAGACGAAATCGGACAAGACGAAGACGAAATCGGACAAAACGAAGACGAAATCGGACAAGACGAAGACGAAATCGGACAATACGAAGACGAAATCGGACAACACGAAGACGAAATCGGACAAGACGAAGACGAAATCGGACAAGACGAAAACGAAAACGGACAAGACGAAAACGAAAACGGACAAGACGAAGACGAAAACGGACAAGACGAAGACGAACAAAGATGAATAAACAGAAGCAAACGAACCTGCAGGTAAAGCGGTAAAAGGTGAAAATGGAAAAGAAGAAAAAGATCGATAAACTGAAACAGATGAAGAACAAAAATGATACAACAAAGAAGATACAGGATAGGATGATGCTGATGAAGAAGATCGAGGAGAAGACAAAAGCATGACGGAGGCAGACGACTCTCTTCCCTTGCACACGAGGACGGCAGTGTGCCTTTCCCCGCGCCCGAGGCCCCTTAGCGCCAGCGCCGGCGCCGCCTGGGCTAACAAGTGGCGGGCGCGGAACATGTAACGAGCGCGGCGCGCTTCTCGCGAGGCCCGCGCGCCGGAAGCGCCGACGGCGGCCTCCCCTGCACTTCCCTGTCGCGCCGCTGGGGAAGGTCAAGGTGAGAGAGCAAAGAGGAGGAGCTGCGGACAGATCCCTCGCCTTCCCCCACAGGGCCCGTTTTTTGAAATTTATTTTTTTATCGATTCCCGACGCGCGAACGGCTAGTCATTAGTCCCAAAGTGTAGACCACGTGGCGGTGAACTTCCCCCGTCGGATGGTAAGATCGGGTGCCGGCCTACACAACGTTTTGCGACGTTTTCCCTAACCAGGTATCCCCTAGTAGCAGAGCACCGCCTCAGCCGGGACAAGCTGAAAGCTCCCGGCCGGTCTCCCGTCCTGTGTGGTGGCCACCTCTCCCGCTCTGCTGTATCCAGGATTCAAATCTCGTTCACGTAGCATTGTGGTGGACAAAGTGAGTTCACGGCAGGTTTTTATCACTTTCTCATTGCCTTCCTGCGCATGAAATATTTCAAGCGAAATTACGCGAAAACCAATAGTCAAAAATAAAGATGATATGATTTAATGTTTTAATATTAAGGAATAGATCACATTAAGAAAGAAGTATCAAGATCCAATATTATAGGTGTAAAATAAAAATAAGGTTACTATTACAATTGCCAAAATTCCAAGTTGCCGGTCCGGAGGGCCGAGCTCGTTAGGCGGTAGTGCCGTAGCGATCTCGGACCGAAGAATCACGGGTTCGAATCCCCCTCGGGCATGGCTGTATTTGGGCTCCTCCTTTCACCCCCATCATCACCATATGTCATCATCATAGTTACCATACCGTTCAATGCAATAATGATCGCAAATGACCTAGATGTTAATGCGGCCTTAAATAACACAAAGAAAATTTAAAGCTATTTTAATGAAAATCGGGCGTACGCCACATTATTAAGCATATTTACTCTAATTGAGGAAAAACTTAAAGAAAAATTTGGAGACGTTTTTGAGAATACTTGACAATGACGTTGAAGATTCATGTAAAGTACCCCCCAAAATCAAAATATTCGTTGCAAATTCAAGGGGGCACAATATCAGCCAAATCTATGGATAAATTTCAATCTTGATTAAACGGACAGATAGACTTACAAACCTAGACGGAGAGACAGGCTCACTGACAGGTACGGACGAAAAGAGATAGGACCGATAATGCTCAGACAGACGGATTGATAAAAAACGTCAGGTCCTAGAAAACGCAGATTTTCACTACACTTTTATTCGAGTAAGTTATATACTACGTAACAGCGCAAAATACTTTAATTTTTTCGGTATCCAGTATCTCAAAATGTGTTTTTCTATTTTAAAAAATGTGCATTTTTTTCCTTTCCCATAACACATCATCGTCCAACAGCGAAGTAAAGGGGAGAAAGCAAAAGGAGCAGGACGCAACGCGACCGACAAGCACTGCTCACCGACTGCCTGGGCAGATCCACCTAAATTGGCAGGCGCGCGTAACGAGGGCCATGTGCAATCGAATATTTCATTAATGCCGAATTAGCGCGATTACCAAGCGACCGTTTTCCCGGCTGCGATGTGACTCGTTGAGCGGCGCGAGCGGATGCTCACAGGACGCAGCGAAACGCGCGAGCGGGCGGCGGGGCTTTCACTAGAAGGGAAATGTGACTTTTAGATGAACAGCTAGATTCAGACTTCCTCTATAGTGTCTCAAGATAGATTTCATAAAAAAGTGACGAAAAAGCGCGGACTGACCTATTTCGGCGTACGAGTTGTGTTTCGTTTCGAATAACGGGACGTGAGAACAACAGACTTTGTGTTTTTAGTTCCGTGTTCAGAGACGTTTGACCGTCATTGTATAACTTGCAATGTTAAAAATATTTTTTTCTAATATTAAATATGTTTAGTTCGTTTTGTTGGGTTATTTCTAATAAAAGAGATAGAAGGTTAAGAGGTATGTTTTAATCATAGTTATTCTGGGAACGTAAGAAAATTGACCTAAATAGCTATTTGAAAAGGCATATGAAGAGGTGAGTGTGTGAAATGTGGGTATATTTTAAAAGTATAAGACCGTTTCGGGAATCAATATAGCCGGCTGCATTAGCGTATGTCCGCAACTGAAGCTTTGTAGGCTTGTAAGGGACGTCCTAACCGCGAGCTCCGACATTTCTTGAGATTAGCGACACCGGCTAAACCGAATCGCACGTCGTCTCTGCCTGGGTGGAAAGGGTGGCTGTCCTTTCGTGAGCGCCCTCCACCAATTCCAAATCGGGCGAATGGTGTCTCCGTTGTCCGTGATGTCGCCACCCCATCCTTCGGGCCGAACACCCAATTGCTCCCGCATCCCCATTTTCCTCACGGAACAGTGCGCAGGTGGCAAGCCTGGGTTGGAAGTGGACTGAGGTATCTCCACAGAAAGATGAAAATATGAATAACTAACGTACAAGAATTGCTGGATATTTCAAATAACTACAATTATGTGGATTTACTAAAACATATATAAGTTACCGTGCTATTGTTTCCCTTCATATTCTGAGAGTGGTGTCTTTCACCCCACGGCAGCGGTGGAGAGAGTGAACCAGCTCCGAGGTTTCTTTCGAGAATTTGAAAGGTCTGGAGCGAGGTGCTAAACGCGTTAGAGCCAGTGACGACAATCCCGCTTTTGGAAGTGCAAGATCCGCTCGCTGTCTCGGCGCGAAACGGAGCGTAAAGTTCTGAACGTCATCGACCTTCAGTTATCTACAAATCACCTTCGAACGGCACCTTGTTTATACTGGCACTGTGAACTACCAAGTAAAAATGTGTCAAAATCTCAGAATAAGAAATTATATAGCACACGAACGTCTTTTATATTCACGTTGCTTGTTTAGTATTCTGTTTTCTCTTCACGAACTAAAACATCTGATAGCTTGGCTTCATCAACGAGATACCTTAGTATTAAAAATGAAAGTTATTACCTCTGAATGGTTTCACTACAGAATTCGTACAATGAATTTTATTTCGTTCAGTTATTGAGATGAACATTCATGTAAGACAAAACGCAAGACTGAATATAACTGAGAGTAAACCTTGAGTAATAATTAGAAGTTTTTCTGGTGTCTGGCTAAGACGAAGTACGATATAAAACTATAATATTTTAAAACTACATTCACAAAACAATAAAAATAGCAACAACTGTAGCAAGAAAACGAGTTACTAGAAAAGTCAAGAAGAGAAAAGGTCAAAAGAAAGGCTGAAAGTAAAGAAAAACAGCCTCTATAATATGGATGAGACATAACGTGCAGTTACGAGAGAGAAATCTCTGAGAGAAAGAGCCGAAACGCAGATCCGGGCCCCGGCGACGAAATTCACGAAAACACCCTTCCCCGGCCATTCTTTCGGCGACACCCCCCTCGCAGAAAGAGCCCCGCATTGGGCCCCAGGCTTCATTCCACGTGAGTCGGCGCGCCGCCTCCATCAACGTTCCATCAGGCGAGACGCGCCGCGCAGCGCAGCGCAGCGCCGCGCCGCGCCGCGCCGCGCCGCGCCGCGCCGCGCCGCGCCGCGCCGCGCCGCGCCGCGCCGCGCCGCGCCGCGCCGCGCCGCGCCGCGCCGCGCCGCGCCGCGCCGCGCCGCGCCGCGCCGCGCCGCGCCGCGCCGCGCCGCGCCGCGCCGCGCCGCGCCGCGCCGCGCCGCGCCGCGCCGCGCCGCGCCGCGCCGCGCCGCGCCGCGCCGCGCCGCGCCGCGCCGCGCCGCGCAGCGGTGTAATTCGCGGGCGAGGCAGCGGGCGCGCGCTCAAACGCGCAATTGCGCCGCCCGGGGCGCTTATTACAGGCGGCGGCGGAGGACGAGGAAGAGCCCGGGGGGGGGGGTCTAGGAGGGGTGACGTAGAAGAAGCCGGGGATGGCTGGGGCGAGCACGGCGGTGGTGATAGTTGTAGCGATAAGGTTGGTGGTAGTGTGCAGATGGGGGGGGGGGGGACTGCGAAATGCATGCGCGATCGAAGGCGCTGGCGAGACTTGTTGGAAGTGGTGGCTAGGGCTACGGTTAGGATTTCGGCAAGGACGAAGGGACGCGAGGTCGTGCAGGTAGTTCGGGCGGTCTTGGTATCGGTACTAGGATAGGTGTCGCCGTCGGCGATGGGGTGTCGGTGTCGGTGTCTGGGTGGTGTGGCGGGGGCGTGGGCGGGCGGGGGCGGCGACGTGCCTGCGCGCAAGCAGAGCGGAACCGCTGGAGGCGCTGCGCTGCCCTCGGTAATGCAGGGCTGACTGCGAGTGGGCCCGCGAACGACACACGTTGCCCAAGATTGGTCGGGGACTATCTTGTAATAAAACCTGCCACTCAGATAATGCCTTACTTTAAACCAAATCAACACAAAAATCATTACTATTAGAGAATTAGGGAAGTAGGGTTTTCCTTTCCTCTATAAGTAGTACGAAAAATATTACGCAAAGCTGCATAAAATCGATGATGAGAAATTGAGGAAATAGACATTTTGAGGGACCGTGATTGTTAAAATATCTAAGAACAACCCTATCCTTTTCCCACGATGTTACAGTCCTTCTAACAAAAACGAAGTTTGTAGGGGTCTCCTATGACAGCAGCATAGTTTGTAATAACCCTTACAACAGCAGTAAATGCACGCACAGAGGAACATTTAGCCATAAGTTTACCACAAAATAAGAATGATTGATTGATCTTATGTTGGGAGTAAACTCACATTTTTGAAACGTTATCTAACAACAAAGTTAAAGACAATGTTAATTAACTAGTGATTTATAATATTTTTATGAACATTATTGTTTAAAAGAGAAGATATCTTACATTTTAATGTAATGTAAGTAGTTATTGGTGAGGGGAGTCAACGTTTAAGAGTCATTGACCACCAAGAATATAAATCAAGCCCATGATATATTTGTACTCTTTGGGTGTCGATATCGACCACTCTGGGAATGACTGCCTATACTAACATAAGCGAAGTTTATTTTTCGTTTTAAATCTGCTTCATGCAGAACAGATCAATAATTCCCTATTCAGCATTAGCAAACTTCATTTTTTTTTCTTATAATTCGTAGAAAACCGGCATTACCTCATAGCGGATATACAGAAGGAATATTAAAAGTATCTATACTATTTTTAAACAACTAGCCGAGAATCTCCCGCTATGGCCACATGCAAAGCGGGAAGCATCAAAATTAAACTGCTTTGTCACCGCACATTTATTTCTGACCATCAGTGGCATTCTAAGTAGGTTATAATCAACAGTGCCTTAAAAATCATGAAAGTCGATTGATTCGTATATGGATCAAATATCGTGATTTTCAGCTATATTTGAAAATATTATACCTAATTCAAGAGGCGACTGAATTTAAACAAAAATCGGGGAGAGTAATAACAGTTTCAATTTTGCGCTGCATTGGTAGTATTAACGAAAATTCAACCTGTGTTATGTCCGTAAACATTACGTTTATATTTTAACAAGTGTGCATCAATTATTTATAATTTTTGCATAAATGAATCAAATCCATCGCAAACGGCAAATGAACATGTGAATTTTTGTTGCTCCTTTTGGGTTTCCAGTGTCTGAAGTGGACGTTCGCACCGCTAACTGAACGACCGTGTGCGCTCTCTCTCAGACGTCGTCGTCCCGTGCGAAGGAGCTGCGCTGCGCCCGCCTGGAGAGAGAAGGGCGGTCAGCAGATGGCAGGGCGGGGACCTGCTGCGGATGACACGGGGCCCGAGGGGAGGCTGCTCTTGGAATGCGGCGGCGCCAGCCAGCACGAGAGGGAGGGAGGCGGCGGGTCAGGGGGAGGCGTGATCAAGGGGATCGAACAGGGTGACGATCGAGAGGGGTAGAGGTCGAGGCGCGGTCACAGAGACATGCAAGATGCAGGAGTGGGGGCGAGGCAGGGCGGGGAACAAGGCAAGGAAAACATTGAGTACCCAGAGAGGTTCGGGGATCGCCAGAAGCGGCGGCCACCGGGACGGGAACCACGGTGGTGAGACCAGAGGCCCGGGACTGGCACCGGGGCAACAGGGACGAGGACGGCAGGCGGCGGGGAGTGTGGCGAAGGAGCACTTCGGGTGACGAGATCGGAGGAGTGGGTGGAGAATGTGCAGGTGTGGGGGCAGGGACGACACTGAGGGTGTCGACGAGGCAGGGGGTGCGATAGCAGAGCTCAAGGGGTGGTTGCAAAGCTGCCGATAAGACACGTGTTCGCAAAGTGCCAAGTCCAAAAAGAAAAGATTAGATTCGAGGGCTCAATATTTATTAGTATTCGTAGCTGGTTCTTGACGCACGCTGTACTGTGCACAGCAAGGAGCGCAAGAGTAAGAACTCATCCTAACATCCGACGAAAAATATTACAATTCTGTACACTATGTAATATTGTAAATGAAATATAAATCTATAGATATCTACAAGAAACTGATACATACATAGAAAAAAATCAACCCGTACAATTATAATTGACGCTAATGTAATGTAAAGTTCTTTACAATTTAATACATTGTAAATTTATGTATACGCTAACAGCTTTAAAACTGCTTTCATATACCTAGCATTCGAAAAAACTAAGATAGTATATTTATGTACAGGCAAGATGCTAACCGAACAATGAAAATTGGATATCAATTTTTACCTAAATTCACGGTAGATTGATATAATCACGGCTGTACTCACTCTGATTAATATTAGCAGCGTGTAAACATATACAATCAAGCAAAGAAAATTTATTTAATTATCGATCAATATCAACTATTAATACAGTACATGTACAGTAGTACATGTACTATTAATACAGTACAGTACATAATGTATTGCAATTCGTTCTCATTCGTCAATCAAACTAGTTCATAATTTGTTCACTGCAGCACACACCGTTTCCATTTGTTCTTCTGGAGCGTCCTTGCCACCGCCTTCTCCTTTTACGGTCAGTGCGGCTGCTGTGGTCGCCACAATTAGTTTGTCAAACACACCGCAATTTTAAATAAACCAGAGCAGCGGTGGGGAAACCTGTACTACTTGCCGTACACCCTCTTGCTCTTTGAAGAGACACTCCTTTGGACGGCAAATTTCGACGTCTTGTTGCAGCCATTACTACAGTTAAGAGGCAGTGTCTAGAAAATGTTTTCATCACTTCATACCACGCTGGACCTCCATTTAAGAAATTATTACTCCTAAATTGAGTAGTACGTCATGCTTCCTATTGTAATCACCAAAAACACATACCGACTGCAATTAAAGTGATCTGTGAAGGGTCCGAGTTCCTTACTTAACTGCCTCCCAAACTTATTTATCCCCCGCATTTCAAAGCCTCGCACACGCAATTCATCATCGCCGACGGCGAGTGGCGCCTCGGGATTAAAGCCGCGACTTGCGAACAACACCCGTATCTCGGCGTCCCTTTTATATTCCGGCCGCAAGTCGCACGCCTCGGCCGTGTTTCACAACCCTCGCTCGGGCCGGCGGCGGCAGCGTCGCCGGCCGCGACCCGCCCCCTCCTCTCTCTCACTCTCTCCGGCCGGAAGCCTATCTCCCTCTGGCGACTGCCCCCGCAGCCTCCGCAGCCATGCGCCCTCGCCCCACGCGCCTTCCCCGCTCGGCACTTTCTCTACACCTCCGCGACTAGACTCGCCATCCCCGCCTCGCCCCGCTCCAATCCACCCCACCTGCTCCGCTCCAGCCTTCCCGTCCCCGCCCCATCCCCCGGCCCCTTGCGCCGCGCCGCGCCCTCTGCTCCTTGGCGCGCCCCGCCGCGCCCCTTGCGCCTCCGCGCCGCGTCTATTGATCACCGAGAGGCGCTTAGACCGCGAGGCGCGGCGCGGCAGCAGCGCCAGCGAGGAGCGCCCTCCGCCGCCCAACTTCCTGCTTCCCCGCGCCGCGCGGCCCTGCCTTGTTTGCACCGCCACCCCACCCCACCCCACCGCGCCCCGCGCCGACACATTGATTAGTCGCATTAACGGCACCGCCGCCGCGCGGCATAAAACGGCCGCGCGCCTCCCGGCCCCCTCTGCCCCCACTCGCCCCACTTTCCTCCCGCCCCGCCCCGCCTCTGCGCTCCACCCTGCGACTCCTCGCTTCCCGCCCAGGAGCGCTCCGACCGCCCTCCCCGCCCGACGCGCCCTCGCTGGCCCTGGCTCGCCTCCGCTCTTCGCACTTCCGCCCCGCCCCGCCCCGCCCCGCCTCGCCCTTCCTCCGCCCGCGCCCCGACCGCGAGGGCGCTCGCAGCGCCGGCGAACGGCGGCGGCGGCGGCGGGCGGCGGAAGCACCAATTTTAACAGCCACAATGCCACGGGTGGCTAGGATTTAAGAGCTCTCCAGTAATAAATTATGATGAGCTCTCTAATATTAATCTCCCGCGCTTAAAACTCGTTTGTTACTTGGCTCGCCAAATCTTGGGAAGATGCCATCTGAATATTTGAGATGACAATCTTAAGACTAGAGGGGTTCCATAAATGAACACTTCCGCAAATATTCCGCGAGTTTCATACGAGAACGTACAAACGAACAACCTTGGTAGTATTTGCTCTGAAGAATGAAAGTAATTATTTCACAAAAAATTGAACAAATAATTCAAAACACACAAATTTACATTAAGCACACATGTAAAAAAGCAATTTTACGGGTCATAGACTTCTTCGACAATGATGTACCTTTGTTTGAAAAAAAATTAATTACAGATCCCCCTTCTGTCAGAGTTTTACTGCGAAGCGTATTTAAATTTTTATACGCGCGGTCTTCTAAGAACGATTTAAAATAATCCCAAATAGTAAGAGAAATTTATATAATTTATTTCAGTGCAATTAATTAATTATTACTCATTTATTTGAGTAAAAGTTTGGTGGCAGTAATCCATTACGACAAACAATACCTACCTGCGTGTATGATATGTTCTGGAATATTGGCGATGTTATGTTTGTAGTTTCAGAAGGATTTGCAATAGAATTTTTTTCATAGCTCTGATAAATGATCACAAAGCGAACGTTTGAAAGTAACATTGTTCGCAGCATTTATATCAAGCGTTTCAGCCTAAGGAAAATGAAAAAAAAAAGTTTAGGATTCAGAACACTAGTGAGCTGAAGCCAAAATAAATGGCACGTAAATTACCGCAAATGGCACGTGTCGAGCAATAACATTTAGTCGGGATCAAAATTACATACAGATGACTGAACTGTAACCTGGTTCCGGGAATAATTTTATTCCGCAAGAATCGTCATAAAAGCTATCTAGCTATTCAGGTGTTGATACGTTGACTGTAAGTGCGTAAATCAAGTGGTGAGTGAAATGAAGTGACATTTTGTAATGTGAATACTAAAGAAATTATCGTCAAACGTGAACAAATAAACTTGTACATTTTTTGTGCGAGGCAATAAGTATTTTGAAGAATTCATTTAATTTTTTTGTCTTAACAACTATTAGTTTTACTCGCCACTCATGATCACTGTCAATCCTTTTGTATGCTTCAAGGAATAAATTCGTTTATCTGCAAACTGAATCACGATTCATCTATTCGATTTACCCTGCATAATATAATACACGAAGATTGAAACCAAAGGAATATGGACGTTACTGCGAAAAGAAATAAATTTGCTAAACCATTTGCGTTCTGATTTATTCCTTACTTGTACGTATTGAGGATTATAACTTTGACGAGGACAGTAATTATAAAAATGCGAGGCCAGAAACTTTGCGATGTTTGAAGGGCCGCGAGTTGGAAAGTTCAAGGAGCCTGGAAGCCCTGCTCAAACACGCCCATTGAAAGACCCGCGGGGGAGGTGGAGCCCTTTTTCTGAAACTCCTTTTCTAGAATTCAACGACAATGGACGGAAAACTTTGAGCACCGTTCTATCGGACGAGTATCAGCGCAGAAATCACCACACTGAATGTAGAATTGACGGCTTAAGTCTGAAGTCACTGTTAAAGACTAATGATAAGATTAAACCGGTCAATTTACACAATAGTCACACAGTGTGAATATGCATGCATCACGATGAACAGATCCTTTTGGACTTCATTCGGCTAATGGTGACTTTAATCACAGGGCGCGGACTGATATAAGGTGATTGAATTTGAGGCGTCTTGTGGGTTGGCATAAAAATTCGTTTGAAATTATGAGTTGGACACACTCAATGTTATTTCTCGTAAATCGCAAACGTCGGAGACTCATCAGATCCACCTCTTAAGTTATTTAGTCAGCTTACTCGATAATCTCCGAATTAATAAGACTGTGATATTTGCAACCGGGAGCGAACACTTTAAAAACTCTGTCTCAAAAGGTAATATTTCAAGTTGGGTCACCATTAGACTCTTTGAACATTCAAAAACGAACTATACATGTAAACTGAACTATATTTACTACTAAATCTTTTCGACTAACGCTTAATTTTTTAATGAACGTATCACGAGTTGCATTGATTTGACCACCGATCCATTTGACACTCTGTCCAGTTATTCATTGAAATTAACAAAGAACAAATTTTGTGCAAGGAGGAACAAATACAAGTAGCAGGGTATCTAATGTGGTATTTATTACAGTAAGGTATAAAGAAATTTTGCTAAAATATATTACCATTTATTTATAACTATCTTCAAGTGATTTTTTAGCCCCAATTCGAGGTAACAAAAATCAATGAAATATATAGGATCAGCATTTTTATAAATTCGCTAAACGTAGGTGTTAGTTGCGACATCGTACGTAACGTCAGAGCTACTAAATGATTTCAGTTTCTACCTTTTCCCAATAACACCGGAAGGCAAGGAACACCTAAGCCTACTTAGGCAGAGCACGGAAACGGAAAGAGGCTTTGCTCGGCCTACGGGGACCAGGTGGGACGGGCCTTCGGAGTAAAGTTCGAGTGAACTCGGAGCGTCTTAAATCAGTTGTTAATTTATTCTACTCTTTCTTTTTTCCTTCACGGAGCAGTCGCGAGGGTGTGCAGTGCAGCGATCGAGTTGGAGGCGAGTAGGGGTCGAGACGGAGGGCGAGTTGGGGGCGAGTTGGGGGCGAGTTGGGGGCGAGTTGGGGGCGAGTCGGGGGCGAGTCGGGGGCGAATCAGGGGCGAGTCGGGGGCGAGTCGGGGGCGAGTCGGGGGCGAGTCGGGGGCGAGTCGGGGGCGAGTCGAGGGCGAGTCGAGGGCGAGTCGGGGGCGAGTCGGGGGCGAGTCGGGGGCGAGTCGGGGGCGAGTCGGGGGCGAGTCGGGGGCGAGCCGGGGGCGAGTCGGGGGCGAGTCGGGGGCGAGTCGGGGGCGAGTCGGTGGCAGGGGTCTGGGAGGGGAGACGATTCGGGGGCAGGTCAGGGGCTAGTTGGGGATTGAGCGAAGATAAGCTGAGTGACAAGTGGGGGCGTGTGGAGAAGACGAAGAGAAGTAAGCGCTACCTCTGCGAAGTGAAGCGGGGTGAATCGATGGCGCGTCATGGAAGAGCTAAGAGGCGATTTCAGGCAAGGGGCGAGGCGAAGTGGGGTAAGGCAGAATCCAAGCAAAGCGAGAAAGCCTTAGGCATGGGTGACTGACAGTACTTATTTCCGGACGCGTCAACTACAGAGACTATTAGTCCCGTATGTATAGTGCATGTTATGTCCCGGAACGTGACGGCATTCCTCCTCTGCTGGAACGCGATCTCTAGACCTCAAGAGCACATGAGTTTACGGGGTTCCCCATCCAGGAGTCTCCCCCAGCAAGGCATCGTTCCAGCCCTGTACCGTCATGTGTGGGAGCGAACTAGGAAGGGAGGGGGTAAGGGCGAAAGAAATGTCGAGGAAGCGCAGTTCATAGTCTGTTAGAGAACATCTTCGGGACTGGTCTTCGATACAAGGTGACAAAGAGCCGAAGCTAATTGGGACGGTGTCGCGACCGATTACCGCGGGACGCGACGAAGCGCCGTGTACGGTGTGTTGTGGAGTGTCGAGGCGGGGCGGGGCGAGGTGGAGTCGAAGCGGAGTAGAGGCGCGGTGGGGCGGGGCGGGGCGGGGTGGAGGGCGCGTGGGCGCTCTCGGGCTGAGAGCTTTCTCAGCGACGTCACGGGCGGCGGAAATGGGCGGGCGGGAGGGCGGGAGGGCGAGCGGGTGGGCGTGCGCCGCGGCGGCGCCACTGCGGGGCGGCGATCGGGCCAGGGGCGCGGGGCGACGGGGCAGGCGCGTGGGCGGCCGGGCGAAGACCACAGCGTAGAAGGATAGCATCTCAGAACCCAGCCAGACGTTTTCAAATCTCCAATCATTTGATATGAAACTCCGTGTTTTCCCACCTCCGGGAACTGATTATTGTATTAACCAGAAATATTAGTTATAATTACTAGCGGCACGTGCCAGCTATAGAATGTTCGCGCTACAACAGAGCGAGGAGTGTTCGCTATTTAAATACATTTCGTTTACTCGTACATTCAATCAGCATATTTTTTAGTTTAGTAACATTATTTCTCTAGTAAGCAACAATCTCAACACAATTTCCTTCAATTATCTGCAAAAGAGATTCGAGAGAACGATGCGCACGGGTAGGAGTACCGGAAATTCAACTCCGAGATGCTATCTACGCGCCGCAACGGTAAAGCTAGCCTAGGCTGCCAGCGTTTGAAAACATGATGTTAGTCAACCCCGAGGAGGGAATCAGCTGTCGGGCGTCGCGCACGTAGCGTGCTCCGAGGGTCGACGACAAGGTCCAGAGAGGGTGAGAGGGCCAAAAGTAGCTGTAGTGTGCAAACTTAATGAGATAGCTCTGAATTGGGCTCAGGAAATGCGTAAATATTTCATTATAAGAAAATTATTACATCTTATAAAGCGTTTTAAAATTAATTTACGTTTGCACATAATTCTTCCATATTATAACACTTACATAAGTATTGTTCATTTTGCAAAACGTTACGAAAAATATATCACTTCGTGTTCATCGTGAAGAGATGGTCCCTTTAAGCAGAGGCGGCGGACTCTCTCTGCTGCTATCTAAAAATCTTATCTTGAATATTGTAGTTTTAGGAAAAGCTGAAAGAAATAAAGTTTTACATATTTTCAAAGTTCAGAGAATTCAACAGAACCTACACCTCTCTATTGTAAGTGTCTTTGTTCTATCCAAGGAAAACAATTAATCCAAATATGTTGAGTCACTTTTGAGAAAATTGTGAAAACGTTAAGGCATCATTTAAAGTACCACCGAAAATCAAATCATCCCTTTGTAACTTTCGAGTTGTTGAGTTCACCCAGGTTGATAGGAGAATATTAATTTTGGAGACCATCGTCTGAACGGTCCAGGTGCTAGTGTGTTAGCTACATGATGTGCAAAACCTAAAATAAGGCAAGCCCACCTAATCCCACCGCTTTGCATGCTGTCGGACAGACGTTTCGCCGTAAACCAATTTTTTTCGAAGACCCACAAAACGTGGATTCTGAATACACAATCGAGGAAGTTATTTACTTCGTACGATGTTACTTACTACGAACGATGAGCAACAGATGTTCCGGTGGAGGACAATCCGGCGGCGCCGAGGCATGAACATCTGACGCGCAAATCCGAACGGGTAAAACTTGGCTTGTGCGGGCGCCTTCTGGGTACGATTAAATATGAGATGCGCAAATCCGAACGGGTAAAACTTGGCTTGTGCGGGCGCCTTCTGGGTACGATTAAATATGAGATGCGCAAATACGAACGGGTAAAACTTGGCTTGTGCGGGCGCCTTCTGGGTACGATTAAATATGAGATGCGCAAATCCGAACGGGTAAAACTTGGCTTGTGCGGGCGCCTTCTGGGTACGATTAAATATGAGATGCGCAAATCCGAACGGGTAAAACTTGGCTTGTGCGGGCGCCTTCTGGGTACGATTAAATTGCGACGCGCAAATCCGAACGGGTAAAACTTGGCTTGTGCGGGCGCCTTCTGGGTACGATTAAATATGAGATGCGCAAATCCGAACGGGTAAAACTTGGCTTGTGCGGGCGCCTTCTGGGTACGATTAAATATGAGATGCGCAAATCCGAACGGGTAAAACTTGGCTTGTGCGGGCGCCTTCTGGGTACGATTAAATATGAGATGCGCAAATCCGAACGGGTAAATTTTGGCTTGTGCGGGAGCCTTCAGGGTACGATTAAATATGAGACGCGCAAATACGAAGGGGTAAAACGGGGCTTGTGCGGGCGTCTTCCTGGTGTGTTTGAACAAACTCACACGCATGAAGTGGGCGCACGTTCCCCACTGGAGCCTGGACCACTACCAGCCGAGTGTCCCCGCTTCGCAGAGCAGGGCTTCCCGGCGCCGCCGGGCCGAAGCCCTCGCCCTCGCCCGCGCACGTGCTGCGCCGCCCACGTGAGCGCAGCGGCCACAGCGACTCGCTGCCAACGCCACCGGGCGGCTACTCGCGCACGCACGAGCAAACGCCCGTCGGAACAATTGAGGCGGCGGGAGTAGACGTGCATGCTGCATTTTAGGTTTTGCACGGCGTTTTTTTGTCAAATTTTCTCTTCGTATGTATCAAAGGATCGCAAAAAATGGGTCCTAGTCTCATTTCCGGAGAGTCACAAGCAATGCAGAGAACGCTACTAATTGAAACCATTATTGTTGGTAGGTAGGTGTAAAACATTAAAATATAATTCTGAAAATGATTACAGAGTCAAAAACACGAAAGCTGGACATGGAATACAGAGACAAAAACATTACATTGAATCTGTCAATTTGTAAGAATGCTTGAAGTCCCATGTTTTCAACATAGCATATATATTCACTATATCCTACAAGAATTGAAGTATTTTGTATCCTAGTAACCACAGAAAACCAAGGAAAAAACAAAGAGAAATTCTTAATAGGATTTGAAAATAGAAATTATTTTACATTAATTTGCGCAAGAAAAAAAGAACACAATCGCAACTGATTACGATCGATCCGAATAAAAATCAAATTATTTTGCTTCAGAGTTTGAAAGATTATCTGAAGTAATTCATTCAGTATTTAGGAAAATTCCTAAAAATACACTAATCGCACAGCGAATTTCGCGGGAAATTTGGAAATACAAGTGCCATTTAATAAAACTTTTCTACGAGTGAAAATAACAAATTTATATTCTGAATATCAACATGACTACTAATTTCAAATGCTATTAATGCTAAAGGGATGCTATAACGAGAAATAGATAAAATTCGAACAATGAACGCACGCGGAGAATAATTCGTCTCTCGTGTGATGACACAGGGGAGTTTCTTCAAACGAAATGGTTCTTCTTTCATCAGCGGAACAGTCAGCGTAATTTACCGCTCGAGCGGCCGGTGCTATCGACCCTGGTGCTTCACATTAGCCACGGTCTCGACTAGGTTTCTCCAAAGTCTCTCGTCTGCTCAGCCTCCTGGGAGAAACACTTCTGGATATACTGGGCAAGAATTGAGAGACATGCCATGAAGTGGGACTACGAAATATTGCATCGCAACTGAATGTGGATACTGTGGGTGCCTTTAGACCAATATGATAAGATACACGTATTTGGGAAAGTTGTATATTTATAAATAAACTGTCCCCCTGTGTTGAAATTGTTTAAATAAGAGTTTGTAAATATTCATAAACACGATTGTTCACAATATAGCACAAGTGATAGGATTCAAAAATGGAAGTACAAAAATTGTAAAGTTGGTAAAAGTAATCAGAAGTACGTCTTAAATCCTAATAATAGTAACCGCCGTTTAGTTAGTTCATTTTTATGAGAAATAAGTTACGAAGAAAGTTTGGAATAAATATAAATTAATTTTTTATATCAAATATTTATGAAACGGCAAAGGGACAAATATTTTAAAAAGTATTTTGTTTCAGATAATTGTTACAAAGCGTCTGACAAGTTAAAACGCTAAAATTCATTTTATGCCAAATCGGTTAACAGCTTGACCTAGAATCATGGCCACTTTGATTTCTAATTAAGCTCACTTTTCCTTAAGTTAAAGCCTATGGGGGATATAATAACACAATATGTTTGTCAACAGTTTTCTAAGATACGAAGAATAGTAAAGGTTTAAATACCTCCCACACATACTACCATACCGCACAGTTCGCAACACGAGAATTCTCGTGATTCCCGATACCTGCGACGTCAGAGTCGAGAGTCTCGAGCGTGACCACATCCTATCGCAACAGGGCATGCGAGCGTGGCTGTTCAAGGGAGGCGCCTCCTTCGCGCGAAATGCAGCAGACGCGGAATCAGACCGGTCACGCGCTGGGAGGTCGTAACTTCCACGCTCGAAATAATCTCGCTCTTGGTTTGATAACAATGAGTATAACCGAGAAGATATGCATACACGCGCCGGCGTGAAATGGGGAGGGCTGAGGGGTGCGGGTCAGTCGGAAGCGCGAAAGACAGGCGAGAAGGAGTGGGTGGGTCGGACGGATGAGATTCGGGGAATTCGTCAGGGGTTAATTCGCTTGTATAAGTAAGAAGATGATTGGAGATGGTGAGTTGACAGAGGCTAAGCGATGAGTCGCGGAGGGGTGGTGGGTCTGGAGCAATGAGGCTGAAGTGCGGATTCGGGGAGTGGGTAGTTGGGAGGGAGGGCGGCGAGAGGAAGACGGCAAGAGGGAAGCGGCGAGGACCAGACGCGGTGCGGGCGGAGTCGACGGGAGGGAGACGTACCGAGGGGCTGTGGGGTGCCGCGTGGCGCGTATTGACCCGCGCCGGCAGCTCGCCTTTCGAAGGGCGGCGCCTCCTTTGGAAGATAAGTCGAAGCGCACACGTAGGGCGCGAGCTGCTGCACACACAACGCACACGAGCTGCTTCAAAGAAACATTTGTTCATACGCCGTCACTCACGAACGTAGTGTTCGATCTTCGGCCCCAGAGAGTAGTTATTTAGTATATGTATTTAAATATTACTAAGGAAAAAGATAACGTGTCAGTTTACGCTGTTTATTAACATAATGGAGAAATAAGATATAATGTATAATAACAATAAGCAAATCATAACCATACTAATGATTTTACCTTGCCTAAAACAGGGGGCGTAAACGGGTGCTGTACAGACTCTATTATTATTATTATTATTATTATTATTATTATTATTATTATTATTATTATTATTATAGCACATTCAATCCCTTGCGGACTAAGGCCTCCTGAAAATTCAACGAAAGTTGCAGATTATGTATTCGATCAGTCACTTCTGACCACTTCATACCACAATAGTCACTCTCAACACTCATGAAAAATACTGAAATTACGATTTTGAACTATTTGATTTACTATATCTGCTACGTGTGAAGGGTGGGTTCCGACTGACAAGGTACAACTTTGGTTAACAAACATTGATGATTTATTTCAATATCAGAACCACAAAAGAAAGCAGCTGATCTGGCACTTTTATCCAGTTTTGTTTAGCATTGCAACTCGCAAACATTGGGAGTCATTTAACACCAATAAACTGAATCTATTTTAATTTAAGAGCCAAAATGTCTACAACCACTGACTTAAGTAAGTTCAACTTCACCTCTCGCGAAGATTGTATTAAGAAAAGAGTAATTATTGTAAAATTATGGTTGATGGGCACTATCTACCTGAGGTTCGGAATTTTCAGCTGTCAATTTCCTAGTTGTCTAAAATATTCGCAACAGAGGTTTTGAAAACGTGGCTCGCCGTTACTTGCGAACTTAATCGTTTCTTCTTTAAGTTGTCTCTTCTAAATAACATTTTGCCTTACTATTGAATTAATGTTGGTACCAAAATATTGCCTTAATCTCCTAACAATTTTAATCATTATCTCAAATTAGTTTCAAAAGCCTTTTAACTTATTTGAATAACTTCTCGTTCTGTATAACTATAATATTTTTTGAATAACTATGAGAACTCGGAAAATAAACTTGTACAATTGAGCGACTCTTGCCGTTAACTTTGCAACTAATTTGTCTATCGGGCGTAGGAATTATATAATAGTTACAATAACTAGTTGCTTCGGTATAACATGTCTGACACTTTTCCCACTTTTAACATGTGAAGTAACTATAGGTCTTGCCTTCCTTCACCTTGGCACCTGATTTTACATAACCCTAAGATATCTACATTATTATCATTACGTTGCATTCAAATTTTTTACTTCTATATTCTTATTTTTAACAACATTCGTTGGTTGATTTGAATGATTTTCAGGTTTCGTTTCGAAGTGCCTATTTTGTTAGCTACAAGGACTCTAAAAAAACTACATTTAATTTCTTTTAAACGCGTATCCATTTTCTGAAACTTGGGATATATGAATATAATAGAGAAAAGCAAATGTCGATTATTGGAACTTTCTGAAAACATGTCGATGATTGCATTATTCAAAACTGTAAATTTGTGATCGGCTTCTGCATTAGTCCACTTGTAAAGATCATTAAAGTTTCTGGTCACACTATGAAATTGTGAAGGTAGACGAACATCATAAGAAAAATCGGTAATGAATTCTAATACATTAGGCTTTCGCACTAACTGCACTTCTCGACTTTTGCTTAAAGCTACATTCTCTGGAAAACAACACTAGAAAACTGCACGTTTTGTTGCATCGAGGTGGAATTTACACATTCAGAGTACAGTAGTATTTATTCCGTTAATGTGCCTATCGGCTACAGAGAGTGTTTGTGACGACTAGACTTACGACTTCTAGGTTTCAACGTGTCCTGTTTGAGGAAGTAAAATACGCTAATAGAAGTTGAAAATAAGGTGTACAATGTCTTCAACAGAGTGTAAAACGACATGAAAATTACCATTTTTTATAAATTACACTTTGCTTCAAACTTTTTATTAGAAACATGGACTATTAAAATCAATTCTCAGAAAATACATTTTCCTAACATGTTTATTAATTTTTTAAATCACAATGCTCCAATAAGCAAAACTATTCAAAATGTTGGTGACGTACTTGTTTTAATGCTGGAATAACAGGCAGTTTATTCACTCTCTTCCCCTGACGCAGGGCGCATCCAGGGTAGTCCTGGATTTTTATGCAGCTTTCAGTTGTAGTCTATTTCCGCCCAGGAGCGCTGTCAAGTATATTCGCCGTGGATCGGTTATACCGGAAAGATATATTCACGCTTTTGCAGGTCGATATTTGCAGGCATTTTTAAGCACTGCTCGTGAAATGGCAATTTTTAGGCATTATAAATTTTGTTCCTTATTATTATTATTATTATTATTATTATTATTAAGCCAAGAAATGTGTAAAGCTATGATTTAATGAAAATAAATTTAATTTATAATGACTACAACAAAGGCGTAAAATAAGAGGTCACAACATACATAGTCTAATAATTTCAACGAGTCAGCAACTGACGAGACGTTCTACGTTCGAGACTTCACATTAGCTGAGTATTCGACACTAACTACGTAAATTGGTGGCTAAATAGGGTAGAAGCAAATCACAGCCTGAATAAAATTAATCTAGACGATTAAGATTAATCTAGATCTCTTTTCTCTCATAGAAACGAAGAATCCGCCCATCCTTCATTGTTTCGGAAAATCTCTAATAAGCAACGGAAATCAGCGATACAGTAGAGAAGCTGCATATGATGATGCTATGTATTGTACTAGGTTAACAAATTTAAAAAAAAAAAAAAAAAACAACTTACGTATATCAACTGATTTTGAGTTCGGAAGGAGAACGCATGTAAGCCGAAACGTCGACATCATTGATGTCGTGTAGCATGTTTATTAGAAAATCCACCTAAACCCACGAAACTCCCCACGATGAAATCACTGTACTCCACGTTTCCTCCCAAAAACTGCCGAAATTCCTTTCAACTGCCCGCTAACACGCCAACGCAGGAGCTCTCATTTCTACTTCCAGTTTGCGAAACAGCTCCCTCCAGGAACCAGTATCTACGCCGTTACACACGTTGTCCTCTCCGCCGCACTAGGATATTCATAGTACGGCACCGCCGGGCCCAGAGTTTAAGTTGAGCTCTTGCGCTAGCAAACTTCGGAAAGTGAAATTGCACGTCGTCGCTCGCACCGGACCGCCACGAGGAGAAGCAGGAAGCAACGCCGTGCCAGAGCAGCAGAAACACAACAAATGTAGCACATTATTTTACCGTCCTAATGCTATCTACAAGATTTAAATTATCTCCGAAAATCAAGTTTATGTAACTGCATACTATAAAAGAAATTAGGAAACTAGCGAAGTAAAGAGTATATTATCTGACTAACCAGAATATTGAGCGGGCAGTAATTGCAAAATAATAACAAAAAAATTTCAAATTTGTTTCTTACTCAAATCGCATCCCACATTTTTAGGGGATTTGTTCAATGCGCTCTAGCGTTAAATATAAGGTCTGGCTTGTCATTGCGATCAACACGTATCATTACCATTTTAGGTCTTGAATTCAATCAAGAGAAAATGTAGAATTCTCGCATCAGTTTTTGGAACTGAAGTTTCAGACTTGTTTCGTTGCCACACGCGCATTCGCATAATTTTTCGTGGCAGGGTTGATTAACACGGCCTCGAAGCATAACTGCGTACAACACCAATCTTTCAGAGCTTTTCAAATTCAAATTCGAGAAAACGAGAAATATGTCTCACCTCTAGTAGAGATGGGACATCAAAGTCAATATTTTCAAAATATAGTTGTTTCTATAAAACACCAATGTTTTAAACATCGTAATATTGAATCCGATGTTTTTGAACATCCATGTTTTCTGAACATTGATGTTTTTTGAGCATTGATGTTTTGTTCATGAATTAAAAAAAAAAAAAATCATAATCACAATTTTTTAAAAGCTAAAATATGAAATAATATGTGTATTTTTGCACTACTCCCATGGACCACAATATCTCTCGCCCGAGATGATTATGATGTTCTGTCTTTCATCGTTTTTTTTTCTAACGTAGAGACTTTTGTAACTGTATTTTGGGTTAAATTGTAATTGTAAATTAATATACAAGGCCACTGTCAAATTAAAGTGGATTGCGCATGAATTTAATGTGGGAGATTACTAAACCAGCTAAAAAATGCTGATGCATAAAAACATCGATGTATTTTGGTTGATGCATTATTAACATCCATGTTTAGGTACATCGATGTTCTGTGGTCGATATCGCATCACTAACCTCCACCGCAAACTCAGCCGCAGCATTGTTTCCCACACACCGTCTTTTAGGTTTTGGACTGGAATTCAATAAAATTTAGGCTGACATATCTCCACCCTTAGCCAATGTTTCAGCTTTGATTCACCCTGCAAATGGCCAATTTTTCGTGCCAGCCTTGTTTCACGAGGGCTGCCGCCGCGCCTTTGCATACAAAACGGAACAGAACACCCGCAGTGACAGCTCTCTGGGGCAAGGAAGCGGGCTGGGCGGCCACGCGCGGGCGCCGAAGGGAATAGCACAGGCGCAAGCAGGCAGGCGGGCGGGCGGGCAGGCATGCAGGCAGCCAGGCAGCCGGCACCAACTTACAGCACAAGCCTGACAGCGGCGAGGAGGCGCGCCACCGCGAGAAACTCACCGTCTGCAAAGAAGAAAAAGGGCTCTGTGAGGCGTCAGAGAGAAAAAAAAAGAAAAAAGAAAAGGAAAGAATAAAAAATCCAAAAAAAAATCGCCGAGCGGGCGAGACGTGGCGGCGTCTGAGGCGCGGCCGCCGCCGCCGCCGCCGCCGCCGTCGTCGGCTCATTAGAGCCCGCGACGCCCCGCGGGCGCCTCCGCCAAATGGCACGGCAGCGGCGGAAGCCAGGGGGCCGTAGGGAGGATCGCCCGTCCTCACGAGGACTCCTCTGAATCTTCTGTGAAGTGGTTTTCCTCGAGACGGACTCGGAGCCAGCCGAATTCCCGGCCCCGTTTTACTCTCAATGGTTTGGCTATATTTTACACGCACCACCCACGGACCCGTATCGTCTAGGGAGCGCCCGCTTTGGCCCTAGATACTGAGCCATTTAATATCCTCTCTCCCGACAGCCCTGCCAGGCAGCATTTAGAAACTGAAGTGAAATTATAGCAATTGGAGACATTATGGAGATTTTCAAGACTATCAACATTGGTTTGAGATGGATTCATGGCTCTCAGCACACATAATACCACACAGTTCCAATTCTCCAGACGACTGGACATAAAATGGCGGGATCGATGAGCTACTCTCTTCTTTGATCAGTACTGTGCACAACCTGGCGACATCGACACCTTTGAGGTTGGAAAGCGGACACATGGTGGGTGAGAGTGCCCAGCCGGTAATTAATCACGGGTAAGCATCCATGCTCAAGTGGGATCCTAAACCGACGCCCTACTCATGTAAATTACCATCTCCGAGCATTTTTTAAAAGCAAAACAATGAGTAAAAATGAATAACTGGTGTAAATGATAAGCAACAATTCAAGACGAACAAAACGTGTGAGCTTCAAAGCATAAATTACCTAGTGCGTTCTAAAGTGGTCGTGACACTGATTTTCACATTTGTCTAATTAACAATTATGACATAATTATAGTTTTTCATATTTCATTCATAGTATTTAAATGATCTTCAAATTTTTGATTAGGGAGAGCTTTGGTGTAAGTTCATAAAGTTTCAAATATATTACGAATTAGCTAAGTTAAAGTAAAATGTGGTTTATATTGAACTGACGCTCCAGCGCAGTGCATATTACCCACATTTTGATTTCACACTTTTTACTTAGTACATACGTAAATAATTCTTAATTTAGTTTTTATTCGCATCACGAACCGATTTTTTTGTGAATTAAATTAATAACTTACCGCTGAGAGTTATTAGTGATACTATGTTTGTTTAAACCAAGTTGTTGGTATTTGATTAATCTCATTAAGCCAATAAAAAATGTTGCCTGAGCAAAAATGCAGAATTTTACTGTTCGATTTAGAGGATTCTCACATTTATTTAATATTAATGGATAGTGTACGTTATGGGATCATTACCTTTATCGACAAAAAACCAAGGCGTTAAGCGGACGTAACTTCCAACATGGTATGACATAGCAAGTTCGTTCTTTCAAACAAACGTCTGCCAATGCCTGGCTGAAAGGCTTGTGTACATTTATCTATGCGACACCATACTTACCTAGACCAACGTCGCAATTGGTTACGGCAAAACATTTTGCACAATTAATTTCAATAATTCAATTTCAACAAATTATATGAAGTACTGGGCTTGAAGTGTAAAGAAGAAAGATTTCTGTATCCTTGTATGTTATTATTTCCGGAGAAAAAGAAGACAGGAAAATAACAGGCACTAAATCATGTAGCATACATGAAATGGTGTTTATATGATCGACACAAAATTCACTGCGTGTGGTAAAATCACAGGTACGAACCATTATTAGGCTCTCCGATGTAGGGCATTCATCAACTTAAAACTTGTTCATAAACTTCGCCGCACGAAAGCTGGCGCGCCGATCCCTGAAGTTCACCTCTCGAAATTTATGAGCAAACCAAACAGAAGCGAAGCATCCCAGAAAGGAATAAACTTCTGCCTTGCAACACAAAGGCCGTAAACTCCGCCGCCCGCGCCGCCACCGCTGCTCTTCGGGTGCGCATGCATATGGAAGCGAGGGCGGCAGGGCGGGCGCAGCGGGCGGGGCGGGGCGGGGCGGGGTGGGGTGGGGTGGGGTGGGGTGGGGTGGGGAAGGGAAGGGAAGGGAAGAAGGACGGAGGCCGCTCTGGGGCGGGGCGACGCGGAATGGCCGGGTACTGCTTGTCGGAGGGGTGAGTGCTTGAGGTGAGGTGGTGAGTGGGGTTGGCAAAACGATGCGGGGACGTGGGCGTGGCAAGGCGGAGGGGGGCGGGGAGGGGTTGAGGCGGAGCGTGGCGGAGAGCAGGAAGGAGCGAAGAAGGCTATTCGGTCCGGGACTAGGTGGACTGCTACACGACAGTGCGAGGGTGGAGGGGCATGGACGGAATGGAGCGAAGAGAACGTGAAGGGACGGAATGAAGCGGAACCAGCAGGCACGACTGAGGGTGTGGCGTGGCGTGGCGTGGCGTGGCGTGGCGGGGCGGGGCGGGGTGGGTGCGGCTGTGTGAAGGGGTGCGGGCGGAGAAGTGCTGGGAGGCGCAGCCGCGGTCAAAACGCCATTAGCATAAATAACAGGCCAGCAACGCAGCGCGCGAGCAGTGGGTCTTCGGGGGCCCAGAGGGCGCGCAGCCTCCGCTTAAAGCGCGGCACCCTGCGTCCGAAGCAGCTCCGTTTAGGCACGGTATGGGCCGGACACCCGGCAAGGCAGGATTCCCTCCCCTGCACACCAGTGACACACGTGGCAACTTTCACTAATGTTCTTCAATGATATTTGTTAAAAAGGTTTCCAAAATGTATTCTGTAGCTATGCAGGTTTTTCATATACTTATGGTGATCCACTATTTGCGCAAACCTGCGCGTCTTCGCGTCTGCGGCAAAATTACTCTGCTCTGGATTGCGGAGGAAAGCTCGGGTGGCGGACTCGCTCGGTGCGGGCTGAGCGCGGTGACGGGCAGAGCCTTCGTTGGGGCGGCCCGGCTGAGCGGATTGGAGCGGATTCGGACGCAGCGCGCGCTCTGCTGCAATCCGAGAGAGCGACGGCCGGGGAGGGGGCGGAGGTTCTGAATGCAGAAGATCGCGACGTCCGCAGTCCTGTCTGTGTAAAAATCTCGCACCTCCTTGCCATATGGTTATTATTTAAGAATCGTCTATTAGCATTTTCTTATTATTCCCAACTGTATTAACAGAAAGGTCTTAAACTACTAGGAGTTTCCACGTTTACGTGACGGTGTCCATACCGCTGGTGGCCATTAACATTAAAGTACTTTGCATTAAAAAAAACAGCACAATGTAATACACGCACACGTAAATGGTCGCGAAATCAACGCGACCAGATCAGCTGCAATTTTTCTGCTTAATATTATATCACTAAAACCCCAAATTCATTTTCATGTTGACGCGGCCCATGGATAGCAAACCTCCGGCGTAGAGTGCGAAGCAAAATCCCCAGGCGCCAGGGCGGGGGCAACCACCAGCTGGGGGACGAACGCATTCACCGCTGCGCGCAGCGGGGTTGAGGCGGGGCGAGCGGAGGGCAGGCGATCGCGGTGTTTTAAGCCGCGCTCTGTCTCTGTCTCTGTCGCGGCGTGGGCGGGGCGCTGGCGACTGAGGCTGCCGCCCTCGAAGCAACAGGTGTCAGGGCGACGCCCTGTTCTCTCAACCGCCGCGCCCGCCGCCCCGCCCATTCCGCGCCGCGGAGAGCGGGTCTCGCGCGTCGGCGCCGCGGCGTCTGCGCGCCGGCGCCGCCGTAGACGGCGCGGCGTCGTGCGAAAGGGACGGCGCGGGGGCTTAGCACTGCTCGGCGTGGGGCGTAAGGGACGAAGCGGGGACAGTGCCAAAGGGACGGGAGCGGGGGAATCTCGACTGTGCGTAAAGGAAAGGAGAGCGGAGCTGTCGCTGCTCGCCGTGGTGCAAAAGAGACGGAGCGGATGCTCGCCATGGCGCGATGCCTTCGCAATATGGGCGGGGCGGGCGGGGCGGGCGGGGCGGGCGGGGCGCGGGGCTGGGCGCGGCCTGTAGGTACCCGGCGGATGAGGCGGGTGCGATGGCGCAAGCATGGGCTGGGCAAGGGTGGGCCACGGAGCGGAGCAGAGAGGGCGGAGTCATGCAGCGGGGTTGGCGCATTGCACGATAAAAGGAGGAAGGCCGAAGCGGCCGGAGTACGAGGCGAGACGGAGGCCGAACTGGCGGAATAGGACGCAGATGAAGTAGAACTGTTGATGGGGAAGGGCTGAACGGTGTTGGATCGGAGCAGGATAAGGCTGGTCGAGTTCGGTTGGAGTATTAAGCAGTACGGCAGGGGGTCGGACTGTACGATTGATTGATTGATTGATTGGTTGATAGTAATTCCGGGCGCGTTAACGGCTAAGGTAATTAGTTCCATAAGGGTAGTGCATGTTTACAGCGCGAGATGTGTCGGTCTTCTCCCCGGTGGATGGCGCCGGGGCCGACCTACCGTCAGTTTACCCCACCAGGCGGGGAAGGTCTACGCTCCCGACCTGTCTCCCGGCAAGTGTGGTAATGCATGTAAATTTAAGTGTAAGTCAGGGGGTGAGGCAAGAACAAAAAAGGGCAGGGCAGATCGCCGTTTGCCAGGGTACTGCGCCGGCATTCGCCTGGTATTGAACGGAGAAGGGGCGGGTGGAGCAGGAGGAATTTGGCGCGGTGGGATGCGGGGAGGGCGCCGCGGCAAGGCGTGGAATGGGACTGGGTTAGCTAGGTGCGGATGGACTACGAAGGGGTGAGACGTGTTGGAGCGAGGTGGAGAGGGGTGGGAAGGGGAGTGGGAGTGGGGGCGTGGCTGCAATTGGGACGCAGCCGGAAGAGGAATGTGTAATGCGGGCGTCGCGAACTCGAGCCGGCGTCTGGAGAGACAACTCTGCTCCAAGTCAATTGAGAAGCTAAGCATTTTGGCCGGGTTTCTGAACGCAAGCATTTACGTCACTTTAATAGTCGTGACGCCCTCATTACCGCCGGAATGCCGTGCACTTCCGCCTCCGCAAGAGCTGTATTGTTCGCATACGGAGTGAGATCGTTGCATTGCATAATTTTACAGGTGACCGACTTTTGAAAGTTAAGTGAAGGTTGGGATCGGTTACATTTATGTTTCGTGAATAATTTCTTCGTTCACTGATAGAGATGACTACGAAATGCCTCAATGTATTTTTCCTGTCAAATTGAATATCAAGAGCGTCAATTTTGTTGACACTTGCAAACGACATTGATTTCTGTCCAAAAGGGAAATCTTCCGCGTGAGTGGTGATACAACGCTACAGGCATTTCCTAATCTATGTTTCAGGCGGTGAAAAAAGAATGGAAAGTAAAGCCCTGGGTGTTTTACCGTTTTGAACACCAAGCTTGTAAATCATTAGTAAATAATTTCATCAATGTAGAGTTAAAATATATTACAAATATCAGCTGATACACAAGATAATGCTCCAATCACCGCGATAGTGGAATCCACGCTTATCGTTCATTTTCATATATCCAAAGAAGGACGACCGAATCTTCATTCAGGTGTGTATGAATGTGGATTTGGTCGTCCTGCTCCCGAATAAAATGAATCTCGTTTAATTTAATATGGTATACAATATTACCAATGGTCACGTGTCCTCACAATTACGCCGAACGAGCCAATTCCAGAAATACTTCTTTCCTAGTTTACAAAAAGTGTATAAGAGAATCGAAAAAACTCGTGATACTGTGATGTAACTACAACATCCACAAGGACAATGCAGGACTACGTCGCGTTCCAAGGTTTTGCGGAACTTTTAACACGGTTTCCAGGGGGCGTTGATTCATCTCTGTTGAAGACTGTTTCCCACAGATGACACTGACAAAAGGAAGAAAACGCGAACCTCACAGGAGCCAGAAGGCCTACCTCTGAACAAAGCCATCAGCAAGCCGGATGGGAAAAAATATCGACAGCCCCACTGCGATATGGCGCCTAGCGTGTGGTGGAGCGAGACGTTCTGCATGAGATTGTGAATTCGCTCCCCCAACGTCTAAGCGAGTTCAGCTACATCTTAAAAATCGTTTAGATAGCGGAAGGTCAGAAGTATCGGAAACCTAGTAACGAATATTTGTAGTAATGCAGCCCGTAAAAGGTGAAGCGACTCAAAGGCAATCACAGATGTAACTTTGAAGCTCACTTGAACTCACTGTTCCGTTATTACTTACATGCCAATTCATAATCGACTCTTTAATGTAATTTTTAAATAATGTATTTGCATATTTATTTTATCATCAATTAGTAATTATGCTTAGTGACATATGCATTTCATTTACAATAAAAAATGCATTACAAATTTAACCTGACAAGAGCGCTTAGCGAGGATGTACTGCAGTAATGGTTCATGTTTTGAGAAACGAATGGATGTAGTTCTCACCAGTTAATCTCCCTACTTTCTTCCATTTTCGTTTAATTTCATTTAATCAAAATATCACTCATTTTACGTATGCAACAGCATATTACATATATAATTAAATACTTATATAAAACATAGCGTGCAACTGACCTCGCCGGTACAATGCGAAATTGTCATCAGAACATTTCAAATTATTTGTAGAAATAGGAAACCGACAAAAAGGACAATTATAACGAATATATTTAGTGTATCTGATAGTGAATCACATATGTTATCTGATTCTCTCCAAAGGAACACTGCGCAGCTGTTGTACTTTCTTGAACACGAAAACCTGATGAAAGATATCTTTGGGGGGGAAAAAAGGAAAAGAAAAAAAATCCGCAAATATTAATGGATTGCGTAAACACTGGTTTCCATTTCAACATGTAGTTCACACATGACTATAAAAAAAATATTACTTAAAAATATTTTATTCTTCATATCCATTTAATTGATTAATGTACCAACTCTATATATTACAGCGTCAAGACGATTCTGTCGCTTCCTGCTACGAAAGAACTACCGAACCAAATTCAAAGATCTTGTCACTTGAAAGCTTATTTGAACTTGAACTTCAAGTGATATGTCATTTGAGGAAAGAGAGAATGGAGAGAGGAGAGGAAGGAGAGTGTAAAGAGAGAGAAAATGCGAGAGAGAACGTGAACGAGTGCGAGAGAGAGAGAGATAAAGCGAGATAGCGAGAGAACGAGAGCGAGAGAGAAAGAACGAGAGGAAGAGAGCGATAGGGAGAGCGAGAGACAGGAGTGAGAAGGAAGGAAGAGAGAGAGAAAGAGAGGAAAGAGAGAGAAGAGAGAGAGAGAGAGAGAGAGAGAGAGAGAAAGAGAGAGAGAGAGAGAGGCAGACATAAAAAAAAGAACGAGCGTTTCACGGCCGGACGGAAATCACCTGACGTCGCCACGAGCGCCAACATTTCACACGCAGCCTCTCCGCGCCGGAAATACGAGCCCATTCAGCGCGCCAGGAAATAACGTTGCGTCCGAGCGAAGTGTATGACGCCGCCCCGCTCCCTTCGCCCGCACGCCACTCACGCTCTCGCGTTCACGCCCCGCCCCGCCCCGCCTCGCAAAGAAGGAAAAGGTTCCCCACTGAAGGAGGGACGGCGTAAAACTTCGAGCCTCTTCGGATTAGTGCTGGCCGGTGGCGGCCGCGTCACAGCAACTGGCAGTTGCAGCTCCAGCGAGTGATGGAAACGTAACTTCAAAAATTCAGAGTTCAAATATATAATAAAACGTAAGCAAATCACGTACAATATAACAATTTTATAAAACAAAGTTTAATAAAAGTATAGAGGTACAAAAAATTACCAACAATATTGTTGTCAGGTATGTTCACCTACCACGCATGTGTTTCTGGCTTCGATAGTTACTCGAGTTTTGGCATTTGTTATGCTTTGAGACAATTGACAGTAATAGAATTCATAAAAATGAAAAAAAAAAAATGGTTTCGAAAATACGGTGATTGCATTTCATCCCTTTACAACAAGCACTATTGTTTGGACATGTTTAACACAAAATTATTTTAACCCGAAAATTTCAGTAAACTGGTATAAATTGCTTAAATGAAATATCATACACACACACGGTTTCCCAACAATGCTCGTACACTGTCATTGCTGAAGTGGATTGTAATTTATCGTGCGTTTGAGCACAAGTTATAAGTTGAACTGTCACAACTTCCATAAACCTCGTCACAAAAGGCAATCTTCTAGACTACAAAACAATAATACGACTACGCCTGTACAATTTGGGGATAAGCCGCACATTTACAAATCGTACGTCCAAGATTTTAAGATCAGCACAAAAGTACCATGGTTTGTACTCTCTGATCTACTAAACCTCGAGCACGGAATACCTTCTATATGCACTAAAATTTTGGTTGCTGAAACACTTTTCTACAATTCTCGGTCCATTCCTACCTTGATCCTTATTTTTTGTCCATTGTCTGTTAGCAAAGTGTTACCCACTAAAATGTCTAAACCCCTCGCTGAAGGCTCGTTCACCCAATGCAAAATAAATTAAAATAATGACCTATCGTAGAGAGAGCGACGCAGCGATATGGCGTGTATCAGGAGGACACCAGCGCTCCTCCGGTGGCCCGCGGGGCGGCCGAGGCAGGCCAGAGTATGTCAGGCGCGGCGGCCAGTGGCCAGCCACCTGTCTGGGGCACGGCCGGCGGACCGGCCGGTCTCCGGTCTCTCTCTCGCGCGCGCGCCCGGTGCCTACCTGTCCCGGCCGCGGCCCGGCCGCGGCCCGGCCCCGGCCCCGGCCCCGGCCCCGCCAGGCCTTCCGTGGGGCCCCGCGCGGTATGTGGCCTTGAACTTGGCGCGCTCTCGAGGTCAAGGACCGCAGCCCGTTCGTTCATTCGCTCGCCGCCGACGCGAGCGGCGCTTCCCCAGCAGACGGCCCCATTCACTCCGCGCCCGCCACATCCTGCGGCCCGCTTTCAATACGGATTCCCACGGAGCCCCTATTCATTCCATAGTCGTTTTTATACTCCCATTTAAACGCAGTGGCACTTCAAAGTCACGAGCTGGACGCACAAGGAGACACTGCCATCCAATCGGGAGTTTCGTTACCACTTAATTTTTTGATATTGGGGCTCCCGATTGTACGAAAATGACCACTCTCCAACCAGCTCGTGACCTTGAAGCGCTACTATATTTAAATTGGAGAATAAGGCGTTTCCACGGCTTTTGTATTTAGTGCTCACAAGATGTGAAGATACGATCGATAGTGGTCCGGCATTCGCCGGGCAGTTATGAGAGAAACCATGGGAACCTGTGGAGGCACATCTAGGCAGTTGATTTACAAAATCGATTCCGGCAGGCGCCACAAACACAAGCGTTGAACAAATCAAGGAAACTTACTGAAGCAGAACCCGCGACCTCCCAAATACCAGCATGCTCCACCGTAAGGTGTTGCTTTCAGCCTCAGCAGCCGCCGACACAAATTGCATTTAACGTCCGTGGACGAGTGTCCGCAACTGAAGCTTCGGAGCTCCAAGTAAAGAAGCGAGATCGATACATCAAAGCAGTTTTCTTAACACCCAGATTTCGTACTCGATATTTTTATGTTTTGTCTGTGAACGAAAAATATCCACAATCACAAAATATAAAGAAATAAAGCATAGTACCACTGTCACTTTAGTGTGCTCCAACGAAATAAATGCGTTTTGTGCCACGTTCATCCAGCAGAATATCCACCCTCTGCCCGACATGATCTTGATACTCTCGTATTTCCTTCGCCCTTCGTATTTCGCACATTTAACGTTGGTTTCTGTTAATTTTTACTTATAAATACACGTCCACATTCTCATTCAAGTTTGATGCGCACGATCGTAAATGTTAGAGTTCACTGAGCCACTTTATAAAAATACGTGTTTTAAAACATCGACAGTTTTTTGTCAACGCGGTATTGATTTCGATATTTTAATTATGGACATCGATGTAACTTTGATGTGGCATCACTAACCGGGAGGTCTTGACGTGCGAGTCCCTACGGAGATGCCAGCCTAATAGCTAGGTCGAGACCGACCACTGCCTACGATGATAATTCTAGTGGCCGGCTGCTTTATTGATCCTCCGAGGTTTCTTCCGACCAATTCCCGGAAAACGACGGAACAGTTTCCTAAAAGAACGAACCACGAACAGTGTGCCACCTCTTCCTTAGAACCGGAATGCGGTTCGATTCCCTCCCCGCGACAGGCAAGCGAGATGGGAGCCACGCAGAGTAGGAGAGGCAGAGACGTGCGGTGCAGAGCGTCCACACCTTCCTTGTGAGGTCTGGGATAGGAATGGACGATTCTGCAAATGATCGAACCCTATTTAAACGTTTACGATTCGATTAATCGATCGTATAAAGAAAGCGTAGGCTTCCGCGGCCGGAATCCGTCCGGAAGACGCTGTGTCTCACGGACAGCCAAGTAGAGATATTTAGTTTCAGATGAGTGAAAACTATTAAATTAAAACCTATTTCCGTTTTTCAACTAATCGCTTGAGATTCCTTCAACTTTTCTTTACAGTAATTTTAATTTTATAATACTTTTTTGGGGAAGTTTTTGATGATCTTTAATTAAAATGTACTCAATAAACGATAAAAATATTAAAATGTTATTAGACGATGAAAACTAAAAATATGTTGCATTTTCAATACTTATTATAGTTCAAAATATATTATTATCAAGTTGCAAATTAATATGTTATAACGCTTTTGATGCAATACATTTTGGGTTGAAAAGAAAAGAAAAAAAAGATTCAATACTATAATTTGATACATGGAAACTGTGATGAATCGTTGTCAAAAAATGAATTGTGTAATCGTTCTTTGTCAAATTGAATTGTAGGTTATTCGAAGCATTTCCAATTGCAAACTCCCAGTTTCGGAGCTTCGCGCGCCGGTTGCCCGAATTCACTTCGCTGCGGTCGCTGCCACGTACGACACGATTCATTACAAATGTTCTGGACATCAGACAGGAAATGTGTTTCGTATAGTCACGTTAGCTATCTTAATCCGCGTTAGACACACACTGGCGTATGCGTTAGGGTCCAACCTGACAAGAAGCGCCGCGAGTCGGCAATCGAAACGCGGCCTTTCGACCAGTTTCGTAGACCAGGGTGCCCAGTTTGGGTAGCGGGTGCTCCACAGTTCCGCCAAACTACCACCTCTCCACATGCTGCATGGAATGAGTCTTATAGAGCCGTGCTGCTGGAGTTTTTCGTTTCCATTCTACTCAACAAGGCTGGAGTAGAAATGAAAACAAAGGGCCTGGAACGTGGGCAATCCTCCTTTCCTCCTTCCATCTTCTACTCTCACTCCCACCTCTAGGGCCGGGAGACGAGCTTTTGCCTCAATCGTCCATCCTCCACGATTTAGAGAGTCTTTCGAAAGAGTTCGCGAAGACGGGCCAAAGCTTTGGCTGTTGCTACAAGTGACAACAAGCTAGACGAGCACATTGTGTTTTATTGTAGAGGGCACAGGATATCTCAAGCATTCTGAATAATGAATCACTCTCGATGCTTATGTCTTGACGAATGGATTCTTCATCGTTTTACCATCTAATCTCGATCGATTGCAATCAGAAACCTCAAAGATTCTTCGTGATCAACCACGCGGTCACGAACACCAGGGCATATTCCTTTCACTACCACAGAGTGCTATAAGGAGGTGCTCATGCGCGAGGAACATAAAATGAACGATTTGGATTTGCGACATTACACGAAATAGATGGATTGGTACCAGATAGGAGAAAAGGGTTTGAATGAAATTTTAAAACATATATAAAAATTGTTCCTCTCATGTGAAGAATTCTGTGACACAAACTGTAAAAGACAGTATAGAAATTGATTATACTCTTAATTACCACATATAATATGAAATATTGCTAAATTAAACGAGGTAAAAAATCCCGCCAGCATGAGATATAAAGCCTGTAAATGAAAAATGATGATAATTAATGAACAGATAGGAGGGGAGAGAGCTCACAACTCACCACCGAACGTCACGTTAATACGTGTCTGTCATGTGATGCGGTAAATATTTTCCATGTGTATCGAGAAGTATTTTATGATGCTATTTTCTAGGAGACAAAAACTCCGCGAAAATCTGGAGCGAACACGTCGCCGGCCCGGTGGTAAGCTAAAGCGGGTAGCGTGATCGAGTCCCACATAGGCATGGTAGATTATCTATGTGTTGTAGCATGTTCGGTCGTCTCGCATGGCATGGGAACGTGCTTTAGAGCCATCTAGGCATTCCTTAGTGACGGACCAGCCCCCGGTAACAACATGGAACTGGCAACAGCGGGAGGCGTTCCCTATGGGCTCAAGGGTTCACTGCGGAGCTTTACTTAGGCGCGGCCATGGGTCTTCTGCCGCCCAATCTTCGCGTTGCACGTAGAGGCTCATGGTCTACGCTAGTTCGAATTTAGTACGTACACTCCGAAAACGCGAGTGCGGTCGTCACTTCGGAGTCAGAGTGGGGGAACAATAGCAAGGCGCCTGGAGGTAGTGAGACAAGCGCCTTAGCAGTGGTTCCTCGAATTCCTCCTGGGAGTCGACGTAATGGACGTGGTGGCGGGGAGCGCAGCGGAACCGCTGGCTGGCGCGTCCCGTTCTTTCCGCGAAGCTGCCGGCGCCGCCGCGCCCGCCCTGCCGCGCAGCCTGCAGCCGCAGCAGCCGCCGCCGCAACCGCCCGGCCAGCGGCTCCGGGAATCTCCGGCGCCGCCGCCGAGAGGAGCCAGAAAAAGCTTCCGAGTATCCTTTGTGTGGGACGGCAAGTTGTCTTATCAGTCATCAGTCGTGTCATGGTCTCCGAGCTGTGAGGACGTATTTCTTAAGCGCTCCGAGGGTCACCGCAGGTAGTTGTCAGTGAGCGGCGCAGCAGGTAGTTTTGTTCAGCAGTACGATCGTAAGTGAAGAGCGCCGCACACATCGCCAGTGTCTGCTTGGTATAAGCTAAGTATAACCACAATATTCGCTAATTTTATAATATATTGTTAATACTTTTAGTTTTTTCCTAAAAGTAATTTTCATAAAAAATAAGTTCGTTTTACCTCTAATTTTTCAACATCATGGCCACACGCAACGCTAAAGCGAATGACGCTGTCTCTGCTTCGCTTATTGAAAGCATCCTGACATCGGATGTTTTCATAAGCAAAATTGCCCAGGTTGTTTCGGAAGCAGTGGAAAAGAAATTGGAGGTGTTAGTTTCTCGTTACGAAGAGAAACTATTAGAGAAAACGAAGGAGATCGATGATCTCAAACTTCAACTGGAGGAGCGGACTGACGAGCTTGAGCAGTACCAGCGGCGAAACTCCCTAAGGATCTTTGGGGAACCCGAGCGTGATGGCGAGGACACCGACTGCATTGCAATCAATGTTGCCAAAAAGATAGGTGTCCAATTAGACCTAAGCGATATTGATCGCAGTCATCGAGTTGGCCGGAAAACGAATGGTGGTACTCGACCTATAATTGTAAAATTCATCAGTTATAGGAAGCGCCGGGAAATGTTTTCATCCAAACGAAATCTGAAGAAAACGGGTATCACAATTCGGGAGGACCTGACGAGGATGCGGCTGGAAGTGTTAAAAAAGGCTGTGGAACGTTTCGGCCAACGGAATGTTTGGACAACAGATGGTGTCGTCATCGTAAAGGTGAGAAATTCCAAAGTTCGCGTCAGAACTATAGCAGAACTGGATAGTATACATAACTAGGAGCAAAGACTATGTACTATTTTTCGTTCTTAAAACAAAAATATTTTTAATTATAATTTTTTATTTTTTTTTCGTCTTTTGCTAATTTTTATAGTGCTATTGAATTACTATTACTATTATTAATATTATCATATTTGCTATTAACACTTTTACTTCCAATTTATTATTACTAATATTAGAATTATATTATTTTATATTACAACATTTTAATTATATTATTTGTTTCACTAGTGTGCTTATTCTTATAATTATAGTTAACTATTATCCTAGAATATTTATTAGTTATAAGAAATTTATAATAATTAGACTAATTCTAAGTAGTTAGTGCCCCACGTGTAATTGTAACTTATTTTAACTCCAATTCCTTTCTGCTTATTGCTTTTGATTTTTTTCCAACGCGGATATCTTCATAAATGTGGCAACGAAGCTTAACACCGTCTTTTCCTCAGTACACGCGTTCCAGGAATTCTGTACCTGCGTTTAGTGCTAATCCGGAAGTGGAGAGGGTACTGGCTCACCCCAGCCCCGTGGAAAGTCCCATACCCGCTCGAAGTAGCCCTGCAACCCTCCAGGATTTAAAAATTTCTTTGTCTGAGTTCCCTCGTGGCTTGTCTGTTTTCCACGTAAATGCCCAATCACTTAAGCAGCATTACTCCGAAATTTCAAATATTATAACTGAAACGAAACCAGACCTGTTATTAATAAGCGAAACATGGCTAAAATCTACAATAAAATCAGGACTCGTATCGGTATCTAATTATAAACTCCTTCGGAATGATAGGTCGATAATTAAAAGCAATTTAAAAGAAAAGACGGGTGGAGGGGTCGCATTGTTTGTTCGCAATGACATTAAGGTTAAAGTAGTCGCTCACTCCACATCCTCTTTACCTGGCATGGAATATATGTTTGCAGAAATCCAAATTGGAATGAAACATTTACTTGTTGCTGTTGTTTACTGGCCCCCGAAAACGGGAGTTTTATCCGAATTAGAGATTCCCCTTTCGCAGTTCGCAAGTAAATATCAGGATATCATAATCATGGGTGATTTCAATTGCGATCTGAAGGTACCGCTCACAAACTCGGCCGAAAAGTTTATTGATACTTTTAATTCATACAATTTACAAATATTAGAATTTGGCCCGACTCACTTAGCATTAGGAGCTGAAACATGGATAGATCACGCGATTGTGTCAGACACTTCGAAAGTATTAATGTACGGTCAGATATCTATTTCGGGAGTATCAAAGCATGACTTGCTATTTATGGTGTACTCTATAAAATGTCCTAAATATAAGCAAAAAATTATCCGCTACCGTGACTACAAAAATATTAATTCCGAGGCTATGTTCGACGACAGTGCCAAAGCTCCTTGGCATGACGTTTATAGTCAAACATCTCTTAATAGTAAAGTAGAAGTCTTCAACGAAATTATTTCTAACCTTTTCGATAAACATGCACCATGGAAAACGCGACGTGTGACACGTCCCGCGGCCCCATGGCTTACAAATACATTAAAGCAATTCATGCAGGAACGCGACTCAGCTTACCATCGCTTCAAGTGTAATAAAACCTTTGAAAATGAAAGAGAGTACAAAAAGTTACGAAATTCCGTAAAACAAAAAATTAGAAACGCAAAAATTCGATATTATCATGATGTCTTTAAAGTAAATACAAACACAAAAGACGTTTGGAACAAACTGAGAGACCTCGGAATCACGAAAGCAAATTCTTCTGAAATTTCTATCGATATGCCCTTGAATGATATTAATGACTACTTTGTAAATGTTTCAAAACCAATACCACCTTCTGTCAAGCGTCATACATTACAGAGACTTTCAAGCAACTCACCTGCTATCAGGGATAAATTTTATTTCCATAACGTTGATCATCAAGAAGTTAGTAAAATTGTTCTTTCACTAAAATCAAATGCAAATGGCTCCGATGGTATCACAGCCAAACAATTGAAATTTGTTTTACCATTTGCCCTTCCGGCACTCACGCATTTAATTAATTTCTCATTAACAACGGGAACCTTTCCTCAAGCGTGGAAGCTTGCACATGTTCGCCCCCTGCCAAAATCTGAACTGACCTCGGCGTCTTGCAATTATCGCCCAATTAGCATATTGCCGACAGTGTCTAAAGTTCTGGAAAAAATTGTTCGAAAACAGATTGTAAAACACGTATCCGACTCAGATCTGCTCGATAACTTTCAATCCGGCTTTAGAGAAGGTAGAAGCACACAAACCGCTTTATTAAAAGTAACTGAAGACATACGAAAAGCGCTAGATGATGGCCTCGTAACTGTATTAACTCTTTTAGATTTTAGTAAAGCATTCGACTCTGTAGATTACGACATCCTAATAGCGAAGTGCAAAAATCTAAGTTTTTCTGATTCCACCATCTCTTGGATTGCAAGCTATCTCTACAATAGGCAACAAATTGTAGTAGTTGACGATCTGCACTCCAATCCAAAACCTCTCCACCGAGGAGTACCTCAGGGATCCGTGTTAGGGCCACTGTTCTTCTTAATTTACATGAATGACCTATCAAACGAACTTACGGAATGTAGTCATCATATGTACGCGGATGACCTGCAAATTTATATCTCCGGGAAACCATCACAGGTAGAAATGCTAATAAATAAATTAAATAATGAACTCTCATCTGTAGTCAAATGGTCAATGAGAAACGGACTCAATTTAAATCCTACAAAATCACAAACCATCATAATTGGCTCTTCTCAAATGCATAAGAAACTTGAAGGTTCATATGTTCCTGATGTGCTTATAGACAATGTTGTAGTACCTCGTCATACACAAGTCAAAAACTTGGGCTTAATTCTTGATGATCATCTAAGTTGGGAATATCAGATCCGAAATGTCTGTCGGAAAGTTTATGCTTCTTTGCAATCCCTTAGATATATCGATAAATGTCTCCCTACTAATACGAAGGAAATGTTGGTAAAAACCCTGCTGTGTCCTCATTTCGACTACGGGGATATTGTGTATAACAATTTAAAAGATTCACTCGCTCAAACTCTACAGAGGGCTCAAAATTCCTGTATTCGTTTCATTTATAACATAAAAAAATACGATCACATCTCTGGAGTTTATAAACAGCACAAAATATTAACACTAAAGGATAGGCGCTTGTATCACAGCCTTTGTCTTTTATTTAAGATGCTAAAAATGGGTTCCCCAACATACTTAACAAATTATTTTGTACTCCTTAAATCATCTAGATTTAAAAAATTCCAGTTACTCTGCATTCCAAAAAGCAAAACCAGCTACTACAATAAATCGTTTGCAATTACTGTAGCCCGCGAATGGAATAAATTGCCTCCCAATATTAAAAACTCCTCTTCATTAACATATTTTAAGAAGCACCTGCATGACTTTTTTACAAAGTAAAATACACCATTTTGCTATTTAAATCACTATAGATTACGGGTCAAATAAAAACTATTTCTTAGGAGTGTTAAGATTAATATGTTTTAGAAATAACATTAATGTTTCTTTTGTAAATGTTACTTTCTTGCGACCTGTTTGATACTGCCGGAACTGTACTTTCATCCGTAGGAGCAGAGGCGGTTTTAAACAAGAAAACCACGCTTTGCAGCATGGACCGCAGCTGAGGATACCATCCCAAAGACCCGTTACTTCATGTTAGCTTAGTTTCCATTGTATTAGGACACAGTCTGCCTGGTGGGTTTTCCCCGACTAGCGGGTTTTCCTCCAGGACCGAGCGGCGGGTGATGGTGTCTTTCTGTATTAATAGATCACAGTCGCTCGGGGTGAATACCAGGCTGCCACGTAGCGCGCAGATATTTAAAGCACATAATCTTATTTAATTCAAATTGTATTTTCAATCTCAGACTTGATTTTAAAATTATTTCAAAATATTATTGTAACATTTTATCCATTTAACCTCTGATGTTGTCTATTTATAAGTTGCTTTAAATGACGTTTGCTTTCCACTAACTACTTACAACTTGTAGATTATATTACATTTAAATTTTTAGATAACATTACTTTTTAGTAATTTTACTATTTAATACATTACTCTGTATATTTGTGACATGTGGTCAGGCGGAAGAGCGGGCCTGATGGCCCGAGCCTCGCCATATTAATAAAGGCATATTATTATTATCTTATGAATGTTTATAATCACACGATCACACCTCACCGTAAACGACAGACGACATATCTTCCCCTTTCCCCTGACCTTAACACTCTATGGAGGATGAGAAGAAGAGGGGAATGGGATGATGGATCACAGAAGATTCGTAGAGAAGTGAAAAACTATCCACGCCACAACCACATGGCGAAAACACTACAGCCTCAGACGAGAACGTGGCTCAGGGCATCATCTGATGACACTGCAGTGCCTGTGACGGGGAGGTCTTAGGTTCGAGTCCCGACTGTGGCGGATTTTCTACACTATCTGGATAGTTGGGTCGAATTCTGAAGGAGAATTCTAGAGGCCGGCTGCTCTGATCGGTAGTTCCGTGGTTTCTCCGATCAACACCAAGCGAATACCGGACCAGTTTA
Source organism: Gryllus longicercus (assembly GCA_038098605.1). Classification (NCBI taxonomy): domain Eukaryota; kingdom Metazoa; phylum Arthropoda; class Insecta; order Orthoptera; family Gryllidae; genus Gryllus; species Gryllus longicercus. The sequence continues at coordinate 1,892,360 of JAZDUA010000216.1, read as the reverse complement.
GGAACAAACGGGAGTACACTAACCAGCAGTGTACTACCAAACCGCCAGGAAACAGTAAATAATCAATCACAAGAGAACCTGAAGCCTTTAGCTCCCTGCTCGAATTCCGCACGCAGGGAATAGCAAGCGGAGAAGTGTGAAGCTCACTTTCACTGATATCTGACAACAATGATACCCAAGATAGTTGCGGTTGCTAGGGCTGACGGGTAGTGACTACCTCGGCTGGGTCGCAGGTTCGTATCCCGCCCCCAGCATGGAGATTGGTGTGTGTTCATGCTGCTGCCCTTCAGTGTTTCCCTTAGTTACCTCAATGCTAATAATCACAGTGGTCGCTATATGGCCACGTGGTTAAAAAGCGACCTTAATTTTTTTTAACTATTCAATGCGCTTTCGGGGCAATAAGATTACACTAATACCTAAAAGAATTTTGAATCACTTATTATTCTTACACATCTCAAAAATTAAATAATTCCTTTCCCTTTTGTTAATCAGGGCCACACTTCTTACATACTACAATCGTCTTCGCAAGTACGAGAAATATATTTCTTGCAAATACAAACTCGAAAAGGAATTAATTTATCTTTCAACTTATTTTCGTCGTTTATAGTAAACTTTTCTAAGAAAAATGTGGCACGAAGAAGAGGTTGACATGCGTGGTCAATCACGTGGAAAATATGGACTAAAAGGAAATATAAAGATGAAGAATAGGATTTACGCAGCATCAAATGAATCTTCACAGGTAAACCTTTCTTTTTGAGTCAACACAATGATCGAGATATCCAAAAAACATCTTTTCACCTCGCAGGACTACCCCGAACAGTGGGACTTTTCCGTTACGAAGGAAAGCTGGAACGGCCAGTCTTCTTACAATCTCAATTTCTGGCCAGCGGCGGAACGAAAGGGTCCAGAGTAAAAGGTTTAACCTGGGCCGAGAGCAATTTCTGGCGAAACCATCGCGAATCCGACAATGCGGAACCAACGGTGGAGCTCCCCAATACAAAGCGCGGCGTCCGAGGCCACAGGGCCAAAGGGACATCGACTCGCTGAACTTAAGGAGGAGTCACAACGATCGGCATTTCCTCAAGTATTCTGTGGTTACCGTAGAAATATTGTGGGAATCCCTATTGGAGAAGGAAAAAGGGAGGATTTCTTTTGTGGAACACTACTACTTTTTCTCCTTCGTTGCAAGTATTGTATCTTTGGCCGTTAAGATAAATTCAATGAGTGTATCAATTAGCATTTCTTTATCGATTGATACACATTTGAAATAAGGAAGTCTGTTTTAGCAAGGTGCAGACTTTTCAGAAGTTACTGGGCTTTGCCTTCGAAAGACAACACACATTTCATTCTATTAATTAATTTAATTTCTCGCTCGACTTCACGTGATAGAGTACACTTAAAATTTTATATTCCTTAAAATGTGTATACAAACGTTAAAATTAAGATTAAAAAATAAGTCACATTTACTCTGTAAATGTAAGCATTATTGAATTAAAGAAAGGATTTGTGTGCGTGATTCTCCGACAAGATGTCGCCCTAAGCCAACACACTAAACCTTGCAACATCTGCACATCCCCATATTCACAAACTGGGCTTGGAGAGTAATCCCTCTTATTCAAGAAGCGACCACATCTAACTCCCAGGTTCGCCATCACTCACAATTTGCTGTGCAGATGGCCTGGCAAGTGCAGAAGGGAGATGACACTCTTTTACGAATACCACGCAGTGATATCGCAACGCTTTGCTGATAGAAAACACATTTTGAAGGGTTTTCACGATTGTAATAGACTCGTCGAGTGGGTTAGATTTTCATTCACTGAGAGGAATGCGGATAAAGTTTGGAACTTCTCTCTTTGTCTTTGAATTGTGCTTTTGCGTCATAACTTTCTTGGCTATCCGGGATGAGCCGCTTCTCGGTCAATGTTACTGACGAAACGTCATTAACATTGACCGAGACGCGGCTCATCCCAGATAGCCAAGAATGCATTGACTGCGTCCGCGGAAGCCTACTTTGCGTCATAAGTTTGGTGGTTAGACAAGTGAGTGGACAAGTAGGATGCTTGTCATTAAATTATTTTTTTTTAAATATTATACGTTGTGAAATTATTTTAATGTTATGTTTATATTGAGTTCATTCCTTCTATGCGCCCTGTGTAGGCGAATTGTGGATCAAATTTGTGTGCGCGTCTAAAGGCTGCAGTGGCCGCAAGGGGCAGCTCGCTCGCAGACAGCATGTGGCAGCGCTGGAACCAAAGGCGGAACTTCCACCATCCGGTCACAGTCCATAAAACGCGGCTTTACACAGTCTTGCGTCTCGCGCCGAGCGGAGCGGCGCCCGGGGCGGGGCGGCGCGGCGCGGCGCGGCGCGGACGAGGACGAGGACGGGGCAGGAAAGACCCGGCAGGCAAGGCGGGCCGGGAGGGCGGGGCTGGCGAGGCGAGGACGGGAAGACAAGGCGCGGAGCAAGCGAGGGAGGTGGAGGCGGCGATGCCGGCAAGGCGGAGCGGGAGGGCGGGGCAGGCAAGGCGAGGACGGGAAGACAAGGCGCGGAGCAAGCAAGGGATGCGCTGGCCGGCAAGGCGGAGCGGGAGGGCGGGGAGGCAGGAGGAAGCGGAGAGGACGGGGCAAGTAGATCAGGGCAACGAGGGTGGGGGACGCGCGCCTCTCTCCGCTTCCATTGCGCTCTTCCAAGTCCATTTGTAGCGTTTGATATCATCAAATTACCGTACGCGCATCAAATTGAATCAAAATTGTAGAAATTTGCAATTCTTTTTTTGAGATTTATTATTATTAACAATAATTAATAATAATTTATTATTAACAACAATAATAATAATTTATTACTATTAACAATAACAATAATAATAATAATAATAATAATAATAATAATAATAATAATAATAATAATAATAATAATCGTAATGACGGTAGTAATTCTCTGGTGTGTTATGAGCTTATATAACTGATAAAAAGCTCCTACCGATTATTAATTCTCATTTTAAGTAGCTTCTAAAATTATCATACTTTTTTAATTAAACTGAAACTTTTCCATTTAGTTTCTATATTTTTAACAGAAAATAAATCTTTTGGCATTTATACGTCATTTTCTGCTCCGAAATTAAGGGTTCCGTTCCAGCACAGTGACAGAGAGCAAGTGAACGGAAAGTGTTTTGCATGGTACCACCCAACTCTTCAGCCTGCGGCTGTTTCAGATGTTTGTTAGAAAACACACAGCACATAACAAGACAAGTACAGACGATGGAGGAAACTCAACTGAGCTCCCCCAATGATTGAATTGTGTTTGAGATGTATGTTAAGGGTTTAATGATTCGTAAGAGATTTACGGAATGTGTGAGAAAGTAGTAGAAAGGATAACAGTTTCCTATTGTAGATTCCTGTTGGTCTTATTGTGGTTTCCTATTCCAGATTGAATTGTGTTTGAAATGTATGTTTAGGGTTTAAGGATTTATAAGAGATGATACGTAATGTGTGGGAAAGTAGTAGCGAGGGTAACTGTTTCTGCGAGGCCGTCGGCGCCAGCCCTGGGCGCTGAGATGTCTTCCCTGTGGAAGAAGGAGGAGGACGCGCCGCCCCTGCCCTCCCGCTGCGCCTTCGTCATCGCGATAGCCACTGCGCCGCCGCCTCCGGCACGACCTGCACACGACGTCCACACTTCCATCTTCGACACGTGTGAATGGGTGGCTTACAGCCTGCCTCGGTGGAACAGGGGCTTGCAGCGGCGTTACGGATGTGGCTGCCGAGGGAGGAGGGATGGTGTCTAGGGAGACGTAATGCTCGTTTCGCCATGAGGTTCGTAAGTGGTTCATTGTTCACGAAATCCATTCATTCAATATGAACATAATCGCCTTCATAATGATTTCTCCTGATGATTTTATGGAGTATTTTGTAACCTAAAATATTGACAACTTACTTGGAATCCACTTAATCCACAACTTAAAAACACCTTTCCCAATTTATTTTCCATTTCAATCAACAATACATCGGTGGTGAATAATCACTAGAGATTTCGTTCATAAACATTAATGAACTAAAATATTATAGTACAATTTACTATGTCAAAATTCATATTATCTAAAAACCAAAAATGCTCTCTTAAAACGCCAAAAGCTAAACAAGCATATTATAACCATATTTTCAAGAACTTACCCTTTAGAAAACATTTCCAAGACAAGAGTTTTTTCCTCTGTTGTTCCCCTCATTATGGATAACGTTAAGACAAATTAACACATTTTCTCGATGATTACGAAATTATTATATTACTAAATTGGGTGCATTGCTTCTTTTGTCACTGAAAGCGGCTTGGTGGGCGTTTTCCTGCCAGTTGTGGGTGGTTTTGCGTTGGGTAACTGCTGCCAGCAACGACGAGGGGAAAGCGTCAGCTTTAGACTTCAGGAAGATACACAGATACACGGTGCTTCAGCCCAGCCCACTTCATTGCGATTCGTATGAAAATAGAGAAAGTAAATCAACCTGGGAAAATAAATACATATTTAAAAATGACGATTCAACATCGCTTTAATTCGTTGTTAATCTATTTCTTCAATATTTAACCTCACGGAACGTCCCGCACAGGACGTTCGGTCATTGATGACTGATAATAAAAATGTTTTGTCGATATCGCGTTATGAACAGGGCGGAAAACCGCAAATATTTACAATGCTTTCCGGTTCCTCTACACAGTATATCTTTATTGACATCGGCATTATCGACATGTATTTTTATCGAATTTTGCGTAGTGATAAAGAGCGTGGAGTCAAACATAGAATGTTTTGTTTTTCATTATATACAGTATACATTGTATAATGATAGCAACAGTATCGCCAAAGCATTTCAAATATTTAATTTCATCCGAGCAATCAACTTTTGGGATGTAAATCATGCGATATCATTTGCATTACAGTGAGCGAGCGTTTAATTCAAGGCTGAGAACAAATCGGACACATTTTTTGGACCATTCACTTCGAATAAATCCTGAAAAAAAGTCTATCAATTGACAATTGAACAGATTTTTTTTTCATATATGAAAAAAATTAAGAAAAAAAAATTATTCTCGACAAAGTGTACTTTCCGATCGATGTAGCTTAACAGAAATTCGAAAAGGAGTACTTTATATTAGCTCATAGGGCATTTTGAAAATTTTCTCAAACGAACATTAAATGTGACGATATCTTGCTGACCTACAATTTTGCATGTCGTGAACAAAAGATCAAATCATCTTCAGACCTCTCAAATTTGAAAAGCATATTAAGCTCATATGGCATTTTCAAAATTTTCTAAAAAAAATAGCACCAAATGTCTTGGCCAAGATGACATGTTTTGTTGAACTAAAATTTTGGATGCCTTGGATCAAAGATCTAATCATCTCGAAGCTTTGCGAATATGTAAGGTAGAACCCTACATGTAGCTCACACGATATTTCCAACATTTATTTTTTTCAAAAATAGCATGAAATATGATGATGATGTCTCGCTGAATTAAATTTCTGGATGTCATAAACTCAAGATGTAATCATCAGTTTGGCGAATTTGGCAGTTCAGTATTGGCGAATTTCCAGAAGGAGCGGCGAATCCCACTTCCTTTTCCACACCATACCACGGCAATACCGAGCCACATAATTGCCGGCATGGAATTCTGGGGCAATTTGCGGGCGGTGGACGGGGCCGGTTCCCCGGCGCGGCGAAGGGAAGGGGCGGGTGCAACGCTCCTTCGGCCCGCAAGTGGCGCAGCTGTCGGGATGATACACCGAAAACCGCCTCCCTCCACGAAGAATACCCACCTTCGCGCGAAATGACTCGTTGCATTCAGCAAACATCGCATAACAATGCGATTCTAACAATGTTGTAGCGTCGCGATCGTCATGCCAAGCATGGGCCAGCTGACTAACTCTTCTTAAGAAAATAATTAAATTTTTTTATTACTTCGGTTCTAGTACATCCAGAACTTATGGATATATTCAGAAAATTATCCAGAGCTTATCCACTACAGCTATCGAGGATCTGAGAAGCTGTATAGGTTTGCTCACTTCGACCTCTCTAGACCTGTTTATTTAAAGTTCCCCAACAACATCTCCTGTTGCTAGGCAGGACAAATGACTAACAAACTACTACGTTACTATGAGCTACTAGTGCTGAAAAAATATTCGGACCTCCTTCGCAAAGAAGGGAGGTTTATGTTTGAAATCGGGGGCTTTGTGTAATTCTTCCCGACATATTCGTATGTCTTTTGATTAATTAACGCATTTAAATCCTAGAATTGCCATTCATATTTAGCATGACGTGATGTAAGCTCCATGATGATATTAAAAAATCAATATGGTGGATATATTAGGTTTATTTTAGGTTGCCCCAACCTCACGGGGTTACTAGTTGTCTCAAGTGCAGTTACAGTTCATGATGGCAGTTACATGATTAATGATACCAATTATAGTAATAAATTACATTATACAAGCATCAATGACAATTACAAAACATTTCGTATTTTAAACTCAGTTACTCCTACGGACGATTGATATATTTCTTAGTTTTATTTCGTATATAGTCAATTTTTGTTTTCTTCAACTGAAAGAAAATCATGACAAATTACTTTCCCAGAGTCTTGTCTTTGCGAGAGAGGCACTGTAGTGAATAAGTGGACGCGACTTTAATGGAGACCTAGCAAGACGAGATACCGCTATATGATTGGACCTACTTCATCAAAGAGGATTGTCTTAAAAATAATAATTTATTTGAACTTAAACAGATACAAAAAGTTATAACGGATCAAAAATGCCAAGTCTTCAATTGTTCCCAAACAATATAATACATTTTTAAAATTTTAACAAACGAAAATAAATTGTAATTTGAAATGTGTACACAATGTTATACAATTTTATGTACTTCTGTACATTTAATACAATTAAATTGTAATATTATACAATTTTATGTAGTCTAACTAAAAATATCTAAATTTTATCTCACCAAACCATTATACGATTTGTTCCAATACTTCTTTAGATCTAGTGGATCCGTGTGAATGTGCATGGATGTGGGTAAAAAACGGCTGAAATAAAAATATGACGGAAGTAAAATTTTCAATGCCTGACACATTCTTGAATTAGAAAATTGTGAATTAAGATTTACCACTTTGATGAGGAAAACACCTGTTTCAGCAGCAACTGCTTCGTCACTTGGAATTCCGTTAACGAAAGCAATGGATTTCACATTTCGTTTGTGGCGTGGAATGTAAACCCAAACCACGAATCATCACAATCATCAACAATATAATATACATTTGGAAATAGTTGAAATAAAAAAGTATCAGTACCTAGCTTTTAGTTGCGCTCAAGTCGGTAGAAATAAGGCCTTGAATTCTCAAAAACTCGTAGTACTTTCAAAAGAGGTTGTGATAAACCATCCCAAGACCGTTCCTTTTATAGGCGTGCCTTATCTGGATTCATGTCGCTAAATTAGCATTAACAAAACAAAAAATTTGCAATACCTATACCTAAGGACAATCACTAACGCCCCTTGGTCTGTTACCAATTCCTCAAGGTACTATCGATCGAATATATTGCAAACCATTTCAATTACGTCGCCTCCAACCCCCAATTGAAAGCACACAACCTCGGCGGAAATCCTACACAACGAACCCGAATTGAAAATAAATTCTCTTTCCACGAATTTCTGAAAAAATAGCTGAAATTGAGAATTAACAGAGGTGTCTAATTGGCTTCCTCATCCATGTACTATAAGATAAGAACTCAGCGATGTGATAAGAATTCAGCCTGTTCTAGATATTTTCATTTCACAAAATTAGGTGCAATTAGGATAAAGGGCATTCTTGACAAAGTAGGCTCTCATGTCAGTCATTTTCCTGGTGTCCACAGTAGTTTGCCATTGCCTTCCACTATATGTATGATGATAAAAATGAACCCGATGAGTCCCAAATGATGGACGTTTATGGTGGTGTGATGTGCTACACAACAGTGAAGATGAGAAGCCAAATTGAACTCCACCCACTTGATGGGAACGCTCATGATGTACGCGGAACTAGATTTCCGCGTGAATAGATCACTCACCGACACCCCGTAGTAATTGTCAAATTGTTGTCGAATTTTTATAAAAAATAAAAACAAACGTCGCTTCTCATAACCCATTGATATATTTAAAGAGGTGAGAACGACGAAATATTTTATGTTACTCACTTGCATATTTAAAACCCCAGAAAGACTCCAGTCGAAAGGGAAGTGAATAAATAGAATGTCTGTCTCGATCGCAATACTTGTTACCCTTTGCAACCGGACACGCAACTTATAACCAACTGAAACACGCCTACACCAAGAGTTCTCATGGATTCTTGGGAGCCAAAATATCACGATTTATAAGGAGAGCAACGTATCGTCCCTTTGAAGTCGGCCAGAGCGCGACATAGACGGTGCTTCAAAAGCGATTGGCGAGCCGTCTGCTCTGGAAATAGTTCCCTGCCCTCCCGGAAGGAGCTGCCCGCCCGCATCCCCGTTTCTCCGAACGGCGCCGGGCACAGTGCTTCGAGCGCACGGACAGCGGACACAAGGTCGTTTTTACAACCCATTTCCTCCCGATTTACTGATAGTACATTATAATATAAATTCGATATTGTGTATTTTTAACCATGAACACGTGCTACTGATCAAGCCGATCAATAGGGCTTCAATCATTATCGCTTCCCTCAGCCCCTTTGGGAGCCCAGGGAAGCCAGGGGAACTTTGGTAGCGTGTTGCACATTGATCTGTGGACTAATTTACAGCGTTCAAACACGCATGAAAAGACAAGTGACTAATGCTTCATGTTTCACACTTTCTATCCATTATTTTCTAGAAATGGCGTTTTAGAAGAAGAAAAACTTTTGAGTAGCAATGAAACATCACGAAGAAATGATCCATGTTTCTAAACATTGGTGCTCAATATCATAACAACGATGTTAACAAAACATCGTGCCACAACCAAGCATGTTGTTAAACATCAATGTTTTTAAAACTGGATGCTCATACTTCAAAACAATTGAAGTTTACGCGGCGGGGGAATTGAATTTTCAAGTGGTCTGGTTTATTAATGAGCTTTAACTTACAAAACTTAAGTGAAAAAAAACATGGAGACAATTAACATAACTTGAATTATGTGATTCGATAATTTTTAAATAATTTTTTTATGATGGAGTTTTTTTTTTATTTTATAAAATCATACATTATTTTATAAAAAACATGGATGTTTTGAAAACATTAGCATGTAGGTCGCATCCCTAGTTTTGATAAGGGAAGCAAATCAAGTGGGATTCCCGTCCTCCAGTTGGGCCGGGCGCCTCCGCTTCCGGCCCGGCGCCTGTCCCCCCCCTGCCCCTTCCCGGCAGGCGGACCGCCCGCGGAGCGCCCGGGCTCGAACCCACGCCGCGCCGGAGGCAAGTCCCGTTGGCGTGTCATTGCAAGGGCACGGCCCGACCGCTTCCCGGCCGCGTGCGGTGCGCCGCCGGGCTGCCGGGCCGCCGGGCCGCTGGGCAGCCGGGCAGCCGGGCCGCCCGCCAGCGGCGTGTGCTTGTGAGAGCGTAGGCTTCCGCGGCCGGAGTCAGTATTTACTAGGCTGTCCGGGTGACGCCGCGTCCATGGCGAAGGTGCCGACGTCATGCAATACGCCCTGAGGAAGGGCGCAGAATGGCGACCGAAACGTCGGCACCTTCGCCATGGACGCGGCGTCACCCGGACAGCCTAGTAAATACTGGCGTGTGCCTGCGCGGCTGCCGGCCCGGCCCGTTGCCACTTGCTCCCAGCGGTCGGGAGGTTCGCGTGCCCCTCTGGCGCTGGCGATGAGGCCAGCCACAAAGTTACGGAACAGACGGAGGAGGCGAGTCCCGCGAACTAAGTCCTTTTTTTTCTCACTCTCTTTTTTCCGGGGAGGGGGGCAAACAGAGAGAAAGCATTTGGATCAATGGGTGACGTGGAATGCGAGATGGTAATTAAGTAAAAATACTCGTTCCACGCGGATTGCAAAGTGAAGATCAACCGAATATGTTTTTTGATGCGAAATACGTTGAACATTTTGCGTTGCCTGGCCTAAAGGATGCTTCGAGTTGGCCGAAGGTCGAAGCCTCGCCCTCCACTTGCAATGGGAGAACGAAGTCAAATTGGTCGTATCGAACTGGGGTTTATTTTGATACGTTAACACAATTACCTTAACACGTGCAACGTTTTGAATCCCCGCCAATTACACAGCACATTCTACACTTGTTGCATTTTATCGATTTGGCTTTAGCTGTTTGTCAACATATACGGATAAAGTCCCACGAAAGACAGGAATTTGACCATGCGAGACTGGTGTGGTTGCGTTTTCATACCATCATATATCCTCTTAGATCCAGCCATATTCCTAAATACCCTATTCCTAAATATTCCGTAATAATCAATCTTCATCATTCACCCCTGCAATCACCACCAGTGTAAGCATCTGCCTAGGAAAGGGGAGAGCTTCAAAGACGCAAGTGTCCACGCTGCCAGCTGCCGCCGATGAACCTTGGTCTCATCCATATCATCCAAAATTTTTTCCAAGCGCTGCCGGAATTTTTCGGACTCGCGGAGAACGGATTTTATGGACATTCAGAACCTTACGATTTAGGTAGGAGATATGAGAGAACAGGAAACGAATTGTCACGCGTACTTCTTGGTCTGCTGTTCAAGATTTTCGCCCAGCAATTCGGCGTGGAATGATTGGAGACACCACCAGAACGGATCTCGTGCTGTAATTGGAACGGCCAGTTCAGTGGCTTCTAGAATTCTAATCCAAGTAAAAGCCGACCTCTATTCATTCACACGGCTGATGCCCAAAGTCCACTATTGGCGATACGGTCACAATAGTAAAAAGTGCTGTTAATTATTAGAAGCAACGCCTTTCGTAACTAAAATGCTAATCCTTTTTTTCTGTCGCACTCTTTCTCTGTTCTCTCTCTTTCTCAGTCCTTATATATTTCTCTCTGTCGTTCTCTCTCTTTCTCTGTCCTTATGTATCTCTCTGTCGTTCTCTCCCTCTCCCTCGCGCACCCTCTTTTCTTTCTTTCTCTCTCTCGCGCGCTTCCTCTCTTTCTTTCTCTCTCGCGATCCCTCTCTTTCTTTCTCTCTCTCTCTCTCACGCTCCCTCTCTTTCTTTCTCCCTCACGCTCCCTCTCTATCTCTCTCCCTCACGCTCCCTCTCTCTGTCGTCCCTCTCTCTGTCGTCCCTCTCTCTCTGTCGTCCCTCTCTCTGTCGTCCCTCTCTCTGTCGTCCCTCTCTCTCTGTCGTCCCTCTCTCTCTGTCGTCCCTCTCTCTCTGTCGTCCCTCTCTCTCTGTCGTCCCTCTCTCTCTGTCGTCCCTCTCTCTCTGTCGTCCCTCTCTCTGTCGTCCCTCTCTCTCTGTCGTCCCTCTCTCTCTGTCGTCCCTCTCTCTCTGTCGTCCCTCTCTCTCTGTCGTTCTCTCCCTCTCCCTCGCGCTCCCTCTTTTCTTTCTTTCTCTCTCTCGCGCGCTTCCTCTCTTTCTTTCTTTCTCTCTCGCGATCCCTCTCTTTCTTTCTCTCTCTCCCTCACGCTCCCTCTCTTTCTTTCTCCCTCACGCTCCCTCTCTCTGTCGTCCCTCTCTCTCTGTCGTCCCTCTCTCTCTGTCGTCCCTCTCTCTCTGTCGTCCCTCTCTCTGTGTCGTCCCTCTCTCTGTGTCGTCCCTCTCTCTGTGTCGTCCCTCTCTCTGTGTCGTCCCTCTCTCTCTGTCGTCCCTCTCTCTGTCGTCCCTCTCTCTGTCGTCCCTCTCTCTCTCTGTCGTCCCTCTCTCTCTGTCGTCCCTCTCTCTGTCGTCCCTCTCTCTCTGTCGTCCCTCTCTCTCTGTCGTCCCTCTCTCTGTCGTCCCTCTCTCTGTCGTCCCTCTCTCTGTCGTCCCTCTCTCTCTGTCGTCCCTCTCTCTCTGTCGTCCCTCTCTCTGTCGTCCCTCTCTCTGTCGTCCCTCTCTCTGTCGTCCCTCTCTCTGTCGTCCCTCTCTCTGTCGTCCCTCTCTCTCTCCTCCCTCCTTGTTCTATTTCGGCGCCTCCTGTTTCCGCCGAGCCGGAGTCGCCTCCTCCGAGCGAAGAGAGCGAGCGAGCCGGTCGCCGTTGTCGCCTCCGAGTCCGCGTCCGCAACGGGACTTCCCCCGGCGCGCGGAGCTTCTTCCGCCGGCGACGAGTGGAGGGTGCGTTCATTCACCTCGCGCGCGGAGAAAGCGAACGGTACAATGACTACTGCATTGCGGGCACGGGGCCCAAAGAGGAACGCCAGTGCATTCCCGACAACGCCATGTGGGACGGGGGCACGCATTTTTCGAAAGCGAATTCGAATCCTGGGAGTTTCTCAAAACTTTCCACCCTACACTCTTTCGAAATCTTCGTTCATTCACTGTTAATTCCAAGAAGGCGGTCTTTCTGAGAAGTAATTTAACGTCACCCAACACATAACATATAAATAATTAATATTGGAATTTTCGACCCCACTCCCCAGCCCTCCAACAGGTTGAAGGGGCGGCGGGGCACCAATTCAACATTACCCGCACACCAACTCTCCAATGATCGCTCAACCACCCCTGTAGGTGGTCTGGAGGCTTCAGGTACAAAAAGGTTAAGAATTTAAAGCGTCACAAAAACTAAAATAATAATAATAATAATAATAATAATAATAATAATAATAATAATAATAATAATAATAATAAATTTAAAAAATCGAGATTCGGAGGACTAGAATATGTTTTTGCACTAACTGGTATTGCAAAATCCTGCGAACTCGAACTTAAGACATCCTGGCATATCAAATACTCCACTTGCATTCTCGCAAACACTACATACGCTATCGCACACAATTGGAATTCTGCCACGAGAGACTAATTGTCAAACATCTTTATTCCGAATAGCTGTCATTAAAACAGAACACGTTAATAAATAATATTATTAGAAAAGGTAGAAAACAGTACAGCGTTTAAGTATGAGATATGTCTTTGAAACGTTGTAGAAGAGGAGTAGCAATAACGAAGGTTTAGTAGTACTGGGTTCGTTTCTTGGCGTTTGAGTTAACAAATGTCCAACATTTTTCATGAATGTAGGAATTTCATGCTTCAACTCATGCATTGACTTGAAAATAATTTTTAACGGAAGATAAGTTGCCTATCGCATAGATTATTAAAATGAAGACTTTGTGTGAATAAATCATTAGCAGATTCTCAAAAAAATATCCTTTATTAGCGCCTTCATTTTCTCAGCGAACGAACCTCTCATTCAGACCTCTGGATTGCTTCCATGCCTGCAGGGAGCCACACGTATGAAATACAAATGTTGGAACCTTTTTAGAAACAATCTTCAAAAAAGGAATAAATATTAAAATGAAATAGCCCACCGCAGCGCACGTGTGTAGTGCTTCGTAACGAGTCCCACTAGTAGCCACTTCTTATCTAGGAAAGCAGATGTTAAAACATTTACAAGACGCGTTCACGTAACTGTCTCTAGTTGCAGTTAAGGCAGCGTCGGCAGCTGGCAGAGACAGGCATGTGAAGTTGGTGACGAGTCATCAACTAGCAGTCGCTGACTTGAAGCGTCGCATTCAGAGTGAACATCACGTTCCATTCACATGCTGTGCCAGGTGAAATTAATATATAAAATGATATTAACAATACCTTTATCTAATTTGATTATTGAATATTTAACATTGTTAAGTATTATAACGGATAAAACAGCAAGGGAAATGCACATTCAAACTCCTCTCTTCAAACTTATTTTCGCTGTTACCATGCCTCTCGACTCGTCTCGGGTCGTATACTCGCAAGTATTTCTTTTGAGCATCACAAATAGTAGCTCCTTCCTTAAAATTTATTTATCTATTAAATGAAACTTACATATGACTGCTGGCAAAATAACGTTAGCCTCTACGGTTAATCTGATCATTCCAGTGTCATGCTGACCGGCTGGAAACCGGAAGAGTGGGTATTCGTCGAGACACTACCGTTAGTGTGTCTTATGTGGAACCCCTCTAAGTCACGCCGGCACTCAATGCTCTTTGGGATACATAATGATTCAAATTAAAATACATTTTTCAGTACACTGGGTTATTAGTTAACGACCTGTTCGGAGTGCAAACAAATGAGACAACCGACAATTTTTGAGAAAGATGTTTATGGCTAGTTAACTAAAACCTCAGTTCAACTCAAGAAATAAGAACTCGATAAACAGTCATTTCTGAAAATCCTAAAAAGGGAAAGAAAACTAGCCTCGAACATATTCTTAAATGTCCCCAAAACTGAAAAACATGGCCACTTATAATACACGACAGAATGTAATATTTTTATTACAAGTATACAAATCTAAATAATATGTCTACGCATTAATAGGAGAAGAGAAAATATTTTCAAATAACATAGCATTAACAAAGGGTACTTGAAGCAGTATATGTGGCTTTCTCAGCCATAAGAGAAGGGGGGGGGCGATAAGCCCAGTGATACCCCTGTATTCAAAGGTTTTCAAATTTCTTAGGCATTGCAGGAAATTAAGGAAAACAACACATGCTAATGACGTATTTGTACGACCTCGCAGATAACGCAATAGAATAAAAATATGAAATGATTATATGGGATTACTCTCTGAATCAATGATCAGTTGAACGTCTTCAAGCAGATACTGTTCGTTAGCCAATCACCCATTCTAAAATATTTTTACCATAATGATTATTTTTATAATCATTAAAAGTGGGAAAAGAATTTGGGAAATTTTGCCACACACATTTTACAGAAACAATCACGAATTGTAATTCAAACTCAACTAGAGCAACATTAAAATAATAGCCTATAGTAATATATAAAGTGATTTCATTATTTTAGTAATAGCTAAGAAGTTTGTATTTTTGATAGCACTACGAATGGAATGAAACATAACACAAAAAGCAGTCCAGTAACTGGGAGTGAAAGGATTAAGGCGAGAAAACGGAAAAAGCAATTAAATGACAATAAACTAATTTCTCCTTTTCTGAATAGTACTCACTCCGAAAATGTGTAACATTACCATCATAATTTTTACTTCTCCAACAAAAATTTTTCAACCCCCTTAACATCAGAGTACGCTTTCCGAATCGTTCCATTGTATTCTCAACTTAAAATGATAACGGCGAAACTATAAAACGAGATTATGCCGTTTGGAAATTTATAAGAAAATGTAGAAATAATGTTTGGTTTAACTCAGTTAAAAATGTTGATACCGAGTTGTAAAATGTAAATTAAATAACGTACTCCGAAGGGCTGAAGCTCGACAGAGTCACATTAAACATGTTCTAACAATTGTTGTTAAGAAACATTAGAATCCAATGTGAATCTCGCATTTTTTGCATCTTAATGACGCTTCTTAAAGAATCATCATTAACACAACCCCCAAGAAGATAATATGCCTGTATTGTATATTAAAGACACGAGTCTGCGATATTATCCATAACTTTTCAAGCAAGTCCTATTAAAACTGAAATCAGAATGAAGTTCACAAGTCAAAGGTTTGACAAAAGAATGAAGCATGGCTCATGAAAATATCTATGTAAATCCCTAATGCCCGTGAACTCACCGCATGTACATGCCTAAAATTATTTTGTTTTGCGTAGGTAGGTATCTTTTCCATATGTATTGCGCCATCTTAATGTTTTCTTTACTATTAGCGGAACTCGGCAGGCGCTGTTCTGCCCTTCGTCTCCCTCTTTTTCCTTCCTTCTCCCTTTCTCTCTCCGTCTACTGCACCGTCACTCTCTCTCACTCTCTCGCTCTCTCTGTCCCTGTGTTTCTGTCTGTTATATTCTTATAATATCAAGAAGCGCGGGACCAGCAAAAATGAAATAGAATGTTCAAGATGATGTGTACGAGAATATATTTCTTTGTGGCCTTTCGCCTTAAAAATTTAAGATTTTAATGCCCTAGAACGCTTTGCTTAGGAGTTATTTAACGGTATAGTCTCAAACATCCTGCCGAGTGTTGCGGCTTGCATTTGACATGAATATTTAGTTTTCTTCTCAGTTGTTTTTTTTCGTGAATTTTTCCGATATTTAAATACTTATTCTGCTATGCGGGGCGGAGATGAATCCAACAAATCAGATAATTAAAATTGGTCCAGCCGTTCCTGAGTTATAAATGGTGTAACTAACGCGGTTTGTTTTATTATTTAGATTGTGATTCAATTATGATCATAATAAAAATGAAATGATTTGATTAAGAAGGGCTGTTTATACACGTAGGTTGCCAAGGGATATTGTACATCATGATCGTTGTTAATTGTGTGATGTGTAAGTGCTTATTTTTTGTAGCGTCTCGCAATAATATATCGAACTACTGTCTAATTAGTGCCCAGAGGGAGATGAAATAAACACAGCGACTTTGGTATAAACTAATAACTCTCTCATAGTTTCCCATCCAAATTATCTTTCCTCAAAACAATAACATTTTTGTAAGAAGTAGGTCTAGAAAAGCAGAATTCTAGAAGGAAGTTGTTCATTTATACGCAATAAGCAATTCAAAACGACAGAAGGACGCAGCGAGGCGGTGGAAGGTTCACGCAATTGACCTCCCTCCTCCTGAGCGTCCGTGGCTCCAACGGCGGCATCTACAAAGGAATTGAGCAGAAGCAAGCCTTCGTCGTGGGTCCATAAAGACGCCATCAGAAGCCGCTGGCGGCGGTTGACTATAGACCGCCCCGCGTCGCCGTCGTCAGCATCTTCTTCAGAGTATAAGTTAAGCTTCGTCCCGTCGCTGCCACAACGGAATGCTTGCGGTACCACACAACGGCATCGTTGCTCTGCGCCTCCGACAACGCACAAGCGCCCCGTGCGATCGGAATCGGACTACGCAAGAGATGCATTTCCGACACTCTCCACACATACAACCATTATAATGATTATGAAAACCAATAAAACACAAGTTTTTATGGTTCAAAAATGAAGAGACGACAAAATGACAAGATATTTTGATTTTCAGGGGTAATGATAATTGGGCTTTTAGTTCTGTTATTTAAAGCTCTTTTTTATATTTCTTGTAATGTTGCATGTTATTTTATGTGGTTAGTTGCTAAATATTTTTTTTAGAATATACACGAAACATTTTAAATTCATTTACTTTCTTACTTAGCATTACAAACTGATTACAATAACAATAACAATACAATTAATTAACTGTATTTAATTACAATTAATACAATACAATTAATTAACTGTATTTAATTACAATTAATACAATACAATTAATTAACTGTATTTAATTACAATTAATACAATACAATTAATTACCTGTATTTAATTACAATTAATACAATACAATTAATTAACTGTATACAATTACAATAACTGTATTTTTTAGACTTCTTTTGTTAATTGAATAGTTTTGGCGTATTAAATAGTATAAACGTATAATTTTAGTATTAATGTCAATGGATATTCTAAATAACACTCGTGCATTGGTAATTTTTGATAAATCGAGACGTCGCTTCGCGACTTATGGATTTATCAAGACTTCATAACAGAAGTGTGGAATTATGATAATTTGAAAGAGACTGAAAATCGATTCGATACGAAAAATATTGAAAATCGAAATTTTTCCAATATTGCAGAGCTTCGAAATAACATCGTTATCATCAACAGAAGGCCCGAAGTCAAATTTTGTACCGCCCTGATCACGTACGTAAAGACACTTCGATCACGCGAGGAGTAAGGGAAATGCCCCTCCAATTTTCCGTTTTCCCTTCACCCATGATCGAACTGCCGAGTTGATGGGTGGATGAGAAAACGATCGAGGCAACATAATTGTCAACTGATGCCATGAAACTGGCGCCTTATAAACGACATGCAATCGTACTCGACTCTTACTGATACCCAACGTATGGAGACACAGCGTTGACCGAAAGAAGACGAGTTAAACCTGGCAGACGACAGCCGATTGTTATGTAAGATAGTCCGCTGTCCATTGAAAATTTAGGAATATTTGGAATGAAAGTATTTTTTTATTGCGCTACGTACTGTACGCGCTTTGGAGCTGGAGCATGATATGCATGAATATTGCATAAAATGCATCCCTCACCAAAATTCGTTGATTGGCATTAATGTCTTCCGCAACTAAAAGGAGTTTTCACTTGCATGCTAGTTAAACTGATTTCTCATCACGTCAGATCGGGCTTCTATATTTATCATATTTGTATAAATGAGAAATATTTACGAAGGTATATTTCCATGTCTGTACTAGGTCGTAATATTTGAAAATGATACCAACTCGCCAGCAGTAAATACGGAATATTAATCTTATCAACTGCCAAATGTTCTTGGAAAGATGACCGAGTCACAGCTTTACCAGATAAAACCTGGATCTCAAGGGAAATGTTATCACCGATTACAGCTACTCGCCGGTCATCTGTTTATTGCTCTACATAATCGTGAAGTACGGCGAACCACTTCAAGAATTTTCTGTTTTATAACCTCACTGCGTTTCAAATCACAAGGAACTACTTCATATGTACCTCATTAAAATCCATAATTACACTTGTTTCGTTTGTAATCGTGAAGTAATGTTACCAAACCAAGCTTGCAGAATTAATGAAATATAATGTTTATATAATACATTTACAGACATTCCATTCTATTTGCATTGTCTATATTGTATCTAACTTCTGGAAACAGGTTTACAGAGTAAAACCTGATGTAGCTCTAGCAGGAATTGTAGCAGTTGTTACACTGGTTGTGGACGATGATTATAATGATGAGTAAAGTACCGAAAGGGATAAAGAAGACTGCAACACTATTATGTCGCCAACAAGTATTTAATTATACACGTAATTATAGAAAATTCAGTTTGAGAGCTTTCCGTAGGGTACATATAATAATAATAATAATAATAATAATAATAATAATAATAATAATAATAATAATAATAATAATAATAATACCGAGCGAAGTGGCTCAGTGCGTAGCGCACTGACTTCGTAATCGGGAGCTCCGGGTTCGATTCCCGGGCCGGCCATCCTGACCGGGGTTTTCGTGGTTTCCCTCGGTCATAAAGGCGAATGCTGGGATGGTTCCAAAAGTCCACGATCACCTATCGCCTCCTAATCCATTCCTACCATCTTTCATCTTCCATACCCCCGGGCTAACAACCATGGGGGATAAAAATCGGATCCAGCTAAATTCTGGTCCCCCCTAAGAATTGTTGCAAGCACCTGCTACCGCGATAATAAATAAAAACTGAGCCACGGTAAATGCAGGATGCTTGCTTGCGTGGTCCTAGTCGGCCGATTAACGAAAAAAAAATATTTACTGCACGATTATTCGACGTTGCCTGGTTCAATATCACTATTTTGTAGCCCAATACGCAGCGCTCTCTTCTGCACTTAGAATGTTGTTTGCGTGTAATTAAAAAAAGGTTCTTGTACGATTAATCCACCGTAGAAGTTGCGTTTTCCATAAGACTCCTGATCAGAACCTGTGTTAATCTGTCGGCCAGGTACAAACCCCGGCGTTCCACAAAATTATGAAGCTGTGCTAGGGGAATTGATAGCAAAATGCCTCCACTGATGAAGTCAGTCTCCTCCTCCCCTGCTGCCAGGCCGTCCGCTTCCGTCAACGGCAACAGCAACGAGCGGCCGCATCTCTTTCCGTCTTGACGTCAGCGCCGCCGCACAGCATCCCCCCTCCACGCTCGGTCCATTGCCACACCGCCCCCCCACCACCACCAATCGCTTCCCCTCACTGCACTTCTTCCACTGACTTCCCCTCTTTCCTTGCCCACGCCTGCATCGCGCGCCCCGCCCCGCCCCGCCCCGCCTGGCATGTGTCGATACACAGCGAGGGCTTCATTTCAATTTCCCCTCAAAAAGGCATCCGCGGCGTCGACAGCCGAGAGAGAGCGCGCGGAGGCACGGTCGCTGTTCGGCTCGCGCTTCGCAAGTCTACTCTGCATTCTCAACGAACAGATGAGGCGAAATTTGCATTTGTTAATCGTGCGATGCGGGATTTCGTCTGCATGGCAGCAGCACTGTTTCAAAATGTTTATTTTGAATTATTGGTCTAAAGATTTATTTAAAAGTTACTGTTTAATAAAAATAAGTTGAAAAGTAACCATTAGATGTAGGTATTATTTTTCATCGACGTTCAAAATTTGAGGAAACCCTTTCTCTTCCGATCTACTTTATTGTGCTTTAATAAACGATCTCTCTAGTTCTCAGCTTTTCCCTGCATATTTGTTAATGTTACCGTTCTCGTAGTATTATTAGCAGTCATAGATATTTATGTATATTTTATAAGTAGATTTCGAACATACTGTATTATAGTGAATTACACTATTTTTAAATAAAATTAATTTTCCAATGTAGATGTAACTCGCCATCAGATAATAGTCTTAGTGTTGTTTTTATTAATGGAAACAGTAATTATTATTACTCAAAAGCTAACTATCAGTCTCACATTATCAATAATGTTTGGTAGACGTACTTGTATTGTTTTTGTTGCAATTTTCACCTACTAATGTCTTAAAAGTTTATCATTTTCTTTAATTTATTTACCTGAATTGTATATTTTTGCGTAGAGGACTATCACTTGAAATTTTTAATTTTCAAAATGAAATTTCTGGTCCGAATAATGGAGTCCAACATGAATCTTTGTGATGAATCTCTCAACATCAATAATGATTTCCAAATAAACAGACCATTTGAATTCGTCTACAATAGCGCTTCTACTCTTGGATACATGCACTAAGATATGATGGCGGGGTCTACGACGACATTGGAAAATTACAACAACAAAAAAAAACATCTACGATAATCTACCCTCTTGAGATCAAAAAGGTAATTATTTATCATTTGTACTATGAGGATCACGCTGTTCTCTTTTTTTTTACTTCCTGAAATGACACACACTGTACTGCAATTGACAACAACCTCATTGCATTACGAGTTTTTCAACCGTGGAACAAAATTTGACCGGTGCGATTTAAAAATCCTAGCTACGGCATTGTAATAAATAAATGCCTTTCCATTTCCACGTTACAATACGAGTCTTCTACACACCTACACATTTCCGAGGAAAAGCTGATAGCGCGTTTTTCACTTGCTAGTTTTCTAACCAGTTCCTCATCATTTTGCGCGCAAAAGCGAATGCCAGGGTTTTCTGCGGATATTTCCTCCGCCAGGTCCGCGAGCACGGCGCAGGCCGAAGTTCACACCCGAGTGGTTGGCCGAGACGTCCGCCGGAGCGCAGCACGTACACCGCGAACGACGTGCGCATCTCGCGCTGCGATCCGCGCGCGCATACTGCTTCCCCGAGCAGGTTTCCGCGCGCGAATACATCACCAATACAACGCCACCTGGCGGATCCGGTTAGCGACCTATGAGCGAGTGGGCGTTTCGTTCCGGGTGGTGGAGTGGGGTGGTGGAGAGGTTCCGTGTGCGCTGTTGAGCTCGGGCCGCAAACGGTTCTTCGAGTGACTCGTGTTCACGACAGTAGCAAATGATTCGGAGAAGGAAAAGAAGTGCAACATACGCGGAAGAAATCTGATCCAATATTTTGGAAATATTGAACTCGGTAATTATACCTTTACATGACGAACTTAAGATTCCAATGCAAGCACAAAACGTTCTCCACGTGACAATGTATTTGTGTATGCACGTACGAATGCGTATTGACGCATGGCTCTGGAGCGCTTGAAGTTACTTAAGCAAGCTTATTAAACAAACGACTTATGATCTGTGGAGGCGAGACATCCCAAGAGTGTAAGGGTGGGGAGAGGCGACATCTACACTTGAAATAAGTGTGCGAGGCGCAATGTAATGCTTGCGAAGCGAGCGGGGCGGGTAGAGTGATAAACTATCAGGCATCGGCCAGTAACAAAAAACACCAAATTCATAATTTATTAATTCAATTACGCGGTTTTAGAACCAAGACACGTTCCTGATAATTTTGCACTATCCCCCAGACGCACGGTGGGGCCAAATGCCAAAAAGCTGGCCAAAAGTCCAAAAAAAAAGTTACTAGATAGGGATTTTGTCGTTGCTACTTCAATAGGTTGGTATTTGGGCCGTTGAATTCCGCAATTAGTAACGGTTTCTCTCTTATACTTGAGGTAAGAGATCAGTTCAAAGTTGGGCCTCGAGCGATCGATATCGGTCAGCTGTGAAACGTGTTTTCAGAACCTTTGTGTTTCGAAGGATAGAGAAGCGTGCAGTCGGCCGAATTCAATAAAACAAAATGGAATCTATTCCTGAGAGTAAGTAGAAACATAATATGTATACTTAATTTTAAAAAAAATAATTTGTTAATGTAATAATTAACGTTGATTGTTGGCGAAAAATGAAAATGCTATAATCAAAAATTTGTATTTAAAATAAAAAATAACTATGTGCACCGTCGTGCGCGGCTAAAAACTTAACATGACATTATTGGAAATGTTATTCTCTGTGAGAATCACAAAAAAACAGCTGCCCGTAGCTGCCGTTTTAGTGCCTGTCACAAATTTTCGTAGCGCGTGCAACATGTAGAAATACAAACTTTTGATGATTTTGTTCGCCATATTGGTCCGCCATTTTGTTTTTTTAGCATTTTTATTCAATATTTATTAATCAGCATGCTTATAAACCCAAATCAACTCATTTTTAATTATAAACACGATCATTTCGTGTTAAAAATGGAAAAAATTGATGATTTGGTCCGCCATATTAGTCCGCCATTTTGTTTTTTGGCATTTTCATTCAAGGTTATTAATTAGCATCCTTAAAAATTCAAACTAACTCTTCTTTACTTATAAACATAATAATGTTGTGTTAAAAATACAAACTTATGGTAATTTTGTCCGCCATATTGGTCCGCCATTTTGTTTTTTTATGCATTTTTATTTAATATTATTAATCAGCATGCTTATAAACCCGAATGAACTCATTTTTAATTTTAAACACGATCATTTTGTGTTAAAAATGAAGAAAATGATGATTTTGTCCGCCATATTGGTCCGCCATTTTGTTTTTTTGGCATTTTCATTCAAGATTATTAATCAGCATCCTTAAAAACCCGAATGAACTCATTTTTACTTATAAGTATGATCATTTTGTGTTAAAAATACAAAATTTTGATAATTTTATCCGCCATATTGGTCCGCCATTTTGTTTTTCGGAATTTTTATTACAGATTATTAATTAGAATGATCATAAACCTCTGAATACAAAGTTTCAGTCAAATCGTACAACGCTTTCGACTTTTGACCAGCTTTTTGGCATTTGGCCCCACCGTGAGACGTCTGAAATGTAATGATGGTTACTGATTAGCATCCATGCATGTCCAGAAAATGCTGTGCCATGTTTATCCACCACTTCTAATTCCAAAATCATCTGAAATTTATCGACCAGTAATTATGTGAAAAAAATATTCAACGAAGTTCTCATTAAAACAAAATGAAATGGAAGTGCACAGGACGCCTAGGCACGAACATTAAATGAATTTCCTTTACGCCGAAGCTTTTCCAACAACGGATGACAAAGTATGGAAAAATTCAGTGATACGATCGAAGTGAGGTTGATTACTGATTCACAAACTCTTTTCGAGCCCACGTGTAGTCAACGAATTTTCCTAGCGTGCAAGAGTAAGTAACTTTCCCGTGGGATATTAAAATGTTCCCGACGAACGTTAATCCTCCGGCCGATGCCATTCAGGACGTTAACTCAAGAATTGGCATTCCTCTTTTTATTCCTCATTGTACTTGGATTCAATCGACTCCATAATTATTACTCGATGGCAAGACAATGTTCGACACGAGAAGTAACAAAAGCCACATAAAGAACCAATGCAAGAACGGTGAGACAGCAGAGAGCGCGACACATGTCTGACAACTTTGGCATAATTGCAAGTAATAAAACGGCCGGCGGCGGAGGAACATGTGAAAAACGACGCGGACTCATCGCGAAGGCCGCGGGCGCAGCCGGGCGCAGCCAAAACGCACTCCCACGCGCCGCACGGCGGCCGCTCGAGGCCCCTGCGCTTCGGATTAGACGCCGCTTGATCAGGGCGCTCACCTAGCGCACCGGCATCAACTCATGCCACCGCACGGCCTCTGACCAACCGGTCCTAGGGCTCCTCTTCCGGCGGTGGCAGGGCCTTCGACACGACCCACACAGCCAGGTTCAATCCAGCGGCCGGCTGCTCTGATCGGGAGTTTTCCGGGATTTCTCCGATCAACACCAGGCGAATGCCAAAGCAGTACCCTAACAAATGAGCCAAGGACCGCGAGCTATCTTTCCTACCCCCTCCTTGTCGAACCCTCATCCCTTTCTTACACACTCACATGCACTGCACTAGCACACTCGATGGGAGACCAGTCGGGAGCACAGAGCTTCTCCCGGCTGCGGCGGTGCCACGCCGGTGGGACATGCCTAGTTGGGGAAAACCCCGGGAGCCGACGTGGGGCGAGGCCTCGTCTCGCCATCCAGAATCTCGCGGCCACCTCCCGCGATTAAAATACACACCACACTTATGGGACTAATGATCTTAACAGGACACGCGCCCTTAACAGGAATCAGTCATCAACCAATCTTCGCGCGAGATATGGCCACTCTACGACCGTCAAAGCGCCAGCGAGACACTAGAAGAGGCACTGCGCATGCGCAGCTCAGGCCATCCAAGCACACTAGCGCTGATCAGAAAACATCGGGTGGCGAAATGCGAGCGAAGGAACGTAATAGTCCTGAAATGTGTTTCGTCGGCGTTAGTAATTCGTCACACTGGTTTTCTTGTGCGTTTTCTTACAGGAAGTGTAGTAAACACAGTGAAACTTGCTCAATACGAAACGTACATCATGCGGAAATCAGTCTAATGTGAACATAAATCACGATCCTACCAAACATATATTTTACAGTATTACATTGCATAATACGGAACAAAATACTGGTCCCGTGAGCTTCAACACTGGGCAAGTTTTACTGTATATATTTTTTTTGTGTCGAAGGTATCACACAAAAATCTAGGAAGTCAGGGCTTTTTAGCGGCATTCAGTGCAGACCTCTCCCTTCCGTGACAGTCGGGTGCTCAAATTCCCCGCGCGAAGTCTTCCGGCGGCGCAGCGCCACGGAGCCAGGAAGGAGCTGGAGCAGCAGCGAAGAGGCAGTCGCCGACAGAGGGCTCCTGCACGGTCGCACAGCCGCAGTTGGGCAATGCCAAGTTAGAGGCACTTGTATTAAGTACTCAAGTGGATAAAAGTCCTCTTTGTTTAATGGTGATGCCAATAACACATGTTCTCTCAACTCAGAGGACGAAACTAGTTTACTTTTCACCTAAGGCAAGAATTCTGGAAGGGAGGAGAGAGGTATTCTTATAGTCCCGTTTAGCAATCCCTACCAAATCAGCGCCTACGTCTGCTTCCCCTAGTTATTGAAACATATTTTAAGAAACAGAAACATATTTTGAAAAAAGTTTGCAAGGGTGTAGGCTGTTCAATAGACTATATCTTTAATTTACTTCAAACTGTGAAATCAGTGCTCCTTAAACGAAATACTTCAGTCCAAAAAATATCCCTACCAACTAATTCAATATACAGCAATCGCTGAAACGTAGTGGTGCTACAAAAACTTCAATCTAAATTTACCAACAGTTACCCCCACAAATAATTATATTATTTAGACATATTAACACTAATTCTTAATTTCTCTTATCTGCCAATTTTTGTAAAGGTACGTTTAGCTGCGCGTTTGTCTAAATTACGAAACACGATTACAATTTTCTGGAATAAATTCTGAGAACAAAAAGTATTAAATGACACGACATAGGTAAACACTCCACCCTCTTTGCCGCCATTTGTTCAAACTTCCTTTAAACAAGAAACAATTAGAAAGAAATTTACAATTTACAATATTCGCCCCTTTACTATGAAACTATTTTTCAAAGAAATAATTCTGTATTGAGGTGCTGTTCATAAATACTAACTTCTTGAAAAGTTACATGTTAATTATACATTTAACACAACGGATGTGATTTCAATGCAAATTTGAACATAATATTTTCATTAGAAAAAAAAACGAAGTCAATGTTTCTCAAGATATATATTGTTAACAATGTATTTTGTTCTTGATACTTTTTTAATAATAATAATAATAATAATAATAATAATAATAATAATAATAATAATAATAATAATAAGTCGGCCCCGTGACGCAGACGGTTGCGGCAGCCATCGTCTGTGCCGAGGAGGCTGCAGGTTCGAGTCCTGCGTAGACATGGTCGTATTTGTGATTGTCCCTTCACCTATCATCATCATCCTTTCATCTCATAATTCGCACTTCAAGGCGTAACAACCTTGTTGTAATCCAAGGATACAGCTGAAAAGCTGATCCTGGAAGAATTACACACATTAATCGTGTAGCGTGGTCAGTAATGGCCTACACGCCAATAATAATAATAATAATAATAATAATAATAATAATAATAATAATAATAATGTTCACGACATATCAAGCTCTTATGTTGCAACAAATAACAAACCGTGGCTATTTTGAAAGCAGTCGAAAGTCTTCGATAATCTGTACTGAACTATCCCCAAGTAAGTTTAAGCAGTGTACCGAGCGACTCAGCGCGCCACGTACAGGGAGGGCGTGGAGCAGCGCGGGGCGGGGGGAACGAAGGCGAGGGCACGGCGAGGGGGGCAGAGCAGGGAGGTGCGGAGCGGAGCGGAGCGGAGCAAGCCGATGCCGCGAGGAGGAGAGGCAAAGCAGGGAGGTACGGGGAAGTACTGTGCTGGAAGGGCGTTGAAGTGGGAGGCAGGGGGCGGGGTGGGATTTTGAGGCTCAGCGGGGAAATGCGGAATATCGCTGGACAGACGGTGAAATGCGGGTAGGGAGAGAGGCGGGGCGGGGCAAGATTGCGGGTGTGAGTGAGAGGTGCGGGGCAGTGCAGAGCTGGTGAGGCGATGCAGGGTTTTGAGGCGCAGCGGGGAAGTGCTGCAAGGGCGGTGAAGTGTGGGTCGTGGCGGGGGATGGAGACGGGTGGGAGGGGAGGGGAGGGGAGGGAGGGGGGGAGGGGAGGGGAGGGGCCGCGCTGGGCGTGTGGCGGAAGCGGCAACCGCGTCCGCGCAGCGCAGCGCCGCTCCCCCAGCGACACAATGCAACTTTCGCAATTAAAAGACAAAACAGGGCCGGGGGCGCGCTCATAAATTACCCGGCACAAAAGATGACCGCGTGCGCCCCGCGCCTCCGCCGTCGACGCCCTCGCGCGCCCCCTCGCCCTCCCCTCTCCCCCCACTCCCCACTCCCCTCGCCCCCCCCCCCCGCGACGCATGGATCAAGGCGGCAATGCACTCACCCCATCGGAGCCTCTGCCCTTCACACACACACACACACACACACACACACACACGACTGTTGGGCCCTGTTGACACACCGAACACCCGCGTTCGCCCAAGAGCCCAGAGATACTATAACGAAATCTAAAATTGCTCCAAAAGCAATCATAAAAGGTTCGCGAATTTTCGGGATCTTTCAAAGTATATAATAATAATAATAATAATAATAATAATAATAATAATAATAATAATAATAATAATAATAATAATAATAATAATAATAATAATAATAAATGCCGATCAGATGGCCGAGATCGCTAAGGCAGTAGTGCCGGAGTGGTTTCGGACCAGAAGATCGCGGGTTCGAGTCCCGCCTCGGGCATGGATGTATTTGTGTATGTCTGTATGTGTTGTCCTTTCATCCCCATTATCATCATATCATCATTTCATCTTCCATACCCCCAGGGCTAACAACCGTGGGGGATAAAAATCGGATCCAGCTAAAATGCTGGTCCCCTCCAAAAATTGTCGCAAGCACCTGCCACCGTGATAATAAATAAAAACTGAGCCACGGTAAATGCAGGATGCTTGCATGCGTGGTCCTAGTTGGCCGATTAACGAAAAAAAAATTAATAATAATAATAAATAATTAACGGAATCTAATACAAAATTGGGGGATCGGAAACCACGCGTCGCACTTCGAGGTTGGGCAGTGGAGCTGCTCGGAAGGGGACAAGCCGGGGAGGCAGAAGGGCAGAAGAGGCTGCGAGGGACGAGGCCTGGGTGTTGGGGGCGGTGCCCTGAGGAGAGGGCTCCAGATAGCGAGTTGCAGGCTTCCGCTCCCGCAGCTGATATGGTCTGTGCGCGCTGTTGTGGGAGCTGATAGCGTTTTGGGGGTAGAAACTAAGGGAATAGAAAGAATATCAGTGTTAATGGCGGCTGTAAAAGTCAATTACACAGGCGCTGCCAGGGAGGTACTGTATACTATTAGCTTCCTATCTTCGGGTAAAAAAACCTTATATGCAAAATGTATGTGAGTTTTTCTGTGAACATACTCCAATGAACCAAATATCATCCACACATGATTCTGCTTTCATCCGCACGTCATGTGTCAACGACAACAAGACAAAGAGGGTCAAAACGGTTTGCTGCTTGTGTTGATAAAAAAGAGAATTTTTACGTACCACCACTTGCTAAGCATCTTCAAACCTCCGACTGAAGAAATGCGCTTCCATCATAGATTTTGTCACAGTAATTTGCAATTGTTAGGTAAATTCAAGGGATTGGGAATAATAATAATAATGAGATGTAACATAACATTGTCGTAAATGAAAAATAATAACCCGTAAAACTTGCACAGATTTTATGCTATTGTAGGCACATCAAAACAAAATTCAAAAATTGCCCCGAGAATAAACACCCCCCCGCAGTGCGGATTCCATTTCGAGGACCGTCACAGTCCCTTCCCCCGCCCACAATCTAAATTCATGAAGGCGTCCGATGCCTTTCCCTTTTAGATCGCACTCATCCGAAAGCGATCGCGCGGCGCCTGGCGACTGTCGCCGCGATGTGCAGGCGCGTCAGCGAACGCGCCGCGGGCGGCGTGGCGGGCGGCGTGGCCGGAACGGGGACGTGTGGAGCGGGGCGGGGGAGGGGAGGGTTGGAGCGTGGCGCGGCGCGCTCGCGTAGGCGGGGCGGAGACATGTGGAGCGGGGCGGCGCGGGGAGGGGCGGAGCGGGTCTTGGCGGGAGGGGAGGCGCGGGGTGGGGCGGGGCGGGGCGGGGCGTAAGCGAAAGAGAATCGCCGCGTACGCCGGCGGCGCGGGGCGATCGTCAGCGGCGGAAATCGGATTCCGATGCGCTCGATTGCGGCGGCGGCGGCGGGCAGTGTCGGCCGCGTGGCGTGGGGTGGCGTTGTTCGTCTGGTGGCTGATGTGCCTGGGAGCAGCGCCGCACTGCCCGCCATCCCAGCGCGCTCCGCACCGACCCGCACCGGCCATTTCTATCCCGGGCCCGGCTCGTGCCGTCCCGCCGCTTTTCAAACCGTATCTGCGTGCACATAACCCGTCCTTCCCAATCCGTTGGTCACGCCCCGTCCTCATTTGCTTTCTACCGCACCGCCCCACCACGTCCGACCCCGCCCTTCCCGACCCGACTCGTCCGCCCCTTCGATTTGCTACGTCCGCCCCCGACTCGTCCCGTCCGCCCCGTCTTGTCCCGTCTCGTCCCGTCTCGTCCCGCCCCGTTCGGCTGAATCTTGTTCCGTCTCGCCCCCTCCTCCGGGCTCGACTCGCACCGCTCCGTTCTATCGCATCCCCCTACCCCTTCCCGTTTTCCCAGCCTGTGCAATTGCGGTTATTGCCATTCAGTAAGTGTAATTAATATTACTTAAACATATATGTAACAGTTTTAAACACGTATTCAAACATGTAAACTGCTATTGGGAACAAATTCTTCAGGAATCGATTATAAATCGAGTAAAGAAATATTTCGAGATATTTCAAACTCTATGCAACACGATAACGTCGTCATGCAATGCTGATGAGATAACGCGAGATACTCCTCTACTGCAGTATTCTGAACCCACCTGGTTTCTTTCTGTTTGTGCGAATTTGAATCGTAATGAATGTGTTTGGACGACTCTACACCGGCGGCGGCGGCGGCATTGGTGGCAGTTGGGAGTAGATAACTGTTGGTAAAACATTTAATAGTATGATTGATATTTTGTGCGATTCAGTCTCACGGGTCTTACTGACTTCTCGTTCATAAAATCGTAGCAATATTACAATGTTTACTCACGATCAGTAAGTACCTTTGATATCTGCGGAACCTTGACGTGCAGAGCCCAATTAGCTCATAGGATAAGACGACCCTGGGGGTTGGAAGACAGAAAGAAGCACAACACAAAATAAGAAAATCAATGACGTTGCCAAATATTATTTTCCGTTGTTTATAATTTACCAAAACACTTCATGCATGTGTACAATCTGATACCTGTAGAAAAATGTTTACGTTCTGCTGTCGTCTTCGCTAATTAGAGAAACTATTTCCGTCGAGCGGAAGGCAATGCACTGAGGTACCGTTCCAGTGCACAAATGCTGCCCAGTCATCGCTGGTTGGACGACGACTTGCCTCTGAAGAAAACCGAGCACGACTTGGCCCGCAACATGCCTCGCTCCACTGCACATCACCCACAGCACAGCCGCTTTTTCCCAGCGCTGCCCGACAAAACCCGACATGCACAGACTCGGGATTCCTGTGCAGTCAACATGTTTGGAACGTGTTTTATTATTTAACGAAAAACTTTACTTTTAGTTTGAAGTAATTTGATTCTAGCAAGTAGACAATCAGGCATACAAAATATACGTGATTTTTCGCACATTATTATTTTAAACAAAATAATTGGAAAATTAATTATGGCCAATTTTCCAAGAAAAAAATAGTAACTAACCTGAAGTATAACAGAAAACTCATCACGCAAAACATGATATACATATGAGTAAAAGTCTATTTCGTCACACTTGACAGGTTGAGTTTATATTTGGAGTCAACGGGCCACATTTTCCATGTGGTTGGGCCAAAGGTTGCTGTAAACAAGTAAATACCAAACACGTTCTTCAAATAAACCAACGATAATAACAGCAAAATAGATCGCAAATATACCGCAAATAGGTATTTCAAATCTATTGACAATGAATTAAATGTATATATCTCTCACAAATGTATTTTGGCACAAATACGTATCTACACATTTTCATACCATAATTTTTATGCTAATGAACAAAGGAAAAGAAACTCATTTGTCCAAAATCTTCTTTTATGAAAATTCAATTACTAACGACGTTTTTCTTTGGGGGGAATTTAAGATCGCATCAACTTCTAGGTCATCAGCGACCACTATTGCTTGTAACGTTATGGTAACTGTGAGGATGACACGATGTGATGATGACACGATGTGATGATGATAAGGGGTGAAAGGACGAACACAATACAATCACGCCCGAAGCGGGACTCGAACCCGCGATTCTTCGGTCCGAGATCACTACGGAACTACTGCCTTAGCGATCTCGGCCACAGGATCGGCCTAACGACGGTTTGTTTTGCCCCTTTTTTGTTATAAAGAATTTCATTTCATTGTAGTAATGATTCAGTGGAAGGTTTTAATAGGGTTATTCTCATTCGCCCTGACGCTGATTTCCTCGAATCCCTCAATCGGCCGTTTAGCATCCACTTCGTACATAATAATCCTCGGCCATAAAGGTAGATCAGGTGGCCAAGGTGCTCCATTGCAATGCCACGACCTTGAGGCAGACTAAATGTCACACATCAGATAGAGATTTGTCGTTTGAAACAGCCTAGGAAAGTCCATCCACACAGGGATGAACTCCAGAGAATTCCATCGTTAATCCAACCGACATGAAATTTCGTTTTTGGAAAAACAATACCTTACACTGCGACATAACATCAACATAAGAAATGCTAACAAGTTTAAGTTTACAGTTAACATTGTCCATTAACAAACAGCTGTGTAAATACTTTCGAGTGGTGCAGGGACCTACGTGTTCGTAGCATCGAGTTCGCACATTCTCCCTGTAATTCGAGAAGGTACTCCTAGTAAGGGGACTTTAGCGAGGTCGTTATACTACGTCGACTCAGTTTCAGCCTTGGCCCGCGCGCTCGCAGCGCTGTCGTGGTCTTTCGACATCGTCAGGGGCCAGGCGCGGAGGAGCAAATCAACCGAACCTGTGAAGGTTGGGAGCGAGACAGGATGTGCAAAGGAGGATCGCGCGCTGGCTGTCGCCCGCTTTGAAGGCATTTCTTCAGCCTCTGACGAGGACCCACCGGAGCAAGTACAAAAAACCGATCGGGGGAGGAGGTCTCAACTCTCACAGAGGCAGTGGTGTCCTCATACCCCAACACTTGGCGACGAATCCACTACAGTAGAAACTTCGGACTTGTCGGTCACCAAAGCCATTAAGATCCTTCACGACATGCGGATGTTACTCGTGGCTTTTCATTCCACTATTTCGTTGCGACATGTGGGTAAAACACAATATGTGGACATAACGAAATTTTAACAAAAAAGTTCATGATTATGTGCAAAATGCTATAAAATAAGAAACTATGGGAAGAGACATACTTAAAACTTAAGTGTTAATAGATGTAAGAGACAAACAGCGGTAAAAAGTTGCACGATGAGAGAAACAGAAGTGAAATGAAGGAGGAAAGATTGAGTGATATATCGAGACACGTCAACTACTATGGTCTTTCGTCTCGTTAGTGTAGTAAATGTGTTATTCCGGGAAGTGCCGGTTGTACTTCCACTGGACCCGGCGCCGATCTACGCGTCGGCCTGTGGGATTTCCCCAACAAGTATCTCCCCCGGTGGGTCACCGTCCCAGACGGGCCACGCTCCCGACAGAAAGACAGACGGATGGACGGACAGACACGTTTTGCCGCTATTCGATTTTTGAGAATCAAGGACCCACAAACCATGAATTCTGGCTACACGACGTGTTACAGGAATTTCTTTTCTAAATTTAGCAACTTCATTTATCCGCTTTTTCGTCAGACGAGTTTTTCTGCCAGAAATTCGTCTTTTTCTGCGCAGTATTACATCCCTTTCTCTCTCCTCAGCAGCCGAAGACTAGTCAAAAGCAAAGAAGAAAGAGATGATAAAACCGAGGGAGGCAGGGCGAAGCCGTGCACTCGGTGCGCCAGCGGTCCCCGCCGCGCCGCGCCGCGCCGGGGCGTGAGCTCGCGGACGCTGCCCCTGGAGCGCGCACCTGAGTCCACTGTTGATAACTCGTGTTATTTGCGCGCCTGTCCCGCCCCGCCCCGCCCCGCTCCGCAACGTCCCTCCCCGCCCCGCTCCTCCCCGCTCGGTCCCGGAACCTCGCCCGTTTTGGTCGGAACACACGGAGAGGCGGGGGGGGGGGACGCGCCGTGAGTGACGTGTGGCACGTTGCTGCGCTGCATTCGTTTGGTCAACAGTTTTTTGTTTTGTTTTTTGGCAAACGCTGAAAATATATTGATAAATGAAACGAGTGAAACACGCGTAGATGGCGTAATGTAATGCGTAGCTATGTATAACTTACGTGTTTAATTTAGCCATAAAATATACTAAAATGTTCGTTAAATGCAATTCAAAAGGGAGAAGCATTACAAATTATTTGTAATCCAACAGTTGTGGGGAGGTACATTTCTATTCATTTCATAAAGTGCTAACACTGATGTAATAGCTACGCGAGTGAAGTAAGCACAAATCTCTATTTTGAGATAAGTGAAGGCAATTTTGTGTTTGTTCTTCAAGAATGACGTTAACTGCGCCGACCGAGAGCCAAATCCAGCCACTGACTTACACATTTACACGCCAAGCAACGCCATTTGACCTTATCAAGTAATTTTTTTTGAAACAACCAACTTAACCCAACTACCTGAACATGTACAATTTTTCAAGTTCCCCGCTAGCACTAAAGAGTATTCCATATATACATATACTTAGACTATTTGTAGGCATACTCGCTCCCGGGACGCGGAGTGACTTCGCGATGAAGTGCGACGCGTTAATGAGAAGTTTAAACGAATCCGATTTCCACACACGAAGTCTGGAATAAACCAGACATTACTGTGTATTCGAACTTGTTAGTTCGCAACTGAAGCATCGCATATTGGCAGAGCACAGGGTCACGTGCTGTCTATGGCAGTATTCAACAGCCAGCTTAGTGGGAGAATCGAGCAACTCAAATGCACGAATGTGCATTCCAGAGTTCGGCTGTTCTGTTCGGTCATTTCCGAGATTTCCTCCGGTTATTTCTACGCAGTAGCCGGAGCAGTTCCTTAAACCAACAGTCCTGGACCACACGCGATCCTCCCCAAAACAACCTTTCCTTCCCAACTTGAGGGCCGGACGATGCGCTAATCTGTAATTCTCATTATATGGGCAAATCCATATCACCTAAGATGATTTCAGCAGAAATGCGACAACGCCCTCTCAAGCCTGAGTGTAGGTAGTTTAGGTTGTAGCGACGTAGGAAAAGATGACAATAAATTTAATGTTTTTATCGTTGCAAAAATGAGGTTGGATACACTCCGATTTATTTTACCACGTCAGTTGGCATTGTAATTTAAATGTGAGAACTATTGTACTACATTTACTAACATGATTAGCACTACATTAGAAGAAGATAAATCGCATGGAATGACTTAGATTTGCAGACGACTTCCTCTGACTACTATAATGTTCGTCTTTTGCCGCTACAACCGACGTGGATTTTAACAGAGGCTACGAAAGCTAATTGGAAAGGGGTTGGCAATTTAAAAATTGAGCTAAGTGTTGGGAGAAGGGGACGAAGGTTGACTGATGTTTGGTGAAATAAAAATATTTTTTGAAGCTGAGAGTATCACAAACACGCCAAATAATTCGTTAAATGAAGGTTACAGAGCAATATTAAAAAATATATAGGTTTGGGGCCACAATCCTTGTAACCCCACAGCAGCAACCTCTGAAGTCAAGCTTTGCTGAAATTTTAAATTGTAAACGCAAGTCACCGTTTTCACAGGAGCAAATTGCTGGCTTCTTTGTAAATCCCGATCGGAAGGCAAGTATTTGTTTAGGGTTCATTTCACTACGAGGGTTGTTTGCTGTTTTCATAATGCCTATGGAGTCCCACCAACTTTATACCGATACCAACTAACCCATTACTGTACAAATAAGCACGTACATATAACCACATTTATTGCAATTAATAAACTCTTTCTAAACACCATACTTTTAGGATGCAGTTAAGTGTTGTAAATATTATATTAGAATTTAAACATTAATGATTTAATTTAGATGACATGCCGAACGGGAAGATTGTTAAATTATTAAGTCAACTGCGATTTAAAGAAATAGTTTTTTAGAACCAAAATACTCAAGAACAAGCGAACAAAAATAAGGAAATACGATTTTGATCTCTAGTTATGGAGACAGTTCTTATTGACCTCTTCTTTCAACACCATACTTCTTCACAAACGGTTTTCAACACTTCTTTTAGGATTTATAGCTACTACTATTTCCCCCCATCCAACGCTTTCTTCCATCCTCCATGCCAATATGAATCTATCACTCCTCTCTCGACTCGCAAACATCGAATATCTGTCGTCGCGAGATGGCAAGAAATGGCAGGGAGTGAGAAAACGCGTCCACGAAAAGTAAAACGCGCTGTCGC
This sequence comes from Gryllus longicercus, assembly GCA_038098605.1. Classification (NCBI taxonomy): domain Eukaryota; kingdom Metazoa; phylum Arthropoda; class Insecta; order Orthoptera; family Gryllidae; genus Gryllus; species Gryllus longicercus. The sequence goes on along the minus strand of JAZDUA010000216.1, from coordinate 1,856,837 downwards.
CGACTGTACCTCGAGATCATTACCGTTCCGAAACTTTTTACGAGCGAAGTTCGCGGAGACAGGAATTCCACTCGAATATTCGCGGACAGCGACCTGCCGAGGGCGCAGCCATCCGACCCACCCGAGGGGCGGTCGTGCGGCTCGGAGGAGGACGAGGACGAGGGGCACGCAAAAACTCGTTAAGAATTCCGACCAATTAGACGCCGCACGCACGCCGCTCCACGCGTTTTCTGCGTGCTGCGTGGCCCGCCCGTTGCGTTTTACGCGTGCCCGGCCCGGCCCCGCGCGCTGGGCGAAAATCGCAGAAACAACCGGGGTCGCCATGTTGTAATTCGGCGCGTTTAAAAGAGCAGAGTGGCAAGCGACATTTTTATTACTCCAGGCACTGTTACCTTTTATTTTGTCTTGATAGTACTTAACAAACACCAACATCGAGGGGGGTCCGACGGAAAGAATATTTATGTTTTTTTTTTCTTCTTCTGGAAATGAAGTATTATAAAGATGATTGAACACGAAAAATACCAAAAGAGTTTGTTATAAACAGGACGGACCAATGAAGAGCAATGGATAATCATAATTAGCAGTCTTCTATACAATTTCGGACTACCGTAATGAGGGTAGACGTACAATGAGATGGTCAAAAGTGTTCCGAGTCTCAGGACGGCCCTTGGCCCTCAATCCTTGTAAAGGAAGAATTACCTATCAAAATGCCACAAATACTATAAACGATTTCTCGAAAGACAAACATTACACACAGTACAACAGTTGCCAGCCGCATTTCTTTGCTTGCTACACAGCTCAGCCGGCGAACTTCAGACCGTTCACAATCTACACGTTTAATTATTGGCTTCAAACGTTCCGGGCTGCGATACTGAACATCTCGCGCGACTGGCATTTGCGGCTTCGCCGTGCCCTTGCGATTAGTACTATTATTGTAATACCGTTAGATTATAAGTTTATAATCACAAGTCAATAAGTTATCATCAAGTAGTTCTGAGTATTTTGTCCATAAACTCAACATGGCAGTTAGAAAACACATAAAACGTACTCTTCATTGATTTTTGGTAAATCACTTTACACAGATCTCGGATCGGTGTTAACAAGTGTATATGTAGCTCATTCTTTCAAATATTCGGTCAACTATAACGTAACAGCCAGCAATTCACGCGATACACAGGATTACCTAACAACGATTTATGGTGAGTGGTGGCTGAAAATGTTTTTGGATATCGGTATGGTATGCATGTAAGATATAGTTTTCATGCGCATGCGAAATAAATCATCTGCTCGGGATTTTCTCCGTACGGTTTTAAAGCTTTTAAATTTCAGTCGAATTAAACAATTGCTACCACTTTTGTCACCTCGTTGTCATTTTTTATATCAGGGCCCCATAATACAAGTTTTTTCCACTTTCCGCAGCAGCATTAAAAAACATTCTCTTTCCTACGTAAGTAGTAGTGAGCGAGAAAATATCGGAATCATGATACACATATACTCCGCGAAAAAACATCAGGGATTGGAAAAAAGGCCGTGTATCATTGCTACCTCTATAGACGTATGCATTGCCCTAAAACGATGCGAGTCGAGTCGAGTCGAGTCGAGTCGAGTCGAGTCGAGTCGAGTCGAGTCGAGTCGAGTCGAGTCGAGTCCGGCCCGACGGCAAATAGTTTGAGTATTCGGAAAGTGGGAAACGAGTATCGCGTGATGGGGTGGCCATAAAGCGCTTACGTAACAGCGAGCGCTCACGCGTGCGCGCGGCCAGAAATTGGAGCGGAGGTGCTCGCACGGCAGGCGGGGCGAAAACAAACGGCGGGGAATAATTCACAAGGTCAGGGCCGCAATGGAACTTGGCGATATCTTATCGCCCCTCCTCCCTTCCACTGCGAACGTGGAATACACTCCAAAGATTACAAAGGAAAGCTTACCACGCTTCGCATGCAATGACGAATCTTACAATTACATTTACACGAAAATGACAAATGCTTGGCAGGCACCGTACGAGCGCCAGGCCCAATATGTTTGTGTCGTATGGCTGAATTACATTACGTTTCATACATACAAATTTTTATCTTCCTTCTTCAGGCTCCAGTATCATTTTGGCAGGGAACGTGAACAAAAATGTAGTCCCACAGGTGGGATATTGTCCTTCTTTATAAGTTTCGTGACATCAGAAAGTTCAGGTATCACAGGTCGTGTAACACGCGTGAAATTTATGTAAATGAGTGCTAAAAAAGTCGCAAGAAAAATGAAGATAAATAAATGCTGTAAGACGAAATATCTTGAGCCCTGTTAGGAATCTTCTGTTATGAGAAGATATCAAGAGAATTCACTCCTCATTGGAGTTCTAAGTTTCAAAAGATACAAGTTCCGCTGCCTTGTCTGCCTTCAGGAAAACGCACTCGGCCACTGTGAGCCACATCAAAATACGGATGCCAGCAGAGGGACTGCGGAAAATCAGATATTGTCTCCTGAACATGTTTACTTTGACAGTATTTTCAGGTTTGTGTTTTATTGGAGGAGTCGTCAAACAAGGGCACATTTTGATAGTCATGAGTATGAGGGCACAGTTTGATAGTCAAGAGATGGTAAGGTTCACAGACCGCCTCATATCTTACGAGTCATGACCACGAAACGACAAATTCTCATTCTATGAGAAAAAATTATTATTCCTTCACAGATATATAATAATGCACGATTAATACTACGTGCTTTTTTTTGCACACTGTTATCATCACACTCACGTATAATTAAACTCAGAATGTTTAGATTCGAAAATACACATTCTAATAGTCGATTTAAATATTTTTAGTATTCGATTTAAATATTGTTATAAATGTATTTTCGGGTCTTATTGAATTTACGTGTAGTTTATTGGTACGTTAAACGAAAAATATTACCAGTATTTCATGAATAAGCACGGAATCGGAATGGGTACAAATGTATAAATTAGGAAATCATCATATGCATAAAACTGTTACTTCATAATTGTAATTCTCCAGTCCTAAACGCCGTAATTGAATAGCAGCGGCTGCAGCGTCCGAAGTGGTCATTAGGAGCGAGCGGAGGCGCACCGAGAGAGCGCCGGCTTCCGGCCCGGCCCAGCCCGGCCCGGCCCCTCGGCCCACCTGCGCGTCTTGATTGAAGGGCGAAACCTTATTTCGCCTGGCGCCTGGGGCGGGGGGCGGGGGGCGGAGGCCGCAACTCGCATGCGTGCGATGTGGCGTCTGAGGAGGGGCAGGACGCGGCGACGGCTGAGAGGCGCGACGAGAGAAAGAGTCGGTAGAGACTAGAACTCCAAGTGAAATGGTGTGGCGAGATAGGGATGAGGCTGGTCGAGTGGCGTGGATGCAGGGACGGGTGGAAGCGGGGACGGGAGGATGCAGAGACGGGTGGAGGCGGAGACGGGTAGAGGCGGGGGTAGGGGGTGAAGGTGGGGACGGGCGGAGACGGGACAGGTCGAGGCGGGGAAAGCTGGAGGCGGGAACGGGTGGAGGAGGGAGCGGGTGGAGGAGGGAACGGGTGGAGGAGGGAGCGGGTGGAGGAGGGAGCGGGTGGAGGAGGGAGCGGGTGGAGGAGGGAGCGGGTGGAGGAGGGGGCGGGTGGAGGAGGGAGCGGGTGGAGGAGGGAGCGGGTGGAGGAGGGAGCGGGTGGAGGAGGGAGCGGGTGGAGGAGGGAACGGGTGGAGGAGGGAGCGGGTGGAGGAGGGAACGGGTGGAGGAGGGAGCGGGTGGAGGAGGGAACGGGTGGAGGAGGGAACGGGTGGAGGAGGGAGCGGGTGGAGGAGGGAACGGGTGAACACGAACAGGAGTGGCGACAAGGTCGGATGCGGAGACATAGGCGGGTTGGAGACGATGCGGGCGGAGGGACAGTGTCGAGTTGTCGAGGGGAGGAATGGGGGGGGGGAGCACAGGAGCGGGGAGGGGGGTTGGAAGTTGGAGGAGGGAAGGGGTGACGGGGAAATCAGGGATGTAGGGCAGGGGCGGGGGCGGGGGCGGGGGCGGGGCAGGCGCCGGCGCGTCGCTAACTCGATTACCGTCGAAGGCACTCGGCCCTCGGGCGTCACGCGCGCCGCCCGTCCGCCGCCGCCGCCGCCGCCGCCGCCGCCGCCGCCAAAGGGAGAGAGAAGCCGAGGACACTTCATGTTCACTTACTTGCCACGAGAGAGGCTTCAAAGCGCTCTGGCGGGCAAGTTCGTTACGTAGAAAGAAATGCTATGTCGGTGGAGGCGGATTTACCTGCTCTATGGTAAGAATTCCGACCTCTTGTCCCAAGAAAGGCCGTGTTCATCACACCGCTCACTCTTTATCATTAAAGGAAATTAACAGTTTCCAATAATATAATATAAATTCTACATGAATATTGCTTTTCCTGATATATGAAAAAACAACAAAAATGTCTAATTGTAGAAATTAGAAAATCGCAGTTCATCACTGCGATTCACGAATTGTTAGTTGACCATACACATTTCTGCAGCAATCATCGTGTGCATGTGATATGGAGAGATAAGAGTAATGAATTTATTCCACAAAATCTAACTTTGAAGAAAGAAAGAAAGAAAGAAAGAAAGAAAAGTACTTGTTATAAAAACACACTGGGGAAAAGCCTATCTATTCATGTCAGCAGTGACGTCCCGCAACACTCTGCATATGACATCCGTTGTACTCTTACCCTTTAATGCTTCCGATACGACTTGCATCAAAACAGCTACGAAAGACAGGTTTTGGAGTTATGTGGATACTCCAGAGGCGGATTATCGCTGTTAACGGATTACTGTCATTAACAATTCTATCATCGCGCACTGTAACCAATTTAATACGAATTGACAATAGTTTTGGAATTCTGGCACAATAAAAAATTAAAACATTAAACGAGTTTAAGGAAAAAATGTGGATAGCTATCACAATGCATACATAAATTGTTACAATTCGATGAATGAATCAAAGAGAGTTCATAAATCACACATGATCTGACTAATTGTTTTCGAAGCAGGAACAACTGAATGGTCATTTGAATAGGCATGCTGTGAATTACAAACAATTCTATGAATGTCCTACACAAAGCGGAACAAAATACCGCAGAGTCGATGCACCAATGACTGACACATAATTTTAAGAATGGAGATTTTAACTGCGATAATACACTAAAATTTCAATGAAACCTACTTCATTTCACAGTTCTGTAAAACACATAATACTCAATAATGGTGGATTATCTCAACGGCATCATCGCCCCATCGATAATCCGTAAATAGGGAAGAAAACGATTCGAGGGAGAAAAATATAGTTGATGCGAGGGGAAAATTCATCAGTGAAAAACACGGAAAATAAATTCAAAAGTTTCCGTAAATGTGGAGAAGTCAAGAAACAGAAAAAAGTGCGAGGGGAAGAGGTGAAATGACGGGAGAAAAGCCGAAAATTTAAATTCTAAACGGTTGTACATGAAGAACGCATGAACGGTTTGTCACGAGTAATGGGAGGTGAATACAAGGATACGTGCAGCAAAAAGCAGTGACAGTAACACATTTTTAAAATCCACTACATGAAGTTCAAGTTTTTATTTTAATAACTCGGCAAAAGAGAACGTTCTCCAGTTAAACAGAATGTAGCTCTTCGCAAAATCTTCGTATTCAATTAAGTGGAGAAAAGCTTTTGAATGTCATCATCGAATAAAAACTGGAACATCTTCCACACTGAACATGTGTCCACAGAACATAATTTGTAATTGCAAAGAGTGTGCATAAGGCGGTGATGTTCTATTTCTGTCCTCGTTATTACGGAGAGAGCAAATATCTGTTTTCTCCCCGCCAGGAAAACGGGAGCAAAGAGAATGGATTTCACGAAATATTACAGAGGTCGAAATCTTCCTATCCATAGGTTTCGCACATAGAATCGTGCAAATATTCGTTTATGACAACAGCGTGTTTGAGAGGTGTGCGTTTATATTTTAAGCGTGCGTGTGCATGAGAAGTATGCGAGCGAGTGTGTTGCGAGCGTGAGTGTTGCGAGCGAGTGTGTTGCGAGCGTGAGTGTTGCGAGCGTGAGTGTTGCGAGCGTGAGTGTTGCGAGCGTGAGTGTTGCGAGCGTGAGTGTTGCGAGCGTGAGTGTTGCGAGCGTGAGTGTTGCGAGCGTGAGTGTTGCGAGCGTGAGTGTTGCGAGCGTGAGTGTTGCGAGCGTGAGTGTTGTGAGCGTGAGTGTTGCGAGCGTGAGTGTTGCGAGCGTGAGTGTTGCGAGCGTGAGTGTTGCGAGCGTGAGTGTTGCGAGCGTGAGTGTTGCGAACGTGAGAGTTGCGAGCGTGAGTGTTGCGAGTGTGAGTGTTGCGAGCGTGAGTGTTGCGAGCGTGAATGTTGCGAGCGTGAGTGTTGCGAGCGTGAGTGTTGCGAGCGTGAGCGTTGCGAGTGTGTGTGTTGCGTGTGTGTGTTGCGAGTGTGTGTGTTGCATGTGTGGGCGTGGGGTTGTGGTGCGGTGTGTGTGAGCGCGCGCGTTCCGCGTGTTTTTGTTAGTGGAGGAGCACAGAAGGCATAAGACGTGCAGGCGTACGAATTCCTGAAAACCACACTACGGCTCGAAGGCAGACATTAGGACCCTCTCCCCGGCGCGGCGCGAAGGCCGAGCAGGGTAGGGATGGGCGGGGTAGAGAGGAGAGGAGCGAAGACGTCGCTGTGACTGATTGGGCGGAGCGCGGTCGCGACGCGCGTTGTACCTCCGCCCCGCCCCGCCCCGCCCCGTCCCCGTCAAGCGCCTATCTGCGCCTCCACTCCCCCGCACTCCAGCCGGGCCACCCTCAAATCATCTCCTCCTCGTCCTTTCCCTCCGACGCCATCGTACTGGCCTCGCTCTCTGCCCCTCCCCCGCCAAGTCCCCACCCTTCCCTCACACTGGCCCTCCCCTCCATCACGCCCCACCCACGCCCTTCCGGGACCTGCCCTGACGCGCGCCGACCCGCGTCCACCACCCCAGACTGGAGATGCGACATCGGTAACAAAACAATGATGTAGCAAACAGCGGCGTTGAAAATGTCAATAATACATCGAACAAAAACCATTGATGTTTTCAAGGTGGTTTAGTAACTTCTAATATTACGTTCGTGAGTAACAATTTTAAATTTGACAGTGTTCGTGTTTATCAATTCGCCTAATAACGGTACGAGGAAGAGGGGCACGGTCTACAGCCCACAGCTAATTTGTTGACCACATCTCAATATGCGAAATGGATATGATGAAAGACGAAATACAAGGGAATAGAGGTCACCTCGGACGAGAGACTAGGGTAAATAAAGTTTGCATAATACAAACAGCGTTGCCTTGCTTCCAACATATAAACTAACAATATTACCATAAGTGATATTTCATATTTTAACTTTTACAGTATTGTGATCAAAGGATTTTTTCAATCAGAGACAAAACATCGGGAAAGCAAAAAAAAAATCAATGTTAAAAAACATCAGTGATAATACACCAATGTCGCATCCCTACCCCAGATTAACCACGCACCACACCACCTCGCCCCCGTCCACCCCATTCCCGAGCATTAGCCTCCGTTCTCTCCTGCTCCCTGCTCCTCCGGGGCGGCTCGCCCTTCCGCCCTTCCGCCCTCCGCCCGCGACGCGCCACCTCCGTCGCCCGCGGCGCGGCGGCCGCGCACGCAGAAGCGGAGCCACACATCCTTTTTACACCACTGCGCAGAGCGCACGAAAAGACAAGATATTTTAGGGATGTGCATATATAAATGGAATTCTTCTTTCTACTCCCCGGACTGTTGTAAGACTTTCAGATCTGAGGTATCGCTGGGTATGGTAGCCTGCGCAGTTGCGAATCTGCAACCGAATCTTCCTATGCTGGAATGTCTGGGATTCGACTCCACACGAAAGCGGATTTTATACTGCGATTTTCGCAACAAAGCCCCTGGCAAGTCTCAGTTTTTAACAGTTTCATCCAATCGAGAGCTTGATCGTCACCGTAGTGACGTCACTATGGTGACGTTCAAGCTCCGGATTGGATACAACTGCTCAACTGGATACAACTCACATATCTGCCAGGGGCCGAGTGGCATAAATCGCAGAATAGGCATGTAGCCAAGCAGACAAATGCTGGGATGAAAATTTCATTAAAAAATCATTCTGACATTTACAAATTTACATTTACAAATTTACCATTCTTGCATACGTGACGCAGTTTAGCCTTATATTTGAGTACACCGAGATCTTCAAGCAGTTCACTGAATTCATGTTTATCAACACGATGAAGCATACTATTGGTTTCCCTATTACATATTGGATCATACTCTATAGACTGCATTGTCACAATTACAATTCCCTTCATCGATAAATTGTCATCCCATTGAGATAGGGACTTAGGAATTTGTCATTTTCGCCAAGCTGAACAGGCAAAATGGCATGACATATTTACATGTTATATCTTATCTTTCTTCTTCTTGAATTTTTTGTGAGTTAAAAATAACAGTCCGCTTCTGGTAGTCACCTCCAACATGTCCAATAATAATAATAATAATAATAATAATAATAATAATAATAATAATAGTAATAATAATAGTAATAATAATAATAGTAATAATAATAATAGTAATAATAATAATAATAATAATAAGAAGAAGAAGAAGAAGAAGAAGAAGAAGAAGAAGAATAACAGACACCTTTAAGGGAATTTATCATTGAACGGCTCTGCGACTATACAATAAATTGTCAACATCCGTAACAGAACTTATCGAGGGAATGAAAATAACACCGAAATGATTTCTCCATTTTCAACTCCAGATAAACGCGTTGCACGAATACGCGTAGCAGGAATAACGAACAAAAGAAGAAAACGCCACCAGGTTAACCACTAAGACTAACCGTTTCAGCGTATTCGAACGCCTACAATGTTACCATCCTACAAATTAAATATTTCCAGTTAACTAACAAACTCTCTAGTTTCGTGGTACTTAAAGACATCGTAATTTTGTTCAAGAGACAAATGTTTTGCATTCATATCTGAAGTTAGCGCAAAAAAATGTAGTAAGAACCCTCCAATTACGCTCATATTTCAGGATCCCTCTTGATCAGTATAACTGATTCATAATCTTGTATTCAGAAAAAGTAAGATAATTCCTAGATAGTTTTACAGCAAAGCTAGTATTATTTAAAAAAATCCCTTATTTTGGAGTAGTTTCACGAGAGATTTTTACTCCTCAAAAATTTCCTTTCAGAATTTGTGTAAACAGTTTTCGTGATATTCTTACACAAAAAAGTTTTAAGACTAAATTAAAAGTACTTGAAAAATATTTCGTTTTAATTTAAAATAGACTAGAAATTCAGTCACTGCAAATGAATTTTACTGCATCTTTGAAACCAATTTCTTCTCTTAGATAAAATTGGAAGGTATTATGAACAGTTTCACTCGAAATGGCACGTTCGGGTTTTGTGCTTCAGAAGGACATGACTAATATATCCGTCCTTTTCCGCCCAGAGAAGTATGTTTGATATGAAAAGACTTCAACAAAGATAAGATTCATCTACTCATCCTCCTCTCCAAATTATCTTCGAAAGGCAGTTCCTCTGCAGGTGGGTGTCGAAACATCAGACTATCGTGCGTTTCTTTCTCATTACGTTCAATATATGTCCACAGGTACAACATTCGGGCATAATATTTCCAAGCAGTATTTCCGTTTCATTTCTTAGAACATAGATGTTCAAAAGTACCGAACGGTTTATTAGTTCTATGATCAATGACGGGCAAAAATAAAGTTACCGTTACGTCATCACAACACTTAAGCTTAATCACAATTATCTAGACATTTCGTTAGCAAAATAGTTTCTCATTCATTACCGAACGTAAATGAAAGAGCCATTTTAATGACTTAAGTACCGGGCCGTCCTGCGCCAATCACTAATGTCACAAACCTGGCTCAATAGCTGCAATAATTCCAATTCCCATAGCCGAGTAGTTTGGGAAAGGTGCGCCCAAGAGCGCATTACACCAACGCTGAGGGTTCGCATCCCCCCCCCCCCCCCTCAGGCAAGGACGATGTAATTATGGCACGAGATGGCATACCGAGACCGGGATGTTCTCCCCTTAAACCCTTATAATCTTATCCCATAGCCTTCCCCGGTAATGATGAAGGCATTTTGTGCTATGCTACGGCGACTACGCGATCGGAAACTGTCCTCCCACTCCCGTGAATGATGCAACACCGAGATGGACCGGTCCTACGGGCTACCTCGAGCGTAAGGAAATTGTCTAGACGAAATACGCCGAAATGCTACTGCGGTGGTGAAGTTTGGTGGAAGTCGGGGGCCTGGGCAGGGCTAGACCTAGCCAAGCGACAGATCGCAGCGAGCCTCTGGAGTTTTACACGCGCCTCTAGATGGCAGCCGGGAAAGTGGTCGGACAAGTCATAAGGTAAATACGACCATACATAATAAGAGAACATATAATTGTGATAAATAAGCTAGTACAAATGTACTGTTTAATTGTTGGTATTTTTTAGTCTCGGCAACGCGTTATTTGATATGCTCACGTGTCGAAATGAATTTGATTTTACATTTAAGTCTGATATGAATTATAAAAATTGGCTCCATGAAACACACACGTCTATATAGGGAAAATAAATTGAGAGACATTTCTAACCATTTATTAAAGAACATTCAATTGATACGGGGCAAAGATCACGTTGGAAAATTATACTTCGCGTTTGGAAAACACCTCCAATGACTAGAGCAAAGTCATCACACGATTCTATAGTAAATTGGCAATACTTTCTATCACTTAAGCACAAAATCGAGATACCGCTCGAATATTTGCATATCAAAGGAGGAACACATGAAACGAGATCGCCCAGCCATCCACTCGAACCGTGCTTCATCTCAACACGAAAGTGGCTCGACCGGGGCTCGGACGTCAACAGTCGCATCCAACACGCCGAGCAACAGCTGGCGCAACGGCGCCAGCGTCCTAATTGGATTACGCGCAACTCGCAGATTACGAAATTAAGGCAAAGCAAAAGATTCGAACCGCGCGGGATTTTAAACGTCACGAAACACTTGCTCCGCAAACAAACATAAATCCTCGTTTGCAACTATGAAACAGCCGTTGGCCTGGCAATTCGGGTATCGCGCGCAGACACAGTGTTGGTTGCTGGCCGAGATCGAGAGCGAGAAGATAAGCAGCTGTGACGCTAAAAAAAAGATATGGTTTCGGCCGCCGCTGCAATCAACAAGTGCGCGTTTAATAACCGAGAGGCAGGCAGGCCCGCTTGCTTGCTTGCTTGCTTGCTTGCGGCATCGAAACGCAAACCGCAGCTGTGGCCATACCGTGACTCCGCCCCTTCGTTCTAGTCTCCAGGAAGTCTGCGCTGGATGTAGCGGTATTTGGAAATGAATTGACGATTACACTAGGAGAAATCTCGGCTTTCAGTTGAAGTTGTTGAACTCAGTCCGAAGAACACATAATATCATTATCATCATATGAACATCGAGCTTTACATAGTAAGCATATTTCAAGAAATCTAACAACCTTTCCAATAATAAATAAATAATTTAGCCAATAAATAAGTTAGCTAGGCTCTTCTACGACTAAGACTGGACAAAAAACACCCATTTAAATTTATCTCTAAGGCATCTTGTAGGTTTGAGATTATTTTACACATCTTAACAGTACGAAATGGATCGGAGAGCTTTGCTTTCCTTTCGCAATAAAACAAACTTCAAAGTTTCAAACCGTATTACAATGGTTTTTGCAATGAATAATTTAATTACTGAAATATCAACGGTTTGTTTCTTGACAGGATGGAAATTATATTTACAAGGTTCTTAAGTTTCAGTCAGAAACAATATCAATTAGATTATTTATTGATAAACTAAATCACGTTATTCTTACGTAATGAACCGAAGGCGACGAATTGGCTTGAAAAATAAGACGAAGAAACTCCGCCCACGATGTCAACGCAAGCCAAGCAAATCCGATCTGTGCTTCGCCGATCTAAAACATTAATAATGTATGTATACATCCTCCGAGGCAATGCACTGAGCCGAGGCAATGGACTTGAAGAAGAAGACGAGCGGCTGACTCAGCGCCTGCCACGCCCGAGCAGCTTTCGGCGATGGAGTGGCCGGCGTAGGACGCTGGCGAGGTCAGTAACACGGCGCGAGCGACGCCCGCCCGCCCCACCGCGCGCTCACACGCAAACAGGCACGCGAGCACCGGACGCACTCGCGCACGCACGCCCCACCACCGCAGCACCGGCCGGCACGGCACGGCACGGCGCGGCACGGCGCGGCACGGCGCGGCACGGCACGGCGCGGCACGGCGCGGCACGGCGCGGCGCGGCACGGCGCGGCGCGGCGCGGCGCGGCGCGGCGCGGCGCGGCACGGCGCGGCAAGACGCGGCACGGCGCGGCACGGCACGGCGCGGCACGGCGCGGCACGGCACGGCGCGGCACGGCGCGGCACGGCGCGGCGCGGCACGGCGCGGCGCGGCGCGGCACGGCGCGGCACGGCGCGGCAAGACGCGGCACGGCGCGGCACGGCACGGCGCGGCACGGCACGGCACAACGCGGCACGGCGCGGCACGGCGCGGCACGGCGCGGCACGGCGCGGCACGGCGCGGCACGGCGCGGCACGACGCGGCACGGCGCGGCACGGCGCGACGCGGCACGGCACGGCACAGCGAGGCACGGCGCGGCACGGCGCGGCACCGCACGGGGCAGAGCTTCAAGACTGAATCAACAACGGCTGGAGGAACCGGAAAATGTACTACTTTAATTTATAGAGGATTTCAAAGATTTTAATCAATAATTATAAATATGTTTCAAACCATGTTGTATCCGAGGAAAGATTTATATTGGTCATGTAGGCAATTCAGAAATAGTATTAGGTTCGCCAGAAACGGCTGTAATTGTTAAATTAGTTACTGTTACATATTTTTGACAACTTAATTTACTATCAAAAGTTGCAAAACTGCATGCCTTCGTATTGATTATTAGGGATAGCCAAAAAACATCGATGTCTGTAATCTGATCTAATAACATCGATGATCTGATATTTTCACGAAGAAAGATTGAAATCATGGCATAGATGTTTTTTGTTTTTTTTTCAGAATGCTATAGTTCTTTTTATCCAGAAACATCAATGTTTTCAACAAAAAAATCTTGTGATATAAATAAAATTTCCAGTATCTATTTTATTTGTGGATTGCTCGCAAACAACAGCCATTGACCACTATCACTGTTGTCGACCCCACGCGCCATGAAATAGTTTGCTTTCGCAACCTTTCTCCAGTGTTGTTACCTTTTTTATTTTGTACGTGGTAATATTGTTAAATTGCAATTTGAGCCTTGACTGCATTGACCATTGAATAGAAAATTAAAATGACAGAAGGCAGAATATACGCTCAACTAATATTGACGTGTTATGTATCACATTAGAACCCAGACATTTTACTTCGAAATGTTTTATCATTTTAAAACATAGATATCTTAAACATAGAAGTTTTTGTCGGTTTTCACCGACATCGAAAACTTTTGGTAAAGTATCAAGGTATTGACGTATCGATGTTTTGCTAAAATTTGCCAACACTAATTGTCACACAGTTAACAATTAACCTACCTGAAAAATATGAATGTATCCGTGCGTGAATTCTCGCGTGAAAGCGTGAGCACTCCCCTCCATTTCCGAAGGGATAAATATTTTAGGAAAAGTGATTTGTGTAACTGGGGCTACTTCGAGAAACGCGGCACCTCACCCTTAACACGGACTGGGGAGCTCTGAAGAGGTGATCTCCCAAACACGTAAAAGAAGTTCCCGGCAGGCAGTTTGTAGATTACGGCCTGAATGGTGTCGCCAAGATATCATAATATAAGTCATTATGTAATACAATTATTATACAAGTGACTCCGGATAAATGCTACAAACTTCTAAATCATGTAGAGGGATCAACAATGATCATTTTTTGCCACTAAATTAGTGGGAAATTTCAAACGCCACGTATTACATACGTGACATTTTTTCTCACTGTTAGGCAGTTCCGCACTCACATGTCACGTTCTGACGTCTTCAAGGATATTTCATGAACCCGTCGAACACCTGTGCGCACGGGGATGCCTACCAATCAGGGGAAACATCTTCTCACAACTTCGTGCCATGGGTTTTAGAACCCACATATTCACTGGCAAAAAGTGATAATTTTTTACCCTTCTATTTGCCCTACAAGTATGCAATATCTATTCTGAGACAGCCGGTATAAATATTTCCAAGTTGTATAATATCGTATCTGGATCCGAGTCAATGAAGTCAAAATACAAGTAATAACAAAATCCAGTTCTCAAACCATTTCCTGTAATTAGCCAGCTTCTCCCAAATCCAATTTTTCCAGTTTTCAAATTTCCTTTCGTCTCCTACTATCCTGCGGGTGGTTAAACAGAGATGGCAAGAAATTGAAAAGAAAATGTATTTAAAACAAACTGTATCTCTAGAAAGTATTACATCAATCGATAAATGTGTGGTAATATTGGATACAAAAAAGTGGAGACTCACAATTCAAAAACAGCAAAACAAATAATTTACGATATAAACGAAAAATATTTATCAACGAACTGTTTGGTTCTTATTACGAGCGATTTTGTAAATTTAGTAATATTAAAAACGAACCCAGAATATAAGTCCGTTTTTAGTGCCATACGTGGTTTCTAAAATGTAAAAAATATTTATTTTTCATGTTTACATTTTTGAAACTATGTCATTATTTTGTCCACATATTTTTTGACATCAGCAACTTGATCAATTCATCGTATTTAAGACCATCAGAGCCACCTTAATCGGCGAAGTTTTTCGTACCCACCGCTATAAAATGTAACCTCTTAGTCTCTAAGTCTTCACGACTTCCATATATTAATTTTTTTCGCCTGGTATTAACCAACAACTACTTTGTAATTGAATGATGATTTGTGATTGAATAGCGTATTTCTTTTCCACGTTTTGCAACACCTTTAACTAAAAAGAGTTTGCACAACCTTCTAAAATATGGCAATCTCTATTATTTTTTTTTAATGCAGCCGTACTCTTCCACGAGTCTTTCACATCGCGCGAGGCGTGTCGCGCTTGTGCAGTGACGTCATCTGCTTTTTCCGCCTGCTCCTAGCGAGAGGACATTCCGCCACACCGTTAGTCCTATTGCGTCAAGCGAATCTTGTGTCTGGGAGGTTTTATGCGGGGAGGAGAGGTCGCTGCTGCCGTCATCGTCACATAATCATCGATTTGAAAATGCACCTGGAAAGCACCGTCGTGACTCAACAAAAATCACAGGATTCGATGGCGCACAGCACACACACTTAACAATCTTCCTCTTTTACTTGATTCTCAACATGGAACCTCTCTTTTTCTTTATCTTCCTGTTCCATTTTCTATCACTTCATTTGCTTTATATCAGTTTCTTCATTAATTTATTTCTCTCTTTTTCTCTCCCTTTCTTATCACATAAATCCACGATTTTTTCATTATTCACATTTTTTTCCGTTTTTCTCATTTTTCTTCTCTTTTTCTCTCTCTTTCTTCCATCTCCGTTTCACGTCTTGCGCCTCGGTTTTCAGGTTGATTGTGTTTTGTAAAACGTCCGATATCGACAATAATTTTGGTCATTATCAGATAATACAAGTTTGTTATCAGAAAGAAGTGGGGTATTGAAACGTAAAATAATATTGTTCCACTTGCCATAAAATGGAAATAATGTCTTTAGCATACGCATGACCACTGGAAAGCGGTCAACGATGTATTGGAAAGCGGTCAACGATGTACTCCAACAATGTATTTGTCTTCTACCTTTGTTTAATCAAGGATCTGGCGTTTCGTACTTTAGCACTCTATTATTAGCAGCTTTCTTGACACTAAAAGATAGTTTCGCCTTTGAATGCTTATCGAATGATCGCCAAACAATTCGAAATCTCGCCACGCGTAGTCGCTTTGTGGAAATTCCGGAGTTCTCCTACAGCCCAGCCTCACCATTAACACGTGAAATTCCAACTTAAGTGTATGTCGACGTAGAGAACAGCTGTTCAATCGGAGCAACATAGCGAATGTTAATCTAATTCTAAAAAGAAAAAAATGAAAGAAAATGTGGCTGTGTCTCTACAGAAAAGACTGCTAGGACAGAAAATGTTTATGTCTTCGCCAAAGCCCAAAAATTGAAAATATACTAACACGAACTTTGAGAAAGTGATTGTTAAATACTCAGCATTAAATTTTATAAGATTTTCCTTCAACTATATATTAATTTATTCTTGGGACCACCACAGACCCATCGGCGTTGTGTGGGTTCCGGAATGACACTGACTTGGGACAGTTACAAAGGGCGCTATCAGTAATAAGAAATTAGGTTTTCGACACGTTTCTTGCTCCTCATGAAGTGTTTTAGTTTTGCTGTCAACTCCCTTTTTACAAAGCACCATTGACATACGACATTCGTAAAACCTTCGCACAGTTACGTCACGGAAGAACCTCTGTATTTTCGGGTGTTGAAGGTAGAAGGCTACGCTCATCTCATTGTACGGCATCGCGTGTTGCTACCTCATTGACGTCAAGAGACAAAGGAATCGCCAAGGGCTGTGGATGTCCTGGATTTGCAACCGTGTAATCCAATTCGTTCATTATATGTTTAAACATCTTAAAATATTGAAATATTGCCATTATCTAACAGGACGGTATGATCTTTCGAATAAATTCCGCGTCATATTCACTGACAAGTCACGGCATGAACTTGCGAGAAACTTTTGATGCTCTTCGCAAAATGTCATCGGTACATTCACCCCTGCATTGAACGTCGAGGTACTTGCAGGCGGTAGGCGTCCGAAAATACATGCACTCCCTCCCTCCCGCCCGGCGCCGCACGTGCATCTGCGCCGACAAGCAGCCGGTCCCGCACACGGAAGAGCAGAGACGGCGCTGCATTCCTCCGCCCCCGGCCGCACGGGCGAGCCTCGAACCGGAACCCACGGCGCCCGCGCGCACACGCCACGCGCTAGCAACGCGCCCCGCCGCGCAATCGCGCAGGCGGAAAAATTTCATATGAGGACTGGACGAGTGAACGTAGCTGCGGTCTCTCGTTTGCTGTGCTTGGCTAGCTGGCAGTTGTCAGGTCATCGTCTGCAGTCCACGTCAATACACTGGGCTCATCATCCATGTAAAACAATTACTAAACAAGAGTGACAGAAGTGAGACAACAGACAAGAGCGACAGAAGTGAACGTCGCTGCGGTCTCTCGTTTGATGTGCTTGGCTAGGTGGCAGTTGTCAGGTCATCGTCTGCAGTCCACGTCAATACACTGGGCTCATCATCCATGTAGAACAATTACTAAACAGGAGTGACAGAAGTGAGACAACAGACAAGAGCGACAGAAGTGAACGTCGCTGCGGTCTCTCGTTTGCTGTGCTTCGCTAGCTGGCAGTTGTCAGGCCATCGCCTGCAGTCCACGTCAATACACTGGGCTCATCATCCATGTAGAACAACAACAAGACTAATAAAAAGTTAACATCACTGCGGTGTTTCGTTCGCTAGGTGGCAGTTGTCAGGTGGTCTGCACTCAACCCACGTGGAGATTTCAACTGTGAGGCGGGGTGGGGGGTGGGGGGGTTGCACCAACGTCTAACCACAAAAAGCCAAAGGCTACGGAAATGAGATACGCGTGAGGCATGGACGTTTCCACTAGGTGGTTGTGGCTTACGATTTTTTCAATTACGTACACCACAAGAGCCACCGTATACACAGTACTCATAATTATACATTTATCATTACTATTATCTTACAGTAGACAGTCGAAGGCAACGGTAAACCACTACTACGGCCACCTGCCGATAGAATAAAATAACAAAGGCATAAACCTCACTCGCGTACGCGCAGTAATATCATCACCATCACCATCTACAAACGAGTATCTTTTTATATTATTATTTTATTATTATTATTATTATTATTATTATTATTATTATTATTATTATTATTATTATTATTATTATTATTATTGTTATGAGCCCGTTACAATTATTTAAGGGTTAAGGCCTCCTAGTTTCCTAGACAAGTTCTGCACGGGTTTCTGCCCGAGCACTTTGGTTGAGTAGAACTTCGCAAATGAATAAATTTCATACATATTAAGCTGGTATTGAATACTACTAACTAAACAATTGCCATGTAATTTGGCTGTTAATACAATCTGTCTTTTAATGTTGATATTGTTTCCACAACACTTCACTGTTTTCACCTTTCTTCATTTCCACGATTCAGCTTGTTGGAAGAGGCCTCCATGACGCTCTGCATGCAGCCAGTCTCATCCAATTTCTGCCAAGTCAAGGTTTGTTCTATTACATCTTTTATTTTTGTTCTACTTCTTTTTTTCATACATGTAACGTGGTCTTTAAGAAATATGATAAAAAAGGCTCTCCTCTTTATTACAATTTTTGTTTTACATCTTGATCTACTTACGATTCGAGAGCTGCCGGGTCCGAGAAACGTTTGAGTTTGCGTTCAAAGGCGAAGGTAGCGTTCCCCCTCTTTCTTGTTAAGAATAGTGCTTCAGCAGTGAGAGGGACGAAGTTACGAATGCCTCGCGAGTCGCGGCGCGCTGTAAGCCCCTGTGCCGGTAGCGGCTGCCGGCGGGGCACAAAGCTCAGTCCACCCGCCCCGCCCCGCCCCGCCCCGCCCCGCCCCGCCCCGCCCGCCCGCTCGGCCCGACCCGGCCCGCTCCACCACTCCACGACCCACCCGGCCCGGCCCGGCCCACCCCGCTCTGCCCCGCCCGCCCTGCTACGCCTCCCACCCCTGCGCAGCTGCCCTCAAAGCACCGCGTCGCTCCTCCCCGCCCCACCGCTGCCCGCTTCGCCTTGCCGCCGGCGGAATAAATTAATTTCTGGGGGCGTAACACAGCTCCCGACGGACTGCGAGGGTTGTAGTTGCGGAAGATCGGATCTATTTGGAGCGAGGGCTATTTGGGGCACAAATGGGAAGGGAGGAGGCCGAGACAAGGAAGGAATTAGGGATGACATAGCCGAATCTTCAAAAATATCTGTAAATCAAATCTATGCATTTGCTTCACAATTCGCAACCTTCGAAATTCCATTTCCAGACTTCGAAATATTTTAATACTGGCCGCTCGTCTCAAGTTTTTCCTGAATAGAATATTAATTTCTATTTCAATAATGTTTTTGCACATAACATAATGTACAATGTAATTTTCATCTTTGACTTCTTTTACATATTATAAACGCACGAAATAATAAATGAATGAATCAATGAGTGAATCACGGACACACATGAAGCTATCATTATACTTGTAGAAATTCATTTAATGATTTCTGAGGGTGTTAAATGCTGAAGGGAACTGAAAAGCGGGAAAAGTTTCAACAAGAGGCCCAAACAAACTAATGTAGGATAAAAATGGATAACGGTATTTTACGGCAAAAAACATTGTACGTACTTATCTTCGAAGAAATGAAATGTCTCCTAAATTTTAAGGTACTAATAAATTGTTGTAGACACGTACACAGTGGTACATCCAAAGAAGTCAAAACACCCTCAACATTTCTTGCAATTTTCCTAAATTTATTTAAAACAATTTCCACATGCTGATCTCAGTCACTCAAAGATATATTCTCATTATGAGATTTATTTCATTTAAGCTATCAATTAAAAAAAATACTTAAAAATATTTATTGTCAGTGCCCGAACTGAAATTGTCTCTCGCTTGAAAGTAATTTCCGGATTCACTCCTCGCTGTATATGAATTGATTGTGGAGTTTTCATGCGGTAATGTGCTGCTGAAGTGATTAATATCAGTACATCTGTTACGACCTGTTATTGTGCATCATAATATTGTTTTAAATTAAAACCGGTCACTAAGGTAAACTCATTTTAAGTATCGACTGTGAATTAGGCTTCCCGAACTTCAAAAACGCGTGCGTGGGTCGCTGACTGACGGGGGGGGGGGGAATCGTGATGCGTGCGTGCCTCCCGCGCCGCAAAGGGCATTGTCCTCGGGAGGGCGGCCGCGCAGCGCAGCGCCCTTCTGCGAAGGGCAATTAGCCCAGGGCGGTCGATAGGCGGCGCGCCGCGCACCGCGTGCCACCCGCCCCCGCCCCGCCCCCGCCCCGCTCCCGCGACGCACCGCGACGGCGCCGCCTGCCGCTTTTGCCACGCGCCCTGCGCAACGCGCCACGCGGTGGCGCTGCCCAGGCCGCCCCCGCCCCGCCCCCGGCCGCCCCCGCCCCGCCCCACCCCCGGCCGCCCCCGCCCAGCCCCAGCCCCCGCCCCCGGCCGCCCTAGCGCCCCCGCCCCGCCCCGCCCCGCCCGCCCCCGCCCCGCCCCCGCCCCGCCTCCGGTCGCCCCCGCCCCGCCCCCGCCTCCGGCCGCCCTAGCGCCCCCGCCCCGCCCCGCCCGCCCCCACTCCGCCCCCGCCTCCGGCCGCCCTAGCGCCCCCGCTCCGCCCCGCCCCCGGCCGCCCCCGCCCCGCCTCCGGTCGCCCCCGCCCCGCCCCCGGCCGCCCCCGCCTCCGGCCGCCCTAGCGCCCCCGCCCCGCCCCGCCCCGCCCGCCCCCGCCCCCGGCCGCCCCCGCCCAGCCCCCGCCCCGCCCCCGGCCGCCCCCGCCCGTCCCCGCCCCCGGCCGCCCCCGCCCCGGCCCCGCCCCCGGCCGCCCCCGCCCCGCCTCCGGTCGCCCCCGCCCCGCCCCCGGCCGCCCCCGCCTCCGGCCGCCCTAGCGCCCCCGCCCCGCCCCGCCCGCCCCCGCCCAGCCCCCGCCCCGCCCGCCCCCGCCCAGCCCCCGCCCCGCCCGCCCCGCCCCGCCCCCGGCCGCCCCCGCCCCCGGCCGCCCCCGCCCCGCCCCCGGCCGCCCCCGCCCCGCCTCCGGTCGCCCCCGCCCCGCCCCCGGCCGCCCCCGCCTCCGGCCGCCCTAGCCCCCCCGCCCCGCCCCCGGCCGCCGCACAGCGATTCCCAACCGGCGTTCCGCGGGCTCAGCCAATAAACACAATCAACTACATCTCTTTACCTTTACTTTTACTGCGCTCCACAGGGGGGGGGGGGGAAATTAACTTTAAATCTGTAGACAGTAAAAATAACAATTATTCATCTAGAGAGTTAAAGGAAAACTGTTTTTATAGTGTCTAATTTCCAACCCGAGTTCCCGATACAATTCCAAGATGTCCCTATGAGTTGCGGAAATAACGCGAAATGACTACATGTTACAATTTTTAATTCTGATTTTTGAGTATATTGTTTATCTTTAGAATCACGATGCTACAGTACCACAGAAGGTAAGTCCCTTCGAATCTCCGCGAAATGAATGCATGTTACAATTTTTAATACTGATTTTTTAGTATTTTGTGAACTTTTAGTATCACGATGCAACAGTACCACATAAGGTAAGTCCCTTCAAATCTCAAAAGTAAAACAAATTCCTTAAAGATTTAAAGTGTTTAAAATCAAATAACAACACCTTTACTACTCAACGAACTGTATTAAATCATGTCTGACTAATTTTCAACATAAAAAGTTTTTAACCAAGTTGATGAAAGTACTGGAAATTCCAATAATACATTTCTCTCTATCAGGTTGTACTACATTAATCATCACATTCATTTAAATTTTGCAAATTGACTTTTCTTAAATATCGGGGAGCGACATTTTAATCATTATCATTAAGAGATTATCATTTCTTAAGAGTTTGAATGATTTCATTTTTTTTTTTTTGAAATTTATTTTAAATAAATGCGCGTAAAACTGAATTAGCAGTCCAATCTTTGTGTGGGACCTGTCAAGATTTCCCCATCGCGAGTACTCCTGAAGTCGTTTGCTGGGGAAAAGGGGAGCGGTTTAGGGCCAGTGCCCTTCAGCTCACTGCACATCTGCTCCCTCGCCTGCAGTGTCACTCAGAACAGCAATTTACCAGCACATTTGCATTATATATCATAACATAAACACGTGAAGTTCATAATCTCTTTCGTTACTAAATTGGAGGATATAATGAGTATAAGCTATTTTTCATAACTCGCAATTATTAGTGTTTGTTACACAACGCATTGGAGAATACACAACTTCATTCAAAGGCATCAAGTAAATGTAGTAAACATTTGCAAACATAAACATAAATCATTTTAAGAGAATTTTCACAATTTGATATTTTTTATGCATGGAGAAGAGGCTGGGAAAGGAAGAGTGTCTTCAATTTAACGTATGTCACAAAAAAAACAGGAAAAGTTAATTATCTTATGTTGCTGAATACACTACATGGCCATGGACGATTGTAAATGTTCATTACGCAGAAACAATGTCTGAAATTAAAAATTCTTGTAAGGAATTACCTATTCGCTTCGCTGCACGCAAATTATACACGCGGATGAGATAGACCACTTGGTCGTTTTCGAGACTTGAATCGAATTCTCCACTGATTGCATTTGTTCGTAATGTGCTGCATCTAAATAAAAAACACAAACAAATATCTCGAAAGAAGCAGTTTGAGAAGGCAAGTTGAAAAACGATGGAATCATAGGGCAGTTAGAACGATGGAAATTTCAATCAACAGAGCCGAATCCACATATTACGGCAGAATAGTAAGACTATATCCGGTCCACGAAAAGCACTGTCTGCGTTGCGTACCGACACCGTCACACATTACGATCATTATTAGGACACCAGAGAGAACACATTTTACGGACTACTCGACATAAAAACAACACCCACCATTCCCCGCTTATTACTGTAAAGGTAAATTCTAGCTACGTTTACGAGCGCGCCTATCTCCTCTCCCAAAAAGAGCGTCTCATCTCGCCTTTCCATTAGTCAGCCCAAAGCCTAAACAAGCCATTTGCGACATGTGTTCCCCGGCGGGAGGGCTCATGTAGCGGAAATCGATAGCAAAGAATTACCGCCGACACCACACCGCACTGCGACAGGTACAATACGCACTGCAGCGCGCCCGCCGCCGCCGCCGCCGCCGTCTCCACAAGCGGCCCGTTAGCCACGCGGCGACACCCGGGGCGAGCCGTCTCTGCACGCCTACTCTCCACCGATATTATTACGATATACTTTCATAGCATAACAGAGCAGAATATGACATATCAACACTGGGACACTAGAAATTTGGAATGAATGTTTTCATAACAATATACTAAAGACTGTGAAAGGATTTTTCAAAATTCATCATTTGAAAGAACAAAAAATGTCTATTTGTTCACGAATCGATATAATTTTATAATATAATAGAAGAAACTGACATATCAACTCAGGGTCAATACTACTGAAGCTAGAAACGTTAAATTTAGCAATAATGTTTTTCACTAGAAGTATCTAACGAGTAGAAAATTCATCAGTTCAAAGAATTAAAAAAAAATTGTGTAACGTTTGGTTTAATGCATTCTGCCATGCTTCCTGGCATTAAGGACTGTGGCTGAGCGGGGGGGGGGGGGCGTGGACTTGGAGGAGAAGAGGAAGGGCAGAGTCGGAGGGAGAGGGCTCGGACGGGGCGACGCGAATCACACGACAAAATAGATCCAAGAAACGGGAAAATTTAATTACATACAAAAGGTGAAATTAAAAATGTTAAAAACAATACTTTTTAAAATGTAATATTACAATTTGTTGCTTACATTTTTTTCAATCATTGGCTCATTTCACATACGTTGGTTACCTTAAATATCTTCAGCCACTGTTTGTATAATCCAAAAATAGACGTAATGTAAACCAATTAATTTTGTATTAGACATTTCTTACTTTAAATAAACTGATTCTATTAAGTAACTACTGAATAATCTGCCAAGCATCGAGAGAATTCTATAAGTATTTGAAACACATCTAATTGAATGCAACACGTAGTGTGAACATATTCCCTCAAAGATCTTGTCTGCTTAACGAAAGCCTTCAAATCTCCGACATCATGATGATTGTTTGCCCTTAACAGCAGTCTGAGAATACTCTATAGGATGAATGTACTACTTGATGTCGACAACTTGGCTGAACCATGTTGACGTTCTCTCCAGCACATTCGACCGCAATAATATTTATTAAAACAGAAGCGAGCAAAATACACTGATGTCCTAAAAAGGCGAGGAGTCTAACGGGGGCGGCGATGGCCGGTGCGAAGGACGCGCGAAAGCCATCACGGAGGTGGGGGCCGAACCGAACAGGGTTCGGTGGCGGGGCGGGCGGGAAAGGGGGCGCAGGGACAGGTAGGGACGTGGGGCAGCTGCGACGGCGGGAGCGAGGGCGGGGGTGAGAGCAGAGGCGACGCCCGATGGCGGTGGTGGTAGTGGGGGGATGTCCAGGGCGGGGGCGGAGGCGAGTCCGAATTTGTGGGTGGAGATGGAAGGAGTAAGGGACAGACTCGTGAAGAGGGGGACCAGGAGCGGGGAGGGTTGGGGTCGGGGCGGTGAAAGGGGCGCTGATGAGGACGCTGGCAAGAGCGGGGACGGAACTGGTGGCGAAGGCGCGAGCGAGGGGTGGGAGGGAGGGAGGGGAGGCACGAGCCCTTCGGCACGGCCCCGGCCCCGCCCCCGCCGAGGAGGCTATCGATTGCCAGCGCGCGCCGCCACCCCTCGGGCCGTGATAAACAACACAACAGCCCCCAGCCGGCGCGACGCCGCCACCGCTGCGGGCGCCCCTCCGCCCCGGGCGCAGTGGGCCGGCGCCACAAAGCCATTGCACTAACAGCATTAGCATACTGCATGGAGGTCACCTGTACACAGTGGCGGTGTCGGATCTTCACTAACAGCTTCATACTATTAATGAATAATATTGAATTCGCGCTTTCAACACTACTTTCATTAACATTATTACAACTAATAATGATAGTAATGATTGTTTATAATTCCGGGCGCGTCAACTACCACCCGTAAGTGTAGTGCATGGTTTTGCTCGTGTGGTGGCGGTGGTCTTCCCCCGCTGTATGGCGAGATCCGGCGCCGACCTACCGTCGGCTAGCGGGGAATTCCCCAATCCTGAGTCTCCCACCTGCGTGACACCGCCCAAGCCGGGACAAGCCTCAGCTCCTGGCTGATCTACCGGCGTGTGTGCTTGTGTAGTGCATATGAGTGTAAGTGTGTGTACGTAAGAAGCGAGAATAGGAAGGGAAAGGAAAGATCGAGCGCGACCTGTAGCCCGTTTGTTAGGGTACTGCTCTGGTATTCTCCTGGTGAAATCACAGAAAACTATCGATCAGAGCAACCAACCGCAAGAATTCTCCTCCAGACAGCGGCTGGACTGGATCTAGCTATGTACCTTTTGTCAGAAATCCTGTTGCTGTTGCCGCTCGAACCCAGGCCCTCCCAGTCAGAATGACATCAGTTGATACCCTGAGCCATCTCTCCCAGTGATAGTAATTGTGCATTACCAGATGTCAGTTAGATGTACAATTTACAAAGAAGAACATAAAAACAACAATAATAACCACGTTTGTTTACTGGTGATGCGAAAAAAATATCAACTTGTTTGTACTAAGTGTGAAGTGAAACGTGGGTCTGGCCGCTTGTCTTACCTATGGAATAGAAAATAATTCCATAGACCTATGGAATATGCAGAAGCGCTCGATTCCGGTTAAAATGACTATTCGGGAGATCGACAATATCCAAATATAATTTTAAAAAACGACTATTCACTTTTCATGCTCGTTCCTTTAATATTATCAAAGCAACTGCACCAAATTCAACATTTCAGCATTTGTGGTTCATAATAGTGCGAGGGCGGCTAATCCAATTCTCGGTTTTAAAGACAACTGAGAAAGCTCGGGCCTACACCCGTATAGGCTCTTTCTTGCACTGCGAATCCGGCTCAACATCATTCATTACTGCCTTTCTATCGAGTTGTCTAGAGCATTTCCGTCTTCGGAGCCTAGGCATTTCTGCTGAGCGGCTTGTGACCGTAAGCCAGTCGCTGCTCGTATAAGTCAATGCAAGACACGGGTGTCAATGCAAGGCACTGATTTCTCAGCAAGGGGAAATATTAAGAGGATACTTCGGAAAACTGCCACACTGTTGAAGACTGAGTTGCCTCGTGGGTTGGAATATCGTTACGAATATTTTATTACAAAATAATTATGAATAACGAGAAATAATCAAACCACAAACGATACGTTGTGATATTCTTAATACATTAATATAATAAACCACAAGAAAATGTAAACTGAATGAAGATAAAATATGAATAGCCTAGTAACGAGGATCACTCTTACTCGAGTACATTTTACGTAAGCAAAGAGTGAGTTTTGCACACTCTTTTTCAATTACCTTAGTTCCGCCCCGGTGGCCATTTCAATTCTAATTCAAAAATTTTAGTCGGCACCGTTTGGCCACCCGCACCACTGTGCCGCGCAACCCGTAGCAGTGGTACATAAAACATTGCGGCGCAGTGCGACCAACGCAGGGGGTGGGGGTGGGGGATGGGAGGGGTAGGAAGGGTGCGCGCTCACAAGACTGCGAAGACATTTCAGCGACCACGCGAGCCGCAGAGATGTTGCCGAAGCCTCAGGACACTCACAAGACGAACAGGAAGGCAACGCAAAACAAGACTTTTCACAAGATTATCCATGCACAATAGATGCATACGTGGACGAATTATTCTGAAATTTCTATTCATAGAGAGGTGTATGCATCCCATCAAACTAGAAATTTCCTTCCCGTGGAAACAGATTTTTAAATTTATATTTAGAAATAATGGCAATATACATTAAAGGATGCGAAGCAAACATTTAGAAAGTCATCACTGAAATATTTGCGGACAATAACAATTTACACACAACATACGCATTTTCGCATCGTTTTATCTAGTAGTAAAGAAGAAAAACATTTTTCGTCCGACCCTTCTCTGACTTCTCATCGTCAGTATATGTGTATGTACCAAGCAGTTTCGCAACTCTGTCCTCAATCGTAATCGATAAAACATCGTGTTTGAATACAAAACTTTTTACATCTTCGCGACACGCGGTATCGGCGATTAAGGTTTTTTAAGTTATTTCAATTCAATTATATTAATTCAACTTTTTTTCTGAAGAAAACCGTACGAAGGATTTTAAAGTTCAAACGAGGCCACAACGCTTATCACTTTTTCACCCTCAAGCGCACGCCAGTAGTTCTTTCCTCTTGTGTGCGAAGCACGAGTGTTATGAGAAATTTGGATGGACCGGATGGCCGTGGAACTACGAGAAATTCCAGCGCTAAACCACGAAGCGCAGCGGCTGAGTGGTTCTTTTTTTAACCCACATTTCTTCGTGCCTACCAATTTGAATATTTTGCCTCCATCTTCGACGTCTTCGTAAATTCGTGGCTTCTACAACGCTTGGTCCGGCGCTCCTGTACCTCCCATTTAAACTTTCTCTAAGCATGAACTATGTTCTCATTTTGTACTGGTATTAATTTCATTAGTGCAATTCCATTATTTTTATGTTCTACCCGATCGCACTTCCGAAATTCGAATGTTTTCAGTTGCTCATCGTAATGAGCATCTCTGCCTCCGCGAAATGGCACTCGTTGCCCCGAATGCAGACCCCTCATGAGCCTTGGTTAAATCCTTCGGCCATCGAAGTGTGTAACTCGGTTACCCTGATGTACATTTTATTTTTATTTTCTAATTCGTTTACAATGTAGATATCTTAAAGAGACGTTTCTTAATTAACTACCTGAAATTTATCGAAATAACAGTTTTTGGACGGTAATATTATTACGACATGCATTTATCTAAAACGCCGTATTAACACCTTATTCTCTTGGCAACATGATTTCTTGTTGTAAATCAAACTTAATGTGATTGTGAACAGCAGGAGTTAGTAAGCGTGTTGTGGACTCTTCTTCGAAGTTATGATATTATATCTATATCATAAAAATGTAGCAGAAACTCAAAGTAATGCTCACAAGAATTTTCTTAGAAAGGCTAGAAAAACCTCGTAGGCGGTGGAACGTTTAAATCCCAAACGGCCCGTGGGCGCGGGGGGCGCGCGGTGTGCCGGGTGCAACGCAACGTGCACCCTCGCCTGGTGGCTGGGCCTGCGCAGCTGCGTGCGTGCGCGGCGGGGCGGGGCGGGGCGGGGCGGGGCCAGGTGTGGCGCAGGCGCAGGCGCCGAGCCGTGGAGGCTGCCAGCGCCCCTGCTCTGCCCTTGGCCGCCACGTGGCTCCTTCTTCCGGCCCGCCGCGCCCCCGCCACGCCCTCGCGGCAGACGCAGCGCGCAGGCGGGGGTGGCCGCGGACGCGGGCGCGGGCGCGCACGCGGCGACAGAGACTGGCAGGGCGCGGTCCACGCTGGGAAACGGAACAGGGTATGGGCGAGGGGCAGAAAGACAGGTGGGGATGGCGCAAGGGGGGAGAAGGGGGTTGGAAGCGGAAACAGACGGGGCTGGAGATCGCGGGGAGAGCAGGTCGGAGGCGGTGGCGCTGGACAGGATGAGGGCGGATGTGGAGGTGGAAGCGGAGGTGTGTATGTGTGTGTGTGTGTAGACAGAAATGGAGAAACAGACAATGGGAGAATCGGACGGGAGGGTACAACCGAAGTCGGACATGGAGTCGCAGGTGGGATGAGTTGCAGTCAAAGAAGCAGACGCGGAAGGTTAGGTGACGCATAGGCCGCAATTGCAAGGCCTGTCCACCAGCGCTGGTCGTGGATCCCTCCGGAGGGGGCGCAGGGCGGGGGCGGGTGGGGAGCGGGCCGCGCGGCCAGGGGCGCGGCTGGCGACGGCGAGGGGGCGGGGCAGGCCGCAGAGACGGGTCCACCGAGCGGGTGGGTGGCGCGGGGATGGGTAAACAGAGGGCAAACAGCGCGAGATTGCCTCACTGAGCGCGCTCTCTTTCTGCAGCCGCGAGAGCCGATTGTTCTCTGCAAGGAGGGGCCTTGGGCCTCTGTTCTGCGCTCAGGGACAGCCCGTGAAACAAGCCGAGATCCTCCATTGGCCGCAGCAGTGCAGAAATCCGTTCCTTCCACACTCAACGAGTGTCGAGCTTACTTTCATTTTGTACGAGATCGTTTTATAGATAGCGTTGGACTCGTACGCCTTTTGCACAATAACCTGCTGTTAGTAGGCTATTTTTCAGCTAATCAGCTAAATTTGATCTTCTACTTCTAATTGCATTACACTTGTAGAATACTTTTTACTTATTACATAGACTTTCTTTCATGACATGGGAAGGAAATGGTGAGTAATACACGCACTTTGGTCATGGCTATCCTCAACGTAATGCACTCCGTTTTTTTTTCTTTTAATTCCGCACAACATACTATGAAGATAAACATGAAACTACATCGAGTTGTTGGCGAATGTACTCAGCTTATCCTACGGACAATCAGAGGCCTCTCGGGAGCCGGGCGTCACTAGTTCCAAGTTCACGCGTTGCCCGCCCAGGCGGCGACACCAGGCAGCGTTGTTCCACGTTCGCCTCCTCTCCCGCGCGCACCCCGGGGTGAGTTAATACACGAGCAGACTAGGCACTTTCGTAGTGCCCTCAATAAAATGCTCCCTAGGGCTGCCCTCAATAAAAGTTTAAAGAACGTTTTACATTACTTCCTTCTATGTAGAAATGTTATAATTTAAATTTTGAAATTGCGGAACTAAGTTTGAATTTCGTCTCCAGTTCGACCCCGCATCTATTTATCAGGAACTTTTTTATTATCATTACGAGTACAATATTAATGAAATACCGACCATATATGCTTAGCAAATGTTCGCAATATTTTTCACATCAAAGAGCTCTTCCTTAAGTAACTTTTTTCTCATCACCACCTAACAATACTTCCTCAATATTGTCACACATGCATACATCTTTTACAGCTGGAAAATGCATGTAAACGGCTTGTATTTTCTGCCGGACATTAAGTATTCATATTTCGCGTAAAATACACAGGACAGATTCTGTATACACGTTTCCTACAACAGAGTGCGAGTAAAGTTGCTTGAATTACATGACAATACGATGTGTTTTTCTCATACAAGCCGATGCTTTATTTTCAAAAAAAGATAATTTCATGCATGATGACTCGGGCATAAATCCTAGAATTTGTAAGTTATTGTCTGTGGTTCTTGCTGAGTAACACTCAAGTAGGTAAATCAATTTTTGTCTCACACATCGCCTCCGGTTGTAAATTTATGTTAATTTTCATTCTTAACTCAAGTAAATCCTTCGGGGGCAAAACCCTTGCACACATAATTTATGTAACAACTTCAAACCTTAATTTTTTTTCACTTCCTGATATTTGGAAATCGGTTCGGTGTGAATTATTGTGTTTTACAACAACCGAACCCTTCTTTTCGATTGAGCGAAGCGACACATATTTTAACTCTTACCGCTCGGCATTTCGTCGTCTGTAAATTTGTTTGATACGCAGTCATGGCCAAAGGCGTAATTGCTTTTTTTTTCGAATTTGCCTTAAAGACTCAGTGCCAATGTATGCGTAAGTATATTTATTATTGCTCAAAGAACCAGGCAATCCCTTACACAGCAAGCAGTAAACTCACAGCCGTGACATTCACCCAAAAGGCGTCGCGGACGCGCTGTCCAGATCGGGCGACGGCGCTTTGAAAAGATTGAGCCGCTCGCCAAGAAGGATGGTGCAATTCACCGGCATCTGTAATACTTAGCTACCTGAAGTTATAACCTTCAGCGTGATTGATACAGTAATACAGTGTTTTGTAGTTTACGATGCATATGTTTTCACTGTCTGATGCTATGTATCTTAATGGCATGTTTATTATAATAAAGGATAATGACGCAAATTTTTAACACTAACATAACAATTAAGTGTGTAAGAAAGTCTTCCTCTTTTTTAAGAGAACTTTTGCTTTGAAATGTGTAAGCAACCACTTTAGCGCGACGCTGTTGCATAGCTCGAACTTATCACAAGAGCTAAGTTTATCTTAGAAACCCTTCTTTTTCCTTAACATCCCTTGTGTGCTTAATGATTACAAACATTTTCGGGTGAATTGTTCTCTCTTGTTGGGTTCGTGAGCACTGCAGAGATAACCTGTAGCTTGCCCCACTAGTTTGACGTAGGTGAACGCTGCAACGCCGTTGCGTCAGTGAAAGAGGATTGTAACTAATGATAGTGGTGATTCGTGAGTGAGTGAGGTAGAGATGAATTTTAGTGTGGTGGTGATAGAGTTGTCTGTTGTGGTATTTTTCTTATAATAATAATAATAATAATAATAATAATAATAATAATAATAATTGAATCAATGGCGGTAGTGTTAGTAGAGGTAACAGTGATGGTAGTGGTAGTAGTGATGATGGTGGTGATGGTGGCAGTGGAGTTTGAGTGAACTGTAAATGCTGAATGGGATGAGGCGTGGATAGACGGAAGCGATAAAAAGGGTGGGGATAGTATAGGATATGAGAGTACAGAACTATTTATTTAGTCATGCACTTGACATAAATCAGCTGTTGCTGTTTCATGCAATCGGGAGCTTATATGTCGCTACAGTGACGTCACAATGGGGACGTTGAAACTCCCGATTGGATGACACCGTGAGCAGCTGATTTACGTCAGTTGACGGTCAAATAAATCCTAGTATATTGGGGCGGTGGAGAGAGAGTGAGAGAGCGAGCGAGCGAGCGAGCGAGAAACGACGGCGGCGGCGGGGCCGGTGTCGGAGGCGTGGTCGATGTCAGTGGGAGAGGGGGGTGGTGTCGGTGGAGGCGGGAGTGATGTGGGTGGCGCCAGGGGAATAGAGGGTGCTGGAGATGGTGGCTGAGAGTGAAGGGAGGGGTGGTGGCGCAAGGAGCTAGGTGGTAGCGCCGGAGGCGGCGTGGCGGTGGCGGCAGCAGCGCTTTGCCTGCATTTCCGAGAAGCGAGCGCCTTTCCCCACAGCCTTTAGCGGAGAATCGATAAAGCAGTGTGTTTGTTAGCCGATACACGAGGTGCGTCAACGGCAGAGGTCGCGGCCCACGTCAAGACGGTAATTCCTGGACGCAATGAACGAAGGTCCAACCATGAAGGGACACACCAGTACCGGAATGAGGAACCGAGATGTTGCTGTCTATAACTTGGACGAGTTTTCACGGGATAACAGGTTAAATTAAATTCACTTCATACAAATCGTGTACCTTTATATGAACTGTTTGTGTAATAGTATCCTCAGTTCTCTCGGAAAGTGATTATTAGCAACTGCTACACAATCCAACACTACTATCCAATGCAACTTAATCCCACTAACAAATTGTCTTGAATATGTCAATGCGAGTAGAGTCATCTGACAAATTAATTTATGTATATGTATACAATACTTATTCCATAATTTCGCAAACAAATTACGTACAATTACTTAGAAATTAATTAGGTTATGGGTCTTGTCAGTCAAGTAATATCGATATTTTCAGTCAGTTGTTTAAATGCTCTCAGTTACCAGCACAAAGTAGCTGACTACAATACGACTGTGCAGCCTTTACAATCCTGTTTCGCTTAGTGATTTATGAACATAAGACCCTCCATATATACAAGTCATCTTTATATATTCATCAATATCACCATTCAAACTCAATAAACTTCACTGTTCAAATTAAAAACAACCAAGAGTAGCGTTTACTGTGGTGGTTAATACACAGTTGCAGAAAGAGAGGAAGGGATCGCCATCAGTTATACGAAGATATTCGAGGGAAAATCCTCGTCGACGCAGTGTGCACTGTCGTGGCGCGCTCGAACGCGGCCCAAAAACACGTTTCCGTGCGTTTGAGAAGAGTAGTAATCATGATATAGATAGCGAACCACGCAGAACCAAATTCGCAGCACTGTAATCCATTAGATAACATTCCTCTTCGTCAGGCATAGAAGGTGGCTCAGTACATCAATTGATGCCAATGCAGTGCCTCTTGACAGGGAGGACCTAGGGTTGGAGTCCAGACGGTGACAGGATCTTCCACTCTACTTAGATGACTCGGTCGAATACAGTCGCTGTCTGGAGGAAATTCTAACGGCCAGCTGTTCTCTGTGGTTGCTCCGATCGAGACCAGGCAAATGCCGGTAAGCACCCTAACAGGTAACCGACCATGCACGGTCTTTCCTTCCTCTTCCTTGCCCAATCCTCACCCTCCTTACTTACACTACCGCAAATGTCGGGAGACCAGACGGGAACTCATAGTTTGACCCGGCTGGTTGGAGATACCTGGTTAGGAGCAAACTGCGTAAGCCGACGGGTAGGTAGGCGCCAGATCTAAGCGGAATCACTAATCAATCAGCCCTCTCCGTCTTTTGTTGTTTTATGTTCCTTCAGCTCTCCACAGAATAGAGAAGTCCCATTGCACTCGGCCCAAGGACGAAGCCGAAGCGCCGAACGGGAGCTGCGGGGGGCTGGTGCAGCCGCCGTGCGTGCGCGGAGGGCGTGGACCGCGAGGCGATCGGCGGCGGCGCTGCGCGGAGAGGCGCACTGCGGCACACGGCCGCGCGGGCGGGGGCAGGGGGGAGGGGGGGGCGGCACGGCAGCAGGGAATGCGGGCGGCGGCGGCGCCGGAAGGTGCGGCCGCGCCACGGAATGCGCAGGGAGAGAGACGCCGATATAGTGAGAGCTATACGGCGAAGGACGACAAGAGAAACCAAGTGGGAGAGGAAGAAAGGAAGGGAAATAATGGAGATAAACGACGCCACGTTATTCAAGGTAGAAGATAGTGTTAGCGAAATAGCGGATGGGGGCAGTGAAACTGCCAAAGAAATGGGAGAAGGAGTGAAGAGGAATGGATATTCTAGGAAGCGGCGAGGAAATAGGGAACGGGGAAAATAGAAGTGGGGGAATAGTTCGGCTTAAGACTACCAGTGAAGCAAGCACAGATGAACATACTTGAAGAAGGGAGGGCGAGGAAATAAAATATACTGGGGGCGTAATGAGGCGTAGGCGGGAGATGAAAGCATGCTACATGGAGGACGTGTCGTTAGGCGGTTACATTAGGAACCTTGAATATCAAAGAGCGAGCGAGAATGTGGCGGTGCTGGTAGAGAAGCTTGTAAGGGTGATGGTTATGGTGGTGCCAAAGGAGGAGAAGGTGGTGATGGTATTGGTGAAGATGGTTGATAAATATATTGATGGTTGTGGTGGTGGTGGTAGTAGTGGTAGCGATGTTTGTGACAGAGAAAGTTATTATGGTAATGGAGGTGTTAAGGTGGTGGCGGTGGTGGTGATAAACCTGGTGGTGGAGGTGGCGGCGGTGGTTGTGATCGCAGGGGCAAGGGGCGGGGCGGGGCGGGGCGGAGCGGGGGCTGGGCGGGGTCGGGGCGGGGCGGGGCAGGGCGGGGCGGGGCGGGGCGGGGCGGGGCGGGGCAGGGCAGGGCAGGGCAGGGCAGGGCGGGGCGGGGCGGGGCGGGGCAGGGCAGGGCAGGGCAGGGCAGGGCGGGGCGGGGCGGAGCGGGGCGAAGCGGGGCGGAGCTGGGCGAAGCGGGGCGGAGCGGAGCGGGCGGGGCCTGGGGATGGGGCTGACCCTGGGCGGGGCGGGGCGGGGCCAGGCGTGGCGTGGCGGGGGCCGGGAGGCGCAGGAGGCGGAGCGTGGCGCGCGGCGCGCGAAAGCAGCTCGCGCAGCGTGTCCCGGGGGATGGCGCCGCGCCCCTGCAGCTATATTGCGTCTTTTCCGGCACGTCGCGTCGCGGCTCCAAGTGGCGCAGTCAGCGGCCAACCCCCGCAGAGGCTGCTGCGACTCACATGTCCATTACCGTCATACCTTCATTTATTTATTGTTTTTTTTTCAATGGCTCTAATGATCTAACAAGCGATGAATGATGGAATGAAGGACAGAGAAACGGGAGAAGCCTTGTAAAACCTGACGAGGGCTACCTTTGTACACATCATTTTCCGCATGCATTGGCTAAGGATCAAACCCGGATCCCAGCGGTGGAAGGCGTATGTTCTGCTCATTACTTCATGAGTTCCAACAATTTATATACATGTATGCGAACGAATACCGAGGGCAGTTTCAAAAGTTTGCTTTTTCATTGGTATCAGTTACTGTTTTCTAACATTAAAAAGGACAATTTTTACCATCATAAAGATTTTCGAACTACAATTTTTTAACATTCCTTGAAGACAAAGTCTAAAGGAGAACGTCATTTTTATTCCACATAGAAAGAATTTGGCAATGAATGACAGTCAGAAAATCTCTAAAATAATTTGGAAAGATGGGTAAAGTAGTAGTGTGTTTTCATCATTTTTCATTATAATCCACAGTCAATGAAAACATCCGACTTTTCAGTCTTTATCTCCTTCAGTTAACGTCTACAAACTATTGATCTTTAGGCTGCTACTTTCACCCTGTTTGTGATCTTTGGGCTTCAAGTAGACACGGAAAGATAATTCAACGAGCTTTAAATCACATGATCGCGATCTATAACACATGATTCACATACGTCACAGATGGCACCTGTCACAGTCCCAAAATAATCTGAACAAACACGCGTTGGTACTCACTCATCAGATTGTATAATGAGTCTCACCAGCAAACAGAAGCAGAGGAGATGGAGGATGCCAAGTACGTACGTAGTATATGGGATACGAGTACAGCATAGTATATCGTAGATGAGTATATCTCAGTTTTAAAAGGTCGCATACGCGACAAAGTGTTGTCTAAAATCATACTATGTTGTATGATGAAAATAATTGTTTCTTCATTAGTTTTGTTATTAGGGAAGTGATTCAGAAGTTACTATCTGTTTCTATCACGCGACCAAACTTGTCATCGCTCCATTTTTCTTGCTTTCAAATTCTGTTCTTATAGCCGAGAATGCTTGAGAAGGTTGCGCGAAATTGATTACGTTTAGCACTCCGAATCGGGACTTTCTCGAACAAGTTCATCTTTCTCAATTGATTAATAGAATAGGATTTCCTAACGCGTCAACTAAGCAGTTAGGTCATTAACCCCGTAAGTATAGTGGATATTTTCATCACGAAAGGAGGCGGTGATCTCCCGCTGGATGACGAGATCCGGTGGACACGCCGACATTGTTTTTCTCCCGAACCAGGTATCTCCCACCAGCGAGCCACCGCCCCAGCCGGGGCACGTGTGGCAGTGTAGTGCTTGTAAGTATGTAAGGGGCGAGGATACGAGAAGGAAAGACCGTGCGCGGTCCGTAGCCCGTTTGTGAGGGTACTGCTCCGGCATTCTTGCTCCTAGCTACTGTCGAAAATCCTCCTATCGTCGGGACTCAAAACGCTAGGAAATCCCGGTCAGATGCGCTGCAGTGCCATCAACTGCGCCACCTAAGCCGGTAAGTTTTCCGACCAGGAAGACGTCCGTCCGTGGCATGAACAATTGCCACCTGCACCAAACCGAAGCCCGCGAGATCTCCGAACAAGCGCGCTTGCTGGACCGCCCGCAGCGCTGGCCACGTCCATCGTGCGGAAACCTCTGCAGCGAACGGGTGCAGCGCCCGCCCGCCCGCCCGCCGCGCAACGCCACCTGTTGGACAACGGCGCGGGACGGCGTGCCGCCTCTGGGTTCGCGCGCGAGCGGGCTCCTGCGCCCGGAGCGGTCCGCCGAACGCCAAGCCGCGGGGGCCGTTAATCACGCGGACGCTCGCATACAAACCAATTAGGCGCGCCCCGCCGCCGACTGTCCTTTCGCACAAAGCGCCGCCGCGCGCGCCGGAGAGAGGGCAGGGAGGATGGGGTGAGCGAGAGGGAATCGAAGGCGGATCAGAGGGACCTGGGATGAGAAGGACGGAGAGTGTGAGGAGGGGAGCTGATCGGGGATGGGCGAGCGGGGCGGGGCGGAGGGGTGGAGTGCACAGGCACGATAGGGTGGATGAGATGGGCGAGCGGAAATACACGGCGGATCGGAGGGGCAGGGATGAGGACGAAGTGTGCGAGACGGGATGGGGCTGGGGAGTGGGGAGTCGCGCGGGGCGGGAAAGGGCGTCGAGAACGGAACGAATCCGCGAGGCGAATCGGCCGCGACGCCCGTCTCGCTCGTAAAAACGGCCCCTCTGGACTCGTGACGGCCGACGGGAGCATCCCCGCGCGTTGTTGCGGGGCCAAGGAACACAACCCCAAAGGCTACGAGGAAGGCCAATACAGTGACGCGTGTAATGCAGCGGAACGCACCCAACAACTTTGGACGCCGTATGCTCGCGGCCTCGTTTCTTGTGACAAATAATCGGGAGTCGGAAGCAAACAAGTATTTGGGTATCCTTGTCTTTGCGAGGACAGGAGAAAGAAAAGAGGGGAAAAGGAAGAGGAGAGGGAAGAGAGAAAGACGGGAAGGGAAGAACGATGCGAGGGAAAGGCGAAGGGAAGGGAAGAACGATGCGAAGGGAAGAACGATGCAGGAGAGGCAAAGCGTAACAAGACGAAAGTGCAAAGGCATTTAGAAATACAGTAATGAAAGCGACAAGGTGGAATACGGCAACGGCGGTCAAGGAAAAACACATTAAAGCGTGAATAGTAGACCAAGGTGCTCCAACTTAAACTAAATCCCTTTCTAATTTCATTCAAAATATAAGATTCGTCTATTTAGCTTGCACATTTCCTGCATCAGTCATGTTCCCTCTCTGACTTGCAATGCCCTCTGAAACAGCGTCCGCGGGAGCTTGTTGATGCACCATGCTCTCCAAGGCGGCCGCAGGGGTGGGGGAAGCGCCAACGAGGAGGAGTGGGCGGCGCCAGCGGTGAATTTACGGCAGCGAGGCCCTCCGGGTGCCCGAGCCGGCGACGCGCCGTCGCACGGAGCCAGCGCAAGAAGGGGGATAGGCGGTGCGCACACGGCTGGGTGCGGAGGGCGGGAATGAAGTTTTGGGGAGGGGACTACCGAGTATAGAGGGGGCGAGGCGGGTTCAATGCGATGCATGGACGTCAAGGCGGGGGACCCAATCCGATGCACCGGGTCCTCAGCCAACTCAATCCGGACGAACCAATCTTTGCCACGTTTTCCGCAGCAAAATATTACACGACCGTTTTTATTTTAATTTTCTTCTATGGTTTACAAACTAGTTCTCATCCTCTTACGTATTGAAGAAATAATTAAAAGAACTGAATCACACGGATAAGTAGCGAGAGCGTGGAGTGACAAATAGATCTTGCATGTTATGTAATCTATTGGCCATCTTCGGTGGGGGAGAGAGTTCACTAACAAAGTCTTTTGGGCATTCGATTAGAAAACTTTTGATTTCAAGCGCATGTATTCATTTATATCCATACCGTTTCAACATTTCCACGTTACGTAAGACTCTTCTTCAGTATCAACAAAAGCATATCGCCAGGGAAGTAATAGACCGTGATAGAATATTTTACAGGGTGTTAGGGTAAAGTTTAAAGAAAGAAATATAATAATAGAAATTGCAACAGCCCTAAGGCACTTTCATTTCGAAAAAGACAGATTTCATTCATTGCACCCCCATTTGTCAAAAAAAAAATTATCAAAAGAAGCACCTTCTTACACAGAGAAAAAAATACGATTTCCAATACATTTCGCAAAAAGATTACCGGTAATTCATGCGATCGAACATGTGTTGTTTCTAACACTGTAACAGTGCTTGCAACACCACGTAAATTCTGCTGGAAATATCACCCGTTGTTTTTGAACAATCAGAATAATGAATGTGAATTCACGAAAATTGATTATTTGAAATAAACCAATTCCATAACAGCGAAGCAGACCTCTTTATTAATCCAACTCTACTCCATGGGTATTCTGAATTTTTCTTCGTACAATCAAATAAACGGCTTCACAATGCCGTAAAACCGCTAGATGGTACGACAATAAATGACGCGGGAAGCTGTGTGCAATAAAATACATGAATACAATATCAGAATAGACAACAATGTTTACGCAAGTGACTGAAGAAATTGTATGCACCAAATATTGTTTTCTCGTGGAAATCTCACTAAAAGAAGTGCGATACCGAGCAATTGTCCTGGAGAACAAAATCGCCATTAATATTTCCATACTACCTTTCGTAACATATCGACATTAAATATCCACAGTTTTATTGCGATACTAGGGAGTACTTGCACCCTCGAACGTTAAAGCAATGGATAGCGCTATCGATCTTCTGCGCATGCGCGGTTCACGCTTCACATCGCTTTCGTGCACCTGCGCATGCGCAAAACACAGAGATTGCAGTCGATTGCTGCTCGCTAAGGCGCTTTTGCACAAAACTCCCTATTACACTTCGTTATATATAGTGTCTGGCTAACAATTTTCAAAGGCAACTCATTGCATTTGCACTCATTGCATTTGCTTTGTTTCATATTAATTTGTATTACAAATAATTCTCCACTTAACAATATTTAGAAATATTGTTAAATGAAGAATTATTTGTAACAAAAAGTAATACGAAAGAAAGCGTATGGAGTGAGTTATTCATTTATCTTTGAAAATTTTTGGCCAGACAACATACAGGTGTCACAAAAATTAACAAACATATAATAAAATTCGTAAAGAGTACCCCGAATCATTCCTTGAAGTTCGTTAAGGCGGCGCCACACATGCGGCATTCGGCGAATCGCGAGCAACCGCTCGCTGAACCCCAAGTAGTGTGGATGGGTTCCTTGCGATTCGCCGAGCGCCGAACATTCGATATACCTCGCCCCACCCACCGCGTGTCGGTTTTTAGGACACATTCGCCGAACACGTCCGCCGCTCGGGATTGGACTGTGAATGCCGAATGTGTGGAGCCGCCTTAGGGCAAGCGCTGGGGCGCGCGTGTACTCACGTTGGCGTGGGGCGGCGGCGGCGGGCCCGGGCGCTGCGGGCGCACGGCGGCCGGGACGGGCGCGGGCGCCGGCGCGGGCGCGGGCGCGGGCGCGGGCGCCGGCCGGTAGTAGTTGTAGAGCGGGCCTGCGTGGGCCATGGGCGCGGGCGGCTGCGAGCACGCGGACTGGTGCATGAGGGCTGCTGCGCTCGGCTGCAACACGCAAACCACGCACACGCTCACGCACACGCTCACGCGCTCGCCAGCGCTGTGCCGGGGCCACCGACACCGACCGGCACGCCACAACGGGCCACAATCCAAGCTGGTTTCTTACACACTTTTATTACTCGTTCACTTCACATTTGCAGACGGGGCGCTCAGATCTGTTTACGTGCGGTCACCGCCGACTGAATGAGAATCGCACGTCCATACGAAATACTGATCGATTCGACACAATGTCAGTGAGCGGGATATGCCCTGCTCGCTCTTGGCAGGGTATGGCACAGTACATACGGGAAAGAACATTACTATCGTGTAATAGATATGTGCAAAGGGAAAATAAAAATGTTTTCCGTGCCTTTTGTGAACAGCGTGCATTGTCGATGACAAAGTGCATTGTACTTCCGCTCTGCCCACAGGTGGTGTCTAATGGTATTAATAACCTTTTCTTTACCACGCGGCAATAGTTCACTACATTATTTGTAATTAATTTACTGCCAGAACGCACTCTCGCATACCGAAATGGATGTGATTTCTCCGCAGCCACCACAGAAAGGACAAAAACAAAATAAGCACGCTTTTCCGGATTGTCTCAGCTGGCATTGGTCAGATGCTGTTAAACATCGGCACTATTTGTCTACTACCGGCATTATCGGATGCTTGTTCAGACCCTCACTTTCAAAACAACAGTAGTTCCTAATTCCGCAAATGCATAATGAACGAGTAATACATGTAGCAGCTGACATCTCTGAAAATAATAACATGAACAATATAATATGCTGAAATTAAATGTAGCTGCTACTTTTCAGAATTTTCTGTCTCGTGCTGTAACAAAGGTGAGGCATTAGAGGATTAGAAAAAAAATACATTCTGACTTTTAATAAGCGAAATAAACACGTAAAACGCAACTGTAAACGTCGGTATAACATTCATTTTATGGGATATTAATTCATTCTCAAAATTAAAACAAAACAATTGATATTAATTAATTACCTACTATATTTATACGTACATTTAGAAGGAAATTTTAAGGAGCAAATCATGAAATTCAGGTCCCTCTCGTGAGAGAAATAATCTGATCAGAAACACTAAAAGAGGAATGAAGGATCGACAAAAATCTCAACGTGACTAAATAACACTATTTGGAAGTAGGCGAAAAAAAACCTCAGAGCGAAAAAAAAAGTAATTTACAAAAGCGTGATAACACCAGTTCTTACATGCTGAGGTGAACATGTTACGAAGAACATAAAAAAGATCAGGGTAGACTAAATAAATTTTAGTGAAAAAAGGAAAGAGCAGAAGAAATGCGTCTGGGTGAAGAGAAATAAGCTACATTGGCCAATGCATGTATGATGCATTATGACTTTCAGATTAGTGCGGAGCGGTACAGATGACAAACCAATAGGATGATAGGGCCAATGTTCACTAAGATTGTGTAACAGATTAATGTCAATTAGCGAGCTAGAAGTGTACTATCGAAATGATTTAAATAGAGATGGTAATTTAGGCAAAATTTTTTTTTTTAATTATACAAGTTAGCCAGATTTTTGAAACGAATCTCAACGAATTACATCTTTGTGTTTCCAATAGCGCTTTTCTATTTTGCCATTTTTGCAATAAATTTCTATTTTTAAACATAAATAAATATTACTGCAAAAATTCGTGTTTAGCATTTCTATGACATTAAAAAATATAACTAGATCATTTTAAAAGTAAACAGTTGATAGAGATTATTTTCTCAATTTAAGTCAGAAAGAAAATATTACATTAATTTTTTCCTGTTAACCGCTTCTTAACTGACGGCGATGAAAATAAAGAGAGAAAAAACATCTGGCAGTATTATCGGTGGATTACTTTTACTTTTCAGAGCGCTGTCAAAACCTATCAATTTCCGTTCTCCCCTACCTTTTCAAAACCAATGTCGTGGCGGAGAACGGTTAGAAAATCTAACATTCAGACATGTTTTGGAAAAATACATCAATTAAGCCGTGCAAAGTGAATGCACTTGGCGCAGATGATACCACGATGTTAGTGCGCAGAGATAAGAAAAATTCAAGCAGTAACTAAAAATAGGGAGATCTGGATTCCTATTGACGAGATATCTGAGGCCACAGGTCGTTTTAGCGAATACCCCTAGTCGTGTAGACACTTCTTTAGAAAGCGAAGCAATGAAGTGGTTTTTGGTCCCAGTTGAATGTTTAGCAAAATGCAATAGCTCAACTATTGCTACGTTATTCACACATTCATTGCAGTTAATAAGGCTTCATGAAATGCAGCAGACAGTCGTAGCTTTTTAACTGATGCAGCACTATACTACAGGAAAAGATCAGCAAAAGCTTTGCGAGTGCAGTTCCCGCCTGAGCTGCACATGACTTGCATAAAGCCTCGTTCCTCAACCTGTGCTGAGTTGAGGAACACGATTTCAGTAGTTGTTTACTGCTCACAGTTTTCAAGAATTCGCGCCTGAGCCGACACTTGGAGGATGAAGCATCATCAGTCGGATTAGCAAAGGAACGTCTTGATCGTTTAGAAATAAAATGATGACCTGATTTTTATTACAGCTTATTTAACTTTTTTGACAGATGTCATTACTTGACTACGAAAAAAGGGGCATCCTCTAGTGAAACTATTGAAATTTGTGGATGAAGATGATGATCAACGGCTACAAAAATTCCACGAGAAAAATTATGATTTAGCGAAAAAATGTAACTAAGAATTTTCCCAATCTTCTGATTTACAAAACTTAAAAATAATTGAAGAGGTTGAGAAAGTGATAATGTATGCAGAAATGAATCACACTGTTTAAAACTACATCCAGTACCTTCCTTCGATGTTGAGAGATCTTTCTCTCAATTGGAGATGTTTTGCCTGTCAGACGCACAATTTAGCCACAGAAAAGTTAAGAAAACAGTTGTTTTGATCACCAAAAATGTTTGAAGACTGAAGATTTTCCCCTAAAATTACAAATTGTGTGTTCATTTAAGATTTTGTCTCAATTTTATTACAATAGTTGTGAAATCCATTGTTTTATACCTTTGGGTTAAACTAATCATGAATTCATTATTACAAAGAATTGATGTTGTTGGACTTTTTTTCCTTTATTAGCAATTTAAGTGACTTTTGGTCAGCCTATTTTTACAGATTTAGTGTCTAACGTTTCGGTTTTTGATATAAGAAATTAAAAGCACATACCTACGTTTAAAGCACATTCATTTTTTTTTACGAAACTGCAACATAAAATACGAAATACTCTTAGCCTGTGAAAAGATATCCTCCAGGAATAGAGAAAACACTGTCTAAATGTATAGCTATACTACAAAATTCAATAAACAAAGTTATGTGTTTATAGAACGCGGAAATGGTATATCATCATTGTCAAACAGTGCAGTCATGGAGGGGGCTATTTGAACACATTACATCTCCCCCAAACGTGACTGGCACTACGATTATCCATGAATAAACGCGTAAAATTTAAATAATCAACAAGCGAATTAGCAATAATACCAAAGCGGTTCCTGTCATTGGAAATTTTATAGGCGCGGGTGTCCGTATCTAAATATTAATCATGGTTACACGAGAGACTTTGAAAAGCAAAAAGGTCTTTAATTCATAACACGTACTATTCACTGACATATTTGCACTTAGGCATGTTTCCGATGAGAAATTACCACAATAGAATTACTATCTAGTAATAATAAACATGTTTCTAATAGATTTTTGGAATCCAAATATTGAATTTGACAGTTCTTTTATAATAATTACTCTTATATTCACAAATTTATAAATTATTGTTCATAATGTTTTTATTACTATTATTATTAACGATAATATGCATTATTATGTTCGACTATTTAGCTTCCTACTTTTCTTTTTACTCCCTTCTCGAGACCTTCATGTGAATGGGATTCGAGACAAGGTTCTTCTCCGCGTTGACACTCGCGCTAAAAGTGATGTGTCAATATTATTGTCCAATAGTTGCGTTCCTCCGAAATGAAAGTACTGGCTAACGCAATAAATCTCACCTGGAAGTCGCTTCTTCGAAATCCGGGTAGCAACAACGACAAGACGCTCGCGCTTCCTGGAGAATTATTCCCCCAACCTCTATTTCATTCCTGAAACTTTTTACTTTCAACGCATTTAACCATCGATTGCATAACTTTTTTTTACAGCTTTTTCTTCTTCTTGGGATTACTGTTCAGAAGGAGAAACGTAATGCTGATAGTTCTCCCCCCGCCAAAGCGTTCATGAGCCATCCACGATTGCGGCTGGCTCAAACGGACTGCAGATCGCGCTGTCGGGAAAATTCGTGGTTCGTCACTCTTATTTAATTAACTGTAACCGTCAACGAATGTTACTCTTTGGTTACAGAACTTCCTACTTT
Organism: Gryllus longicercus; assembly: GCA_038098605.1. NCBI lineage: Eukaryota > Metazoa > Arthropoda > Insecta > Orthoptera > Gryllidae > Gryllus > Gryllus longicercus. The sequence goes on along the minus strand of JAZDUA010000216.1, from coordinate 1,812,645 downwards.
CCCTGTCAGAACTTATTTCTACTTTTCGAGATTAAAAAAATCTATCGACTGACTAGAATTTAAAGCACAGTCATCCAACCTTCCGCAAAGGCATCTCCCACATACGCATTCATTGAACTCCCCTGACGAGGCGGCTGGCCCCCGCGAATACCCAGGTGTCGGCGGCGCGCAGTCCCAGAAAAACTGAGGTTTCGTCCCTCTTCCATTTTATTAACCTTTACCTTCATCACATATACCCTTCGGTTGCATTGCTTCCTACTTTCCCTATCAGGGCATTTTTCTATTTTGAGACGAACACAGTGAATGAATGAATGAATGAATAGGTGGGTGGGTGGAATTCTAAGCGTTGAGATTTAACTTTTGTACAATAATAATAACAATAATAATAGTAATAATAATAACAAAATAATAATAGTAATAATAACAATAATAATAACAAAAATAACAATAATACTAACTTATTTCTGGCGAGACTCAATCCGTGCCTAACCACTTCTAATAAATAATATTTTTATAATTGTTTAATAATTATTTTATAATTCTATATATTTTGATACAACATTTTACATTTAAAAAATGACAATTTGGGGGTTCGGGCGCCTGGTTTGACAGTCCCCGGCCTCCGCGCTCGCGGGGCCAAGGTCCGCCGGCACAACGGCCGCCCGCACCCCCGCGCACCGGATGACACCGCGCGCAATCCACGGGGCGCCGCGCCTGGAGTTTCGCAACGATCGACATCCGTAACCCAACGTCGTCAAATACAGCGACTAAAAACCATCGATATTTTTAAATTTCCGTCTTTTAAACACTGATTAGTAACCTCTAGTACTACATTATCGATCCGGATAGCCGACATGGTGGTAGCGTCGCGGCGATCTCGAATCGAAGGATCGCGGGTTCGAACCCCGCCTCGGGCATCGTTGTATTTGTGATCGTCTCTTCACCCTTCATCATCATCCTATCAGTTCATTAAAGAAGGATTAATAATTCGCTGCACGAGCAGGAGGCCCTTACCCTTAATAGGATGTGCAGTTGGCTAATAATTAAATAATTACATTCGTGTGCAAAGTTTAATTTGCCAGTGAATACTTTATATTTAAGATTTAACGAAAAACCACGTCCAAAAATAATAAAAAAGAAAAGAGAAAACTAAATCTGAGACTGAACGCTCAGGAAAAAAGAAACAAAACAAATAAACGTATTTTATATTTACTATTTTTAAATTTGTTTAACTCAAGTTAAAGAAAATCTTATTGCGCACAATTTCAGTTAAGGCAACTCAAGCTATAAAACTCAGACTCGACCACTTTTTTAGGTGATCTGGCAGCAGTATAATCGAAAGAAAACGTTAAGCGCATAGTTCCTTATTTTTAGAAGTAACTAACTCGTCAGAAATTACGGAGTGAAATCAAAATTCCACATTAATAATCTTTGTAATGAATAGAACACAAATTAATGAATTTAGTAATAAATTTAATGAAGTCACGCAAAATTAAGACAGCCACTAATCGAAATTATTATTTACTTTAATATACAACTCAAGAAAAATAAATACAAACTGTATTACTGTGCTGTAATTTATTTTCACTTCTTGCATTTACAAGGAAGGGGGGAGGTGTTGTCGCAGGCGTATCCTACTTACTTAGGAGGGGTTCAAACGTGCATTACGGGTGCTTCACAACGGGAAGAGGGGGTTTTGAAAATACTCCAAATTTGCGTTACGTAATTTATGGACGGCCCCTTTAGAGATCGACATTTGGGAGGCGACTATGTTTCCATGGTGAAGGTAGGCGCCGAGTCAACCGGTTATCAGATACGTCAGCTCCGCCGGTCAGCGTTACCGACGAAACGTAAACAAGCTTTATGTGCGTGACCGGAGGCACGACTGAGTTTCGGGGCACGCAAGGGGAGACGCCGCGCTCAATGCCTGCGGCGCGAATGAAACGAGAGCTTGATGCACCGTTATCGATTAACAATATTTTCTACGAGTGTTTGTCATTTGTCTGCAAACTCTTCCAGCTACGCGAGAGGTTGTGAGTCTGGTAACGCTTGTAGCAAAGAAAAATCTCTTCAAAGAATTGTCATAGTTCAGCTATATTGACTGCAAACACGAGTTTATCAGTGTGTTTATCGTCTATTCTATCACACTACCCCAGTGGCTAGGAGAAGGCAACTGCCAACTGCAGCCCTTGTGGCGAGCATCGCGCCCCGCCCACGTGACTCCGCGCGGGGCACAACCGCCCCAGCGCCCGCGCGCGAGCTCCGCGCGTTCACTGAGCTATCGGTAGTTGCCCGCGAGGATTCCCCATTAAACCGGCTTAAGCCGCGTTAAGCGCTGGCGGTGGTGGTGGCCCCGAAAGCGCGTGACCGGGTAGAGTCGCAAAGACTGCGACTTGTTGGGATTCTCTCGCCCACGATCTCTATGAAGCGTTTGTTCATCCCTCCCCTTCTCTATATTCCTTTTTGCACTTTCAGTTACAGTCGATCTACGCAATAATAATACCCTGCAGACGATATTACTGGTCGTAATTACAATATCGTTACATAAACACTGTGAATTATTTTGAAACGTTCAACCACAAATTGAGCAGTGGATAAAACATATCTCATCTCATTCGGAAAACAAAAATCATACGGTCTCTAATTGAATCAGATGAAAGATAAATATTGGGAAAAGATAAATAATACATTCATATTAATAAAAAATACATACATTCGGTGTTAATACCGTAGCGTGATTGTGGAACCAGTTCAATAATACAAAAATATTAAATTGCTGCCCGTTACTTCACACTGATAATCTGCGATGACAATAGATGAATTAGATACATTTAATAACAACACTTTATCGCACTATTGAAAGAAATTAACCTCGTATGAGTTCCCACAAAATATGCATTAGTGTTATTTTTGCACACTGCCAAACATGAATATTTCCGAAGATGGAGTGGATTGTTCAAGACTGAGAAACCAAATCACTTGTCCTATTTTTTCGGGTACAGGACGAATCCTAAATTTTCTCGCCGCCTTCAGTAACGAAATCGATTCAAGGGTTCGAATCCCACATAAAGCATGGTCACTTGCATCATGTAACTGTGATAGAATTGTCATCATGTCTTGTATATTTCCATCGTTTCGTCAGACGATTCTCCTCGAATTGGACCCTCTTAAAGACGGGCGATTGTTTCAGACCATTTGAAATTTTTCATTCTTTTATACGCAGCAAAACATTTGGTTTCTGACTGTTTCATAGCGATATTTTATTATGATAAATGTGTGTTTCATCACAGTATAGTGAGTGTTTTATCACTGGATGAAGCGGTGGTCTTCCCTCTTGGCTCGCGAGACGCGGCTCCGACCTACGTCGACTGGCGGGTTTCTTCCCTAGCCAGGTATCTTTCACCACCACGGCACCGCCCCAGCCGGGAGAAGCTCCGAGCTCCCGACAAGAATGGTAGCGAAGTGCGTGGAGTGTAAATGTGTGTAAGTAGGGGGTGAAGATAGGACAAGGAAGACGAAGGAAAGACCGCGCGGTCCATGGCTCGTTTACTAGGGTACCGCTCCAGCATTCGCCTGATGTTGCCGGGAGAAAGCACCATTTAGAGCAGCCGGCCGCTAGAATTACCCTCCGGACAGGGCGTGAATTCGACCTACCTAGGACCTCTAGGTCAAGCGAGTGTGAAAAACCTTGGCACTGGTCGGGACTCGAAGCCTCGGACCTTACAGTCAGATGCACTGCAGTGACATCAGTTGATGCCTTGAGCAACTTTTGCCCGTCACAGATCGAAAATACCTCTACACTTGAATGTATTATTAACAACAATATTAAAAATTTTAAACAGAACGGTGTAAGTAGAAAACACACACAAAACAGTTAAATGGAGGTTCTTTTGCTACATTTTTTTTCCAGGAATTATCACACCGCAATATAACAAAGGGAACGTTGCAGTTTGAAATTCTCAGAACAACTTCTTATTGTTGGGCAGCATTTCTGAGTTTTGGATCGTCCAATTTATTTTAATGTATTAGCTTTATACGAATTAAATTTTCGCGCTTAATGTGCTACGACTGGTAAAGAGTTTTACCAGAGGTATGTTAACATGGACATAAATTGCGGTATTATAATTTTACGTAACCGTTAGTGATGCAGCATGTAAGTGCGGTTGTAGCACCAGTAGTTAAAAAAAAAAAAAAAAAAAAAAAAAAGGATCCATCACCGCGAAGGATAAGCCGCAGGCGGTCGAGCGTGGGACGCGGGGCGGCGCCAGTGCGCTCTCGCAGGGATCGACCCAACGGCATCACAGGGCGCGCAGTCGCACAGCGCTAATCCCCTTTAAATGCACTCGCCGGCGCGGCGCCCTTCGCAACGCTGCTGCTTGGCCCTTCCTACGCGTGGACGAGGGAAATGCTAGCATCACTACAGACAGCGCGCGGCGATGGTGTACCGGTTAGCGTATCGGACTGGTATACCCAAGTTGGCGGGTTCAAACCCGATGGGTTTGAGCCGTGGCGACCCGAGCCGTGGATTTTTCAGGGCGAAAAAATCCTTCGTACGCCTTCCTTCGGAGGGGAAGTAAAGCCGGCTGTCCCATGTTAGTAGATTTACTTGCATGTAAAAGATCCTCAAGCCTAAATGACGCCTCTGAGCTAAATTCAAAGTCGCGTGTTTCTCTCCCAAGAAATACCTCCTTCCTCTGCTAGTTGGTGAAAGGAGCGTAGCGAAATTTGCGTGGTCAGACGGAAGATTAGGCCTGACGGCCCGAGTCTCGCCACGTAAAATAAGGTATTTAACTCATTTCAATTCAATTCAATTCAGACATGCATAAATATTCTTAGATCGTAGTTAGGGAAAGTTTCAGATCTTTGTGCGATCTAGATAACTACTCTCTAGACCTGAATGATCGAGGTGCTGAAAATTCACCGCCTCCGCTATTTTAATCACGTTTTGCCATTTTAAAGTCTTAAACAAACATTTACAAATGAAGAGTGGGACAAGAACACAATATGTTGCGCAAAAGAATTAATTAACAAGATTGCTGCAACCCGCTCTATAAATTAACCCTACTGGTGACGCTATAATACCAATCCATTCCCGTTTTTGGAAGGAATGATCAATGAATGGAGAATGAAGGGAAATTCTTAATAATGCTCTGCGAGAACAGAAATATCTTGAAATCTGGGCGAATTATTCTCACGGGACTTGCAGGTAATACGATTAATAAACCAAGCTACTTGATTTGAAGTTTCCGTCTACTCGATTTGCTTACACGTAATTAAACTTCTGAATTTATTATCGACTTACGTAACGCAGAAGACTGCCGCGGCAACCGTTCAAGCGGAAGGTTCCGAGTTCGAATCCCATTTATGACATTGAGGGAGTGGGGGTTGAAAAGTGTTGCGTGCAAGGAAACGATAAACCATCTCCTACTCCAAAATTCATATTCTCATTCATTAACTCACAATTTTTATGGTAGCATGAGGCCTGAAATTAACCTAAGACTTAAGGACTCTGCCACTTCCTCCATCTCGTCTCAATCTAGTCCACAGCATTCGCCATGTCGTCCCACCACGTTGGACGGGGGCGACCACTGAAATGAACCATACATATTTCCAGCGTAATGAAACAATGCTATCCCATCTGAACACTAGTCTCCATTTCATCCCGTTGCTTTTAAAAAGCATTGCGTTAACTATATTCCGTACCACCTTATCCTGTTTCAATTCATATTCCACCCCAAAATGCTTCACAGTACGCTATCGCCCTTCATCCTCACCACCCGTTCTCATCCCACTTCCCCACCAGCATGTCTCGCGGGCGCGGGGCGGGGCGGGGCGGGGCGGGGCGGGGCGCATAGCAGCCGCGAGAGGGCGCTTGGAAGCGAGGGGGGGGGGTGGAGCCCGTGTTTCGGGCGGCACCGCGCCGACCACGCCCTTGCAGCCGGGCCTCCCTCGCCCCCCCCCCCTCTACCGCTCCAGCCTCCGCCACGGCACCGCGCCCAAGAGTTCCACGTGTTCCAACACGACTCACAGACAGGGCGAGAGGCCCTTCTGTAATTCTGTCGTTTCCTACATACACACGAACGTACTATCAGTGTGAACACGATGAGATTTGTTCCGGGTATCCAAATGCATTCAGTTTATAAACCCGCTGAGGGAAGCGGAAAATAATTGTCGAGAGAGTTGGGGACTACTTCTACGAGCTTATTAGACAGCGGAAGTGTCAATACCAGGTGCACTGTTTTCACGGCTACGAATGGCTTTTGAGCATGCAATGGGATGATTGACTTAATCTCTAGCTTTATACAATTATCTGCTCTGTAAAGGGAGACGTGATAACAATATGAATATAATTATATTATAAAGAGCTCATAATTCTCATAATAGTTTGGTATCAATTTAACAATATTTTTGCAGAGTTACTGTATACTTACTCGTAACATTAAAAATAAAAATCAAAGCTTACAATGCAACTGGTTTAACTACCGAAAAAATCAAATCCGTTCCGCGGCCGTGGGAGCCAAAAATATCACCTTATTTTTCTTAACATGTGCGAAGCAGGGAAAAGCACGTTTGACAGCAGCATCGCGACAAGAGACTGTAGCTCCACGGAAATCTTCTCGTTCTCAAGATTTGCCTACGCCATCGCGTGAGGGCGAGCACATCACGTTAATAGTTCGGGCGGCGAGCAGCAGCTGGTCGGCGGCGGAGGACAGTCGCGGGGTTGAATTCACTTCCGTCCATTAAAGGCCCAGCCGGACGAGGCCCCGTCGTCCTTCCTCGTTCGTTATCACGATCGAGCGCGGCGGGCGGGCGGGCCAGCCGCCGCCCTCCGGCCCGCTCCTCAGGGCGGAGGGGCCGGGGCCAAGTGCGGGGGCGGGGGCGGGGGCGGGGGCGCGGCCGCAACGAGCCGCCGGCGGGCGACCGAGTGGTCCTCTGTCCGGTGGCCGCCGCCGCCGCCCGCCGGCCCGTCTGCCCGCGCCGCGAGTTTGGTGACCTCCAGTATCGACCGCCCTTCGCGGCTCCAGACCGACCCATCCCCCTCCTCTGTCGCCGCTGCCGCTGCCTCCGCCTCTGCGGCCTACTCCGTCTTCCCCCGCCCTCCGGCCAACTACTCTGCGGCCGGGGCTTGCGCGGACGTGTACGTATGCATGGGGGACTTTTTAATAAATCACCGACGGAGTGAAATCCGAACGGTTTAGCGAGTGATATTCTTCTGTAGGGTTTTTTTTTTTTTTGATTTGCTCTTGACCCCAAAAAGTGATGCGTTTAAATCTAATATCGGAGGTTAAGCAATAAAGGCCTCAACTTCAACGTATGCAGTTTCATTTAATTTTCGTCAGCGAGTGAGTTTTCCGGGTGCGTCAACGACTGTGGTCGTGAGTCCCGTAAGTGGAGTACATGTTTTACTTTGAGGGGGGGGGGGGCGTTGATCCTCTCCTGTTTGAACGCGAGATCCAGTCGACCGACACGATTCCCCCACCAGACGTCTTCACCAACGAGCTACCAACCCATCCGGAACGCATTTTCAAATTGCTACGAGAATGTCAAGCAAGGCGGGTTCTCCGCCAGACAAGGGCGCCCGACCGGTCACTTGGTGGGACATTAGTTAATTTACTAAGTGTACTTGCTTAAGTCTGTTGGCACCATTTCAATATGCTTAAACAATAAGGTCTTCATATATGTCGAGTGCATTCTAAACGTCGACAGCTGTTTTAGGTCAAAATAAAATATATATGTGTAACATGCAAAATCAATATGCTCTATTCAATTCAAAACGTAGATTGAGGGAAGGTCTAGGGGAACTGTGTTATTAATGAGGATACAAAATGTATTAATTTTTGCAAAGTTAATCATCTTTAACCATAAGTAAAATTTACGTAAACCAATAATGTATTTTTTATTTAACACAACTTAGTCCACAGATAATAAATTAAGGAAATGTAGTCTTATAAGACTTAGTCTTGTAAGACTAATTTTCGTTCTCATTTCTTCCAAATATGCAATTTAAATGCTCCATTAGTGTCAACACTGACGGAACAAAAACTGATTTACCGAACGAGTTTAAAAAGTAGTTGTCAAATGGGTGCAAATAAAATTATTATCTACTCTGATCTTCATTGAAAATTCAGATTTTTGAGCCATTAAAGATAGGAAGAACATAGTTTTGAAAAAGCGAGAGCTTTAGCAAAGTTCTGGTAGTTAACACTAAGCATATTTGAGAACTGATTCTTTTAGCAGAATGTTTCACTGACCTGATGTCTTTTACACATTTCCACTGAATTTCACTATGAATTATCAAGTGTAAATAAAATATGTCGATGGAGTTAATAAAGTCAACTTTGTCAGTAACTACATCAAAAATATATTTATAGAACTGCTCTTTTTATCACAAAAAGCAGGCTAATATTAATTAAAGAGAAATGCACTTCTGACTCTTAGGAAGTATACAATTTAGTAAATGTAAATGTGCAAATAATAAAATGTCTAACTCGATTTTCGTGTTTTATCAATTTATCTTCGCTTAAAAATATTAGAATCCAACCTAATGTATTCAAAGTTTTGTGAAGCCATTTCAAACCTTCAATTTTCAAAAATTATGCTTCATAGATAAAATTAAAAGCAAGAGAACATTTCATTTTTAAGAAATAATAACTTTCAACCACATATCGGAAAAAGGAAGGGAAGTTACTGAAAACTAGAAATTATTAATGGAAAAAAAATTTATTCGGAAATAGTTTCATTTAGGTATCTGTAAAAATTTGAAAATAATAGTATGCTTCTGAGAAAAATTAATTATTTATGAATAATGTTCTACACGACGCATTGTGTCACTTCATATTTATCTATTATTTCTCAAAATGTTAAAAAGATTTTGATGACGTGGATTGTGACGAAAGGATAAAGAGAAGCAATGCAAAAGAGGCAGAAGAGACACAAGGATGAAGAACATTCATTTAGAGGAGAGAGAGGTTTCATTTATTGCAGGAGAATGAATAGACATGATTGACTTGAGTTATTTATTATCAAAAACCAGAAAAAAATGTTCGTTACGAATTGGAGAGAAGTAGTATTATAATCTGTGGATGTTTTCTAGAGCTTCAGAATCATGTTAGTCTTTTACTACACATGGTTTATATTTTGAATATTGGTTCCTAGTAGTGTGGCGGCACAAAATTTGAAACTAGACATTTTTGCTTCAGAGCAATAGAGTAATACTACACATTTGAAGCAAACATTGAATTTTGTTGCGTGTGATATAAACACTGTGAAAATCAAATTACAACGCGGAGCGTTTTACCGGGATAAGCTCGAAGCTCCCGACCGATTTCCTGCCACGTGTGATAGTGTAGTGGATGTTAGTGTGTGTGTAATCGGCGAGGATAGGACAAGGAAGGGCAGGCAAGATCGCGAGCGTTCAGTGGCTAGAATGTTAGGGTGCTGCTCCGGCATTCGCCTGGTGTTTATCGAGAAACGAATGAAACTACTGATCAGAGCCGCTAGAAGTCTCCTCCAGACAGAGGCAAAATTTGATCTAGCTATCTAGCTAGTAACGAAAATCCTGCCACCGTCGAGACTGGAACCCTAGGAATGTGCGAATAAACTAAGGACGTGCTTCGGGCCCCCTTCATTGTTCAAATAATAAATTATATTCATAAATAGCACGTAAAAATATTTTAATATTTAGTTTTTAATAGCTACAGTCTTAGTTTATTTTAAAAATAATTTTTCCTACATATTGTAAATATTCTTATATTTTAGATGCCCCCATAGTTTGGTTTTGCTTAGGGCCCTTAAAATGTTAATTCATCCATCCGGGGGCGGCGGCGGCGGCAGATTTACAACCAGCACAAGCCAGGCTTGCCAGGCTTGCGAGCCCCTCGCAAGTGCGGACGTGGCTTTTCAAATGCCGATCGACACCTTCGCGGCAGCGCCCTTCGAGAACCCTTCCTGCGTCGCCGCCTGGCCCTTCGTCTCCCGGAGGCCCTTGAAGGGTGCCGACCTGTCACAAGAGCGGTTGCGAGCAGGGGAGACCGCCCCAGGTGAGCGCCAGGCGGTGGACAGCTCTTTGAAGCGTCCCGCCAAGTCTCTTCTTTAGGACCCCTGACGCGCGCTGAAGGAAGGGGAGGAAGCAAACCCAAGCTATATCCACACACAAAATAAAATCTGTCAAATGCTCCCGTGGGGCTGAATGACGCGGATTCGGACTTTGAAATTACACAGCAAAATCAGATATTATGGAGTGGTATTTCTGTTTCTAATTTTGTGAACCAGTGAAAGAACGCTCTCTTTTCGTCAAATTCATAACCTACACTATTAGAGTGGTCCAATTCACTCATGCTCGTTACTGGCTACATCAACACACAAATAGCTTTCAACTGTTCCCGTAGTAACGTTATTCCTTAATATTAGGTTTCTTGTTTCCAATAGCCTTGGTTTAGATTTTTGCAAACGTATTTTCTACAATATACCGTCTTTCAATGTTTACTGCACGTGTCCACGTAATTTTGGACGAGTGAACTAACAAAGTTCAACCTACTTAAAATATTTAAATTGTACTAGTTTCACAAAATCGTCTGAAAAATGTAAATCCACGATACATAGGCACTTTATCGTACAGTTTGTACAAATAAATGTATGTATATTTAAAAATAAATTATTATTTTTGGATGTTGATATGTGTATTAGAAATATCTTTAATATTATTCGATTACTAGGCGATTACGTAAAGTATGTTGTATTGTAATTATTATTATTATTACAAAAATGTTATTAATTATGTGCAGTGCGTTGTGAAAGTGAAGGAAACGAGTGTGTAAGAAAGTCAACCGCTCAGTGATTCGCAGTGCCGTGAAGTGAAATATGGTGAGGTAGAGTGGTATGCAAGATTGCACGGTGAAGTCTTCACGTTAATTTGTAAAGTTGGTACATTTTGTGAAGTTGCTAAGTTCTCTAATGTTAAGTTAGTGTATTCTGCCACCAAGTTCTCAAACTTAATGGCATAATTAGTAATAAATAAATTTTCCAGAAATGTAATCTATTGCAATATCGTCTATGAGACACCAGCTTAAGAATTTAAAAAGTTGTTTTATCAACACACTTAGACATCGTGTATTTCATGTAATTTCTAAGAAATTATGTAATATTTTCTCAGGCAATTATCCATCATCAAAAGCAGGAACTGTAATTACAATTAAACCCACGATCTAAGCGACTCGAAAACGCATTCCTCCATCGCACCAAACGCGCCTTCTCGAACAAACGACCGGCAATATAGCGGAATGCGCAAACACGATTATTCATTCGCCATTAGCCGGCGCGAATAAGTCGATAAGAATTCAAGAAGATTCCTTCGGTGGATTTCGTCAGCAAACAGACGAAGAGAAACGAGCGCATTTGGCAGCGCGGGGGCCCCGGCAATGATCGGAAAGAAATTTTCCGGCAATCTTTCTCGCTTCCCTTCTTCCTCTAATCTCCGTTCTCCCGGGCGCATCTGACACACGAAAGACGTGACGCGCTTGCCAATAACGGGCTGCGCAGTGGGTCGAAATGACGCCCAAACCGCGCACCAAAAATATTCTCTGCGCTTTATGTATTGGCCTCTCGGTCTTTAGAAAATACAACACAAACATAAATTATATAACATGGAGGTTTAAAAAAATCATTAAACATCCTGGCACATAACAAAAAATATAATAATACACAGAGCAAATGGAATAAACTAATTATTCAATAGTTTGTGAATATTTGAATTTACAACTTTGCTACTGCAGCTATTTACAAGCGATTTCAAAGGGCAATTATTTTCTTAACACATTCACTGTCCCACAATGAAATACTCGTATATAATGTGTGTGTGTGTGTGTGTGTAGAGACCCTCAGAAATCCACATAAACTTCATTAATAACGATAATTTATCCTAATATAGAGATTCTATACTGAAATAGGAGTCTTGCATGCGGAACAAATAAATCATGAGCATCACATACAAATCCTACAGTGAACGAGCAAATGCAATCATACATAATATTACATTCAAATTACTTGTGTTACAGTAACTTCACAGCAACTTTTTAAATTTCATTTGTCCGAATGTCTTTTTTAGAAATATTTACATTTAACACCCATAACGCATGGCAAATTACTTATTTTTATAGTGTTTTATGAATATTCCCTTTTTTGTATTTTACATGGTCATGGTGAAAATAGCCATGGTCAAGATGAAAATTTGCACCTTTGTTAAATATAAGGTGAATTCTTGCTGTCTTTACAACTAAAAGGTTACGAATTTCCAGGTAACAGAATTACTCCGGGTCGTTTCTGTCCAATTCGGTGAGACATACCACGCCATGCTGTGCCGCGCGGTACCACCCCACCCATTCTCCCTCGCCCAGTTCCTGATTGCAGACGATAGCGCAACTCGCCACGCTCTGCGCTCGCTGGGGCAGCGTGCATCGGGGACCCGAAATGAACGGTGCGATTTTCCGAAGAATGTGAAGCAAATAAGAATGTCTTAGCCTGTCATAAACCTCCCATTTATATCCAAATTAATAAATTTCAATTTCAATCCGACCTCGATCTGCAGGACCTTTGGGCGAAATACGTAGGTGGGGCAACGGGCCTAACGGCTACTGGATCCAGCGCAAT